>VWZV01012189.1:118687-327237 GCA_013397155.1 Irena cyanogastra | reverse complement strand
CATAAACCTCTAGTGTTTGTGGAGTAATTTTCCTAACAGGTAGAACCCTTCACTTCAGGGTCAGGGCCTGAGCCAATACTGACCTGGCCTTACAAGGGGGTGCTGTAAAACCCTCTGGGATTTTGCAGTGGCAGGTGCAGCTCCGAGGCCAAGGCACTGGTGTGAAATGGGGATTTCTGAGGTGAGCACAGCACAGCCAGCACAGTGCAAGGGGCTCAGCACCCCGGAATTCCCACAGCATGCAGGGCTCCTGCACCTCAGGCAATTTCTCTTGGTTCATGGGTGATCCCACAGCCCTGTGGCAAATAATGGCTCCTGGGGCTGGGCTGTGGGAACCCTGCATTAGAATAATTCCTTTTTTATCTCTGATGCTGCATTAGGCTGGACTAGGCCTTTTTCTGTTCAAGCTCACTTTGAAATAACATGTCCAAAAAAAGAGCCCCTAGCTATCACTGAAAACAGAACCCATGTGGTCTACATATATAACTGAGATTTTACTTTTGAAAAGTGACCTTGGTTTTCAAAATTAGATTTAATATTTGTTATATTATGGCTAAGGCCATGCAAATTCTCTTAAGTAAAGGATCTTTTTGCAAAAGAGAAAACTAAGTTCAGTATGGTTAAAATCTAAAAGTTTATTCCAAGATCTACAGGAACATCATCCCTAGACCCACCGCTCGGTTCAAATGTTTTCTAGGTGCAATGTGGATTTTTTTTCTTCTTTTATATTTACCTAAATGTAACTTAAAAGCAGAGCTGTTCTCACTGCTGCTCTCTTCCTTTCCCCAAACCAAAACACCTGATTTGCCATTGCATGAGACATTTTCGGTAACTCTAACTTTTTATCATTCACCAGGAGAAAAAAAATGTTCATCCAAAGCATTGCATTTTGTTTAGACAGTAAATCCAAAGGAAATTTCTGTATTTCACTCAGCTTTAACAGGAGCTCTGGTTTTAAATAACAGAGTGGAAAAGGAAATAGCTGTGAATAGCTGAAGTAGCAGAATATCAGAGTAATGAAACAAACATCACTGACTCATTTTTTTCTGTCTGGGTGGTGATCAGCCCACCCTCCAGTGTGGGTTCTTTGCTTATAGACCTAAATCAGCACTGCAGCCATGGGATGGGGATGTGAAGGAGCCAGCCAGGCCCTCCTTGTGCAAAGGAACATGAAACAGCTCCATGCTAGCCACCACTTTTGTTATCCCTGTGCTATTCCTTTCGGGGGAATGGTGTTTTCTTACTTTATTACCCAATGCTGTGTCCTGCTCCATTAAAATCAATGGCAGCCGAGCTGGCAGCGTTTGGTTCTGGCCTTCCAGGCAGCTCTGACACTTCTGGGAATCAGGAGCACAAGAATAATGCCTTTCAATAAGCAGCTTATCGACCAAGCAGGAGTTAAGTGAACCTGTGGTGTACTTCTCAAGTTTCTCTCCTCTCACATGATTATTGCACTTTACTCCTGCTTTGCTTTTGTTCTTTGGACAATCAATCCCAGCCCAGCAGGGATTGAAGGGACTGTGGCTTTCTCCCCTTGGTCCCACCAGCTCCTTCCTCTCTAAATTCTGGGATCACCAGTAACCAGCCCACTGGAGATGGATTTCCAGCTGTCCAACAAAAGCTGGGCTCACAACCTGATCTTCAGAGAGGCACAAGGAAGGAGGAGAGGCTGCACAAGCTTCTGCACAAACATTTTCCTTGAGAAGCACAGGAGACATTGTCGATGCTCCCTCCTGACTCCTTTAAACAATTACGATAGAGGCACTGCAAAGAAATCCAGGAGGAAAAAGCAAAGTGCAAAAGCAAAGACTCGGTTTCCATTTTTCCGGGGTTGAAATGGAGAAGCCCAGCAAGAAGCAGACTGATGAATCACAGTAGAGCCAAAACTGGGACGTGACAGACCTTGTGTTTTCTCCTTGGGGATGGACTGATCACCTCTCAGCTCTGGCTTGGCTGGGATGTCCCATATCCATCACAAACAAGGCCAGCTGGACCCGCTCAGGTGATGGACCCAAGAGCAGCTCTGTGCTCCAGCACACAGAGCTCGGACCCCAGTGCCTCTCATCACAGGGCTTCCCACAGACATCCCAAAGCAGAGGAAGGGAATCTTAATGTAATTTATGCTCCAGTGTTACAGGAGAGACCCAGCACTGAGGCTGAAAGTCTGCAGGACCTGGGAGCTGTTAAACACCCACTCAGGTAACCCAGGCCAGGCTGCAGAACCAATAGCTCCTGACCTCTGCTTGGCACCAGGCAAGGCACACAGCCACCCTCAGAGGTTTTATTTCTTTAATACCATTATCTGGTACATTTTACAACAGTCACAACAATATCTGACACTCTCAAAGACAGTAAGCATCCATGGATTACAACCTGTACCCTGCAGCTCCTCTGCCTTGTGCAAAGCAGCATTAAAAGCATTATTTAAGCTCCAGCCAGGGACCATTTCATTGACCAAGACAAGTGGAGGTGAGAGCATGTTGTGGGATTCTCCTATGCTCAAAAGCTGCTCCTGTGCCTGTGGTGTGCACAACATCTGCTGTGCAGGGCACCTGCTGTGGTGCAGGAGCAGGACGTGTGGGAAGATTTTAATTACTCACCATGGCAACCCACATTAATAGCTGTAATCCCCCTCCATCAACTGGGCTGGTCCTTCCTCCACATCTGCAGCAATACCTCCAGGAAGGACAATCATGCTGTAGGTCTGCTCTTGGGCACTTGATGCCAGCTGTGGAGCCCCAGCGTGAGGAACAGCGTGTAGGACAGGAGCACATGCCTGCAAGTGTTCAAGGCCAGATTGGATGAGATTTGGAGCAACCAGGTCTAGTGGAAAGTGTCCCTGCCCATGGCAAGGAGGGGTGGAACAAGATGGTTTTTAAAGTCCCTTCCAATCCAAACTTTTCTCTTAAAACCAGCCTGCCCCCATCTGTGAGAGCTCTTTGGTCCAACTGTCCAGGCCAGGTCTAGGAGGCCCCCACCATGTCCATCCCCAAGCCCACAGAGCCTCCCATATTCTCACAGCTCTGGCAGCTGAAACTCATCCTGTTGTGCAATGAGCCAGCTTGTAGCTGTTACAGGTTGGCTTATCCTGACCTCATTGATCTTACCCCATTGATCCAAAGCTGGGATTAATTTGAAGCTAAACCTCTCCCATCAGTGTCAGGGAGATGGCCCTCCAGGAATCAATGCTGGTGAAATATTGAGTCCCTCCTCCCAGCAGACACCCCTGAGCCACACACCTGCATCCTGCCTTCCTGCTGCACCCAGCAGACCTGCCCAGGAACAGCTGTGAGAGCCTGTGAGTTGTGCTAGCCAGACACCATCTGCATTCCTGCAAGCAAGGACAGACCCTGGGAAGCCCGAGGACAAAGTGCAAATTCCCAGAGGAAAGCAGAAAATAAGTTGCCAGACTACCCGACCAGCCCTGCAGGGTGGGATGAGGAAAGTTCTGCCAAATTCAGCACAGAGCTGCTAAAAACTGTGACCAAACCACAGAGAGGAGACAGGGATTCACCATGCAGGCACAGCTTTGGTGTTTTCACCCCTCCCTCACCTCTCAGTCCACAAAGGTGATCTGGGCCACTGCCAGAACCACCACAGCCACTTTTGGCTCTTGGTTCCACCTCCAAACACAGCACAGTTAGCCCCAGATCTCACAAGCCTCCTTGGGAACAGGCTGTAGGGCCATGAGCTCTGCAGCCCCTCCTGCCACGGGCACCTCACACCACAGCCCCGTTCCTTGGCCAACAGCAGCAGCAGCAGCTCAGCTTTCCCACGGCTCTGGTACCAACATTTCCTACCTGTGTAATGAGCCTGTCCTGCTTCCTTTTACACAAAATCTCAGAGGGGCTCTGGACGACTGGAGCTGCAGCACAGTCAAGGCAAGGTGATGCCAGTCTCTCTGCATCCTCACTGAGATGGACTTGCTGAGCATTTCTTTTGGAGCAGTGTCTGCACTGACACCTCAGGTTTTAGCTTTTGTATTTTCCACATTCTGTGCTGCTTTAGTGTGTGGGTCTGGGTTCATATCAGGGCGTGGTGAGCTCTCTGCACAGAGCAGGGAGACAAAACAATTTCTGCTCTAGCTGGGGACCAAGGACAAATGATTCAGATCTCAGGCCCAAGAGCACAAACAACGTGGGCTGGAGAGAGAAAAACAAGCAGGATGGGAGTGCAGAAGCTAAAGCTGGAATGGGACAATGAACTCCAATATGCAAATGGAGCAGAACTGAAAACAGTGACAGACCCCATGCCCGGGCTGCATTTTGGGACCATTTTGGGTTCACCTGGGGTGCAGCCCTGGCTGGGCTCTTGTGCTGCCCAAGGTGGATCCATGGAGGAAATCCTTTTAATAAATCCCTGCTTTATTCTTTAGCTCTGTCTAGCCTCTGTTCTAGGGCAGCCTGCACAAGGCATCTGCATTCGTCTCCCACCACAAACTGTTAATGACTTCTGGGGGACTCTCATGAGAAGGAAACAACAACATCTGTGGGGACAAGGCTGCCCCTGGGGCTCAGCATCCCCCACAAACCCCAGAGGAAGAGAGACCCCCCTATTTCCTTATTCACTCCCATGAGCTGGGACTTTGGACTCACAGCTTCTCCAGCAGGTGACTGAGCCCCTTCCTCTGCAGGAGCCTGGCCAGGGTGACATTAATTACAGCAGAGGCAGATGGCTGCTAAATAAACAGCCTGGGAGAAATGATGTGGCACTTCAGCTGCAGCGTCCTCTGCCTCACCTTGCACGTCCTGGGGATGTGTGTGGCTCAGGGCACCGGGCTTGGGCACTGGGAAGGACCAAGGGGGCAGCAGTGCCTGCTCCTGCACCTTTGCAAGAGCTTCTCATGTTCCTCGTGCTCACCTCAGACATGGCTCTTTGTTGTGTTGTTGCTTTTTTTGTTGTTTTTGATTTTTTGTTGTGGTTTTTTTGGTGGGGGGGGGTTTGTTTTGGTTTTTTTCTTATAAGTGGCAAATCCACTGATTCCAACAAAGCAGAAGAGCATTTTGGGCAGGCAAGGTTCTTCCTACATTCACAGAAACACTTAGAACAAGTGTGAAGTGTTCTTGTGTGAAGATTTTAATCAGTGTTGAACAGCACAATCCCGTGAGATGGGCTGCTATACCTGTTTTATGATAGAGAGAATAGAAAAACAAAGGTTAAAGAAACTATTTAACAATGTGCATTTGAGACACGGTGTTTGCTGCAGATCAGCTTGAGGGCTGGCAATACTGGGAAAAAACAAAATTCACCTAGCCCAAATGCCTAAATCATATTCATATTCCTAATTCCTATCCCATGTGGATATGATTCCACTCTGGCACTTTCTAATGGGACCTTGAGCTCGTTTTGCAGGACCCTGATGTGAAACCTGGATGTTCAAACAACCCCAGGCCCTGCCAGTGACATCCAGGGGATGATGGCCTCAATAACCTCTTTCCAAACAGAAAAGCTCTCATTGGCAGCACGGGCAGGAGCTGAGTGCTTTTGGGAAGATTACCTGGATTTTGGGCACTGTCCATAGGGACAGGTGGGTGGGCAGGAATGACACCAACGGGGTGAGGGTCACTCCTACCACGAGAAAAAGGCTTTGCCAGCAGCCAACTTTTGAGGCTTTCCCTTTCCCCACAGAATTCTCCTTCCTGGAGATGTGCAGGAGTTGATTCCCAAAGGCATCACTCTCCTGTGGGTGGGATCCACGAGTGCCTCACCTGTCCTGCACATCCTGAGAGATTTGGGCTGCCTGAAGCCACAGGTGACCAAATTCCACTTAAACTCAGTAAAAGCAGTCCTGAATGGCTGC
This sequence comes from Irena cyanogastra, assembly GCA_013397155.1. NCBI lineage: Eukaryota > Metazoa > Chordata > Aves > Passeriformes > Irenidae > Irena > Irena cyanogastra. Next base: position 321,437 of record VWZV01012189.1, on the reverse strand, counting down.
CAGGTCCTTCAGAAGATAGGGTTAGGCTCAGATGGCTCTTTTGTGAGGAGGAGGGGAGAAGAAAACAAAAAAAAGAAAGAAAAGACAGAAAAAATTTAAAAGAACAATATTGCATTGTTTATAGATTACTCACTCTTTTTTAAATTAAAGGTTAAAACAGAGCCCTGAAACTTGAGAAAGGACACTTTAGCAGAGGGCAGTCACATGGAACCAAACCTTAAAAACCATGAAAGCCCTGATTTATACCAGAGGGCAATAAAACATCAGTGGAAAAAGAGCAGCAGTGTCAGTAGGACAGACTGTCATCTCACCTTTGACCCTGATTTATTCTGGTGTGTTTCTGCTGGTTTTCATCTGGAGTTACTGGTGTAATTGGAACAAATGAGTCCCAAGGCTTTGATTGTGGGAAGAAGATCATGCTTGGACACTGCTGAGCACCAGCCCCAGTGAATAACCTGGTTTTGCTGTGGGCCAGGGACTTTTAACCCCTTCCACAGGTATTTGAGCCAAAGCCCAGCAGGTAATGAGTTTGACACGGCCTCAGCAGGGCCTGGACATTAGGGGTATTCAAAGGGGGGGAAAACCCCTCCAGCAACTAAGTTTTGCTGATTTTGTACTGATTTTGAATCACACACAGAGCTTCACCCCCCTGTGAATTAGAAGACCCAAGTTCTAAAATCGCTGAGAAAGGAACTGCTCATTAACTGCTGTTGAGCACCTGGGCTGCTCCAGCTCTCAATCAGCTTTTCCCAGCCCAGCAGAGGCTGTAGGGGTGGGCAGGGCTCTGAGTGTGTGTGAGCACAAACGAGATGCGATCTGAATTGTTTCAGCTTGACTGCCATTATGAATGTCACAATTGTACACGTGTCTGGCAATTGAAATAAATACCCCAGAGAAGAGTTACAGGTGTTCAGCCAGACCTGTGAGACAAGCCTGTGGAAGACCCAGCTCCTGTTTCTCATCTTCTGCACCCAAATCATCTGCCTTGGGTCCATGGTCCACAAAGTCCCATTTGGTTGGATCCAAAGGTAGAAATAAACTGGGCTCTTCTGTCATTTCAGGGGACAGTTACACACTCAGCTGTCATTTAAAGCAAAAGAAATTCAGAAACTCCGGGCATGGAAACTCATGGAAACTACAGGCACAACAAGCAGCAACAAAGCAGTTGCTTCATTTCAGCAGGCAGTTTCTATTTCTCTCTTTTTGTTTTGTTTTGCAGACAGAGTGAGGCAGCAGCTGAGTAAGTGTGAGAAGCCATAAGAGCAGTCTCTCTTCCAGGCAACTGGCTGGTTCAGTGTAGGCTGATTGAAAGGTAAGACACTGTTTGAACATAGTTGTAACTACAGGGAACAAGAAAGCTGGAAATTTGCTGTCAGGTGAGATGGGGAGCTGAAAAAGACACAGGGTCAAACAGCAATATGTCCTCAGGAAATGCTAGCATAATACTCCTGGAAAATCTGCAGAGCTACAGCTAAAATTTGTCTACACCATCTTCAAGATGGGGCAGATCACAGGTCAAAGAATTTGGCCATTTTAAACTTCAAAAAACTTCAAAGTGGATGTGTCCTGCTGAAGCTGTGCTGATGTTAACCAGGGTCACTGCACCCTGGTCCTGAGCACCTTCCCTGTGGTTCTGCTGAGGTGCTGCTGGGCAGCTGTGACAGCTCAGGGCCCTGCACAGGAGGGGAGAAAGGTGGCTTGGGGTGTTGGTTATTTTAGTGTTTATTTTTGATTGTTAATTTTTAAAGCCATAAGAAATTCCTATGAAAAGATATTCTCTCCTGGCTCTTCCTTAAATTTATGCCACTTTGCAGAGTAATGAGAATTGAGAAGTTTCATGGGTAAAGGTAAAAAAGGTTTCTATCTTTTCAAATATTCCATGTTAGGGAATTAGAGCTGGAGACCCCAAAGAAGATTCTCTGAGATAAAATTTAATGGCAAGTATTTTTCACTGAAAGAAGAGAAAGAAGACAAGAGAGAAAAAGCCAGACTGCTTCTGATGGGAGGTGGAAGCAGAGCAGAGCATAAGAAGGGGTTCCTTCACTGGTTTCACAGGAGACAGCACAGCCCCAGGCTCTGGCATTTGTGAGGAATTCAGTGCTTTGCTCCTGGGTCTGTCTGGGGTTTGGATCCTTGCTGGGAAGGGCTGCCCTGGCCTGGCTGCTCCACATCCCTCCCATGGCTCCTGGCAGTGCAGCCCCCAGGAACTCACAGAGATGCCCAGCCCTGCCCCAGGGTCACTTATGGGCTCATTAGTCGGGAAATGTTAAGAACTCCCTGATGGGAAAAGAGAAAAGACAAGCTGGAAGGCTTGTCCTGCTCCTCCCAGTCCAACATGGAAGTTTGAGGCAGCCCCGGGGCACAGAACAGCATCTCACAAACACCAGGTCATGCAGCAGGGCAGGGCATGGGCCCTAAGGCAGGCAGGACCTGGATCCAGCTCCAGGGACACCCACCAGGCAACAACCCCCTAAAAACTGGAAAGGTTCATAGACATGAACAGGATCAGGCCCTCTAAGCCATTAAAAACCAGCACCCTATAAATCAGGCATTTTGGTTTCTTTTGAAGTGTTCCTAACAGCAGTAAATTTTAACAGCCTTTTCTTCCCTAATGCCACTCTGCATCCCCTAGGTAAGACTGTCTGGGCCCAAGGGACTTGGTGGCCCCAGCCAGAACAGCCACTGCTCACCACAGGATGCTATGAATTAAAACAATATTCCAAGCAATTAATCACAGTGTTTCTCTACTGAAAAGGGGAAGGTGTGAGCAGGGAGAGAGAAGGAGGGGAAGGAAAAAAAATTAAAAAGACAAGAAGCTTATCTAAATCTATTTACATGGAATGATTATTCAATTAATTTTTTCATTACACTTGCCAAAAAGAATTGCCTGTGTCTTTAATGCTGTGTGTGAGATTTCATTAATAATTAATAGCAGCAGCTCTTTCTCCTAGGCTTAGCAAGTGGGAGCATTTGTTTTTGGAGGTCACAGCCCACAGGGGTACAGCCTGAAGGGGTGGGGACTGTGGTGTGCGAGGGTGTGGGGCTGACTCTCAGTGGGACTTAGAGAAACTCAGCAGAAAGCCCTGGTTTTCTCAAGGCAAAGCAGCTTTCCTTTCCAAGGACGGCTCTGTGGAGAATTTTAGGTTCTCAAGAAATGGACTGATAGAGGTTTTGTAAGCATCCCTCATTCTCAAAACAACAGCTGCTGTTTTCACTTGGCTTACTTTTCCTTTTGTGTCCATTCTCAAAATGAGCTCTCTCTGCCTCAACCAACGGTGCTAGAGAGGTGCTGTGCCATTTAGCCAATCACATAATTGTTAGCCAAAGACTCTATAAAAAGTCACCTTGTTACAATAAAGTTTAGCCTTCTGATGATCACAAAAAACTTCAGAGACCTTCATTTTATCTTCTGGGAACAGCAACACGAGGGGACAACCTTGTGCCCAGTTGCTGTCACTGGGGTTTCACCTCCAGCGGGGTGGTGTTTGCCACTGCAAGTGCTGTGTGAGGCAGACACTGGATTGCAGGAACCAGCACGTCCTCATTCCCACCAGACCCATCTCCTGCTGGTCCTTCTGAAAGAAACGGGCAAGGAGACCTGCTCCTTTTTGATGCCTTTATTTGGAAATCAGCTCTGGGGTGGGGGCCCGAGGGGTTGCGCACACCGCTGCTGCTCCCTTGGCTGAGGTGAAGGAGGAGGTGGTGCAGCTTTGCTGGGCAGCAGAGCTGGGGTTTCTGTCCTCACGAGCATGCCTGGGCAGTCACATTGGGCTTGTTGTCTGGGGTCCTTACTTCGGCCCAGTTCTAGTCCAGTTATGGTTACAGCCTGGGATTACATTAACACGTTGGAGAGACAGTTCCCCAACAGAATACATCATTTAGTTTCTTGAACTCAAAGTTGGCTCATCGTTTTTAGGGGTTGTTCTTCTTAAATGGTGCTGTATGTACTGTACTTGATTTACATGTACAGTGATGACGTTGTTCATGAGTGGAGCCATCTTTGGGGAGCAGTGGAGGCCACACCCAAGGGACAAAGGGAAGGTACAAACATGGTAATTGACAACCTTTGCAACTAACAAACTAACATTTAACATTTAACAACATTAATGAACATCATTTAACATTGTAACAATTCATGGATATTGTAACTAACTGAAATTGGTGGATGACTCATTAACTTGTTCATAACATTTCTCCTCTCCATGCCCAGCCTGGGGAGCCCAGTCCTGTCCTCCAAGCCTCTCCCACCAGCACCATCTTTGCTCCTTTCTCCTGAACTGCTGCTTTCCCTGCAGGAGATTTAAAACATAAACTTGTGTTTCCATAGTTGTAGGTAAGAATATGCCTTGAGTAAGTGAGAAACTGCATAGGGTAAGATGGTGAAGGGTTTATAGTGCAGTAATGTAACAGTATGGAGTAGGTTGGGAGTTCAGGGGTTAGAATAGAAGTACATGTGTGCATGTGAGACAGAAGCCATTGGACAAAAGTACCCACAGTGCAGAGGTGAGTAAAGGTGATGGGTCAGAAGAGCAAAATAAACCTTTTGGCATCTATTCACTGGGTTAGAAAGTTCCACATTGCCTTGTAACAAGCAACTTGTGACTGCTGTGAGCTATGACAACTGCCTGCTCCTTTAGAGTCTCACAGCCTCTGAGACTGATGTCTATCTGAGAATAAATCATTCTTAGCCCAAAAATAGTCCCATCCCTTCATTACTAGGGGTGACAATGATAAATGGTGGCTGGTGCCACCAGCTCCCCTCCTCAGTTCCCTGCTTCTCCGTGCTGGGGTCCTGCCCTGTTGGCAGCAGCTGTGCTGAAGGCTCACCTTACACTGACCTGGCTGGGTCAAAGAGACACTGGGAGTCCCTCAGTGTCCAGTGTCCAGGCTTTCCCAGGACACACAGGGGCAGAGGTGTTTGAGTGGGGTGGAGGAACCTTTCCAGTGTTCCAGAGTACAGCCTGCAGTCACAGAGTGTGGAGCTGCAAGTGCTGTTAGCAAACAGAGTGTGACCTCAGAGCCCTCCATGGACACAGCTGCCCAGTGCTGGATGGGCAGCAGAGGGACCATGGAGTCACAGCGTGGTTTGGGTTGGAAGGACCTCAAATGTCATCTTATCCACCCCTGCCATGGCAGGGACACCTTCCACCATCCCAGGCTGCTCCAATCCCCATCCAGCCTGGCCTTGGGCACTGCCAGGGATGCAGGGGCAGCCACAGCTGCTCTGGGCACCCTGTGCCAGGGCCTGCCCACCCTTACAGGGAAGAATTTCTTCCCAATATCCAATCTAAGCCCAGTCTCTGGCAGGATGAAGCCATTCCCTGTGTCCTGTCCCTCCATCCCTTGTCCCAAGTCCCACCTTTAGGCCCTGGCAGTGGCTCTGAGCTCTCCCTGGAGCCTTCTCCTCTCCAGGTGAGCACCCTCAGCTCTCCCAGCCTGGCTCCAGAGCAGAGGGACTCCAGCCCATGCTCTGCTGGAGCCAGGGGGCTCAGGAATGCTCACACAAGGGCCCCCCCAGGCCAGCACTGTGTGCTGTGCAGTGCTTGTGTGACCTCAAGTTCCACCTCAGCTGTGGGACACCCAGGTTAGCTCAGACCATGGAGCGATGAAAGCAGAGTGAGCAGTGCACAGAGCAGCTATAAATCACTCTAGCTCCTTCCCAAATAGAACATTTGTAAGAGACCCCTGGGTTCTCATAAATATTTAAACCAATTTTTAGCTGTTTATGCCTTACATCTGTCTTTATCAACCTGTAATCATTTCTCCACCCACATCCCACCCCACTGCCTGCTAATCCTCACTGGCTGCTCTCCATGAAAATATGTTTTCTAACCTTAGTTTGGACAGTGATCACCTGAACTCTGCCTGGCAGTTCTCTCCAGAGTAGCTTCTCTGGAGTAGGTAAAAAAAAAAAAAAAAAGAGGTCTCTGGAGACTTAACAATAACTCTACCAAACCAATTAAAATATACATAAGAATCACAGAAAGATTTGGAGTGGAAGGAACCTTCAAGATATCTCACTGGGACACTTCCTGCTCTTGGAAGGAGCATTACAGCGTGGCCAGCTGTGCACACCTGCACAATTTATTGCTTCTCCTCTCCCCTCAGTGCCACACAAGCTGTATTACAATGGCCTGGTTTCTTCCAGGAGGTGTGTGCTGCTCTGTTCAACACTGGGAAAAAGTGGAAGGATAAAGTTTATCTACAAAATGTCAGCTGGTGTGGCTTAAAGCCAGAGACTGCCAATTTTCCAGCTTTCTAGTAGAGGAGAAAACAAAGGGGAGATTGTTTCTGAGAACCTCTTAAAAAAGAAAAAAAAAGACAAGAGAAAGCCATGCTTCCCAATCAGCCACAGGGCTGGTAAAAACCTCAGGAATTTGGCAATTCTGAACATTCTGTCTCACAGAGAGAAGACAAATGAAGGACAGGGATGTTGAGGAGCAAGGGAACAGCTCAGTGGAGCAATGCCTCCCAGAGCCTCATCCCCACTCTCCTCTTCCTGGCCTGTAATGAAAGCTCTCCAGGATGATCAAGAGCAGTCCCAGTGTCCCTTTCAGGTGGATGGAGATCCCTCAGGGCTGGAGGTAAGATCCCTCAGGGCTGGAGGTACTGCTGGGCTGTTTGCTGCAGGTAAAGTGCAGAAGACACTGAAGCTCAGCAGGGAAAGGAGAAATCTCATTCCTGGCTCTTGCTCTCCTGGTGCTCTCTGAACTCCCAGGCCCTGCGAGGAGGAAAGCAGCAATGAAAGCATGAGTGAGCCTGGAAATCTGCCAGATGTTGGCTTCCAGCAGCTCCTCAGGAGCTCTGCTCCCCCCAGAGCACCCCCAGCCCATGCCCATCACTGCTGGGCCACCGAGGCAGGTCAGGCTGGGCACTTCTGCTGTCCAGCCCCTGCTCCAGCACTGCGGTGAGACTGGCCCCTGGGAGGGACAGCTTGGTGCAGGAACTGCAGCAGATGCCTCCAAACCACCCTCCAGCCTTGCCTCTCTCCCCACCAGGGAGGTTTGCCCCTCCCAAGCTGTCACCAGCCCTCACCAATGTCCCCTCTGACAGCTGCTGTGGGCAGGAGCCACAGGAGAGCTGGGCCTTGCTGTTCCTCCCCAGGGAGCAGCAGGAAGGTGTCCCCTCCTCACGGGCACCTGGGGCTGCCACAGAACAGCACCAGCTCCAGCACATCCCGGGTGCTGGGCACAGCTCCTGGCACTGCCAGGGTGCCCCTTGTCCTGAGGTGTCCCAGCCCAGCAGCCACGGGGACCACGGGATCTGGTGAGCCAAGGATCAGCACAGCAGCCTCAGCCTGTCCCAGCACTGCCAGCACTTGCTGGGGCTAGAATTATCAAAGTCTGGGTTCAGCTCTGTCTTAGGCTGGGTGTGCATTCTGTTCCCATCTGTCAGAGCTGGGGCAGGTATCTGCTGTTCTTTGGNCATTTTCCATTTCAGAGGAGGCTCCTGCCTTCCTTAGTGGACACCTGTCTGTTCAAACCAAGACAAGTTCCCAGCTCTGCTACATTTTTTTTGTCTCCGTGGGCAAGTGACTGAGCCATTTACAAGCTGGAGTAAAGTTACAGCCTTTTTTCCTCACCATTATTTTGACTTGTCTACTTACATTACAATCTTCTGGGAGAAGAGGCTGTACATGCATATCTACCAAATCTAATATAAGTGATCTGATCCTGGTAGATTTCTCTAGGTATTACTGTCACACAAATTCCAGGGGCTCTGTCTATATAGACAGCTTAACCCACTCTCAGGTGTCAGTAAGTGACTTATCTCAGCACTGTGCCCATGAACCAAGGCCTCTGATTGTTTTACATTTGCATTTCAGAACCTGAGCTCCTGTTCCCTGGGATTTCCAAGCCAGAGACCTGATCCAGGCAGCCCACCCCATGCCTGTGGGTGCAGGGCATTGCTAACATTTGACTCCAGAGAAAGGTCTTCTTGTACCATTATCATCTGCAGAAAAATCAGTCTCAACAACTGATAAAAATTGTATTTATATAGGAAAGTTAGGTCAATCACCACCAATTTTATTTGCTCTAGTAAATGAGCCAAAGAGGGTTATTTATTTTCTGTGCTCTGCTCATTCTCTTTCAATCTGTGAGATATTATTTCCTCACTCTTATTTAATTAAGAGCAAGACTCAAACATTTGAGGTTATCTACCTCCTCTTCAAGGACAATACTGACCCACATCCACCCCAGGGTGAAGAGGGACCTGGAATCTTGGGAGCCGAGGCACTTCCCTGGGGAACCAAGCTGTTCTGGCACTTTTTAACAGATATTTCCCCTCTCCCTGATATTTCTCAGCAGACAGTCAGGACCTGCCAGGACTCTGTGGTCCTTTCAGACCTGGCTCAGAGCACCTTGCCCAGGGCAAACCTCAGCCAGGCCCCCAAAGAGAAGAGCTGCTGCTGCTGCTGCCACGTGTCTGTCCAGGCTGGCCCCTTGCTGGTACAGGAGGGATGGGCTTGGAGCAGCTGCAGAGCAGATAAAACTCACCTCCACACCCATTCAAAGCCCTGCTGCCACCCCCTCCATCCTGCTCCCTCCTTTGGGAGGGCTCAGCCCAGTCTCACTTTTACTTCAAGGTGTGGAAAAAGAAAGAAGCAAAAAGCAGAGCAGCAGCCTGTGCAGTCCCTGTGTCCATGGCTCCTGCACAGCTCCAGTGCCACGTTTGCTCCAAGGTGAAGAGGAAGCACTGGGGACTAGGGACACAGCTTGGATTTTATTTTAAAGGCTTTAATATTTGGAGCTGTATTGATTTATCTCAGCATGCCAGTGTACCAGTGGTAACTAAGCAACACGGATCCTCTCTGTTGCAGGGAGCTCACGGGATCTTTGCCTATGAACATTATTACTTTGTGTATATGGAGCTAAATGGACCACTGGCACTATTTGTAAGTGGAGGATATTTGAGTTCCATACTTTTTTTTTTTTTTATTTCTTCTTGCTTGTTGTCTTTTTTGGCCTGGAACAGATTTGCCAGAACCACATGTGGCTCTGAGACAAGTTGCAAACTGAGCACACTCCCACCACAACCTGGTGCTCCATGCTTTCCACTGACAAATACTTCCAATTAAGAAGCACAACTACCTCAGAACCACAGGTTATTCTGAGTTGAAAGGGACCCACAAGGATCACCAAGTTCAACTCTTACCTCAGTACATCTCCAAGATAGCCCCAAGAACCCCACAATGTGCTTAAGCTTGTCCAAACACTTCTGGAACTCAGGCAGGCTCAGTGCTGTGCCCACCTACTGTATACATGTTATATAAACAGTGTCACCAGGGCAAACAGGAAACTCCAGAACAGCTCTCCTTTGTGCTTTCCCACCTTGGTTTAAGGCACCCAAAGAAATCAAGTCCAAAATCCAATTAATTATAAAATAACAGAAAAAAGGTAAATACTCTGGACAGTGCTGTTCCCATCGAGCCTGATGCTCAGAGCACCTCAGAATTAACAGATGCTTTATTTTAGATTCTAAAAAAACCCCTCACACCAGAACAATACTTCAATTCCTTATTGAAAAAATAAATATATATTAATGGCACATCACCTGGCAGCATAAGAGAGGAGATGCTGAGGTGCTGGGACAGATAAGCCACTGTGATGCATCAGGCACTGCAGGCTCCCAGTCTCAGCACTGGGCAGAGCACAAAGTGCCCCTCCTGAGCCACTGCAGCTACAGGTAAATCCTGATTACAGGTAAATCCTGAGATTTAGCCACTGCAGGTAAATCCTGATTTACCACAGTCCACTGATTGCTCAGCCCCTCCTGCAGCCACCCAGACACACAGCTTACAGGGCAGATTTAGGTGAGGCAGCTGCCTACCTGCTGCTGCTACCAAAATGAGCTCCACATCAGCAGCAGAGCTGTGATTAACTGATAATACTCAGCAGCATGAGCTGGATTTGCACCAGCCATCTACCAGCAAAAGCCTCCAACTCCCAGCGAGACTCAGTTTTAAAAGGCATCAGGGACGAGTCTAGGCTGAGAGAAGAATGACCATGAATTAGGGAAAAGAGGGCACAAACCCATCAAGAATTTCAAAGGGAAACAAAATTTTCAGATGTCATTTGGCTGTTTTTATCCGCAAATTGAGTTTTATCTGCGGGAGGAAAAATAAACCCTACAGAAGCACTTAGCACAGTGGAGAAAAATAATGTTAAATTAAGCTTACAAAAATGTTTCTCTTTTTGAAAATCTTGGCTGGCGACAAATGGCTTGTGCCAAGTTATAAATCAAGTGTTGGGTTTCTTTAACGCTCAGCATCCCCTGATTTATGATGCCATCACAAGCTCTCGATTGATTTCTGACTCAGTGATCCATCTTCCCCCATAGGTACCTGCCCATTATAACGCCTTTTCCTGAGCAGGCAGCACATTTCACTTCCCAGAAGGGCTTTATAAAGGAGAGGCTGGCAGAGCACAGCCCCAAGGGGCCGAGGTGGCCAGAGAAGAGAGGGGGAGGTTGGGCTTTGCACACAGGAGCAGCTCTGCTCCTTTGAGTACAGCATGGAGGGGTCCAGGCTTGCTGGCATTGACCCAGCAGGACAGGGGTGCTGCTGGAAACACCAGGAATGAGTTTCCTGACTTGTTTGGGATGACAGAGCCTGGCTGCTTCCCCAGGGTTTAGTTCCCAACAGCAGCCATCCTTTACAGATAAAAACAAATGAAACCTTACTATCTGGAGGAGTCTGGCCCACCAAAACCTTTCACCCAACAGGAAAGCCTTTTCCTCTAAAAGCATCCCACTCCTCAGCAAAGCCTGATCCCACCAGCTGAGCAACCCAAGGACATCAGGGCTTACAGGACCAATGCTGTGACACATCCCCATGCAATGCCATGGCCAAGGTGCACCTCCCCATCAGGTACAGGTGGGTGGAAGTGGTGCAAGGACTTCCTCAGCTGCAAAGTCACCAACCCCACGGATATCCCAACCCAGAGAACATTCTCTAACCCCCTCTTGCCAAAACAAGGCAGATTACTCAAGCACAGCTCCTTAAACTGAGCTTCCTGTAACCAAACCAGGTGGTTTCCTGAGAGCAGCAGGGAGGGCAATGGGGAGCAGCTGGAGCACTCAGCCCCAAATGCAGCACAGCTGGAGGCTCTTAAGGACACCCAGGCACCTAGGAAATGAGAGACTATGGAGATGACAAGGGGAAAAGGTAACAAATACTGACCACTGAAAGCCCTTTGAGGTTTTCAGCTTTCTGTGTTAGAGCTGTGTCCCAGGCAATGCATCAGCTCTTGGAGTGAGCACAGGGGTCATGAATATGGGCTGGAAATCCCTGGAGTTCACTGGCTAACACAGCCATATCAGCCAGGTTATATATCATTATCTAATGCAACCTCTCCTATATAAACATTTTCTTGGGGAGCCCAGAAGCTGTCTGTCCACTCAGATGGTGCCTTTTTAACTTCTGGAATAAATAAGACTTTTCTGTGTCACTATATGGCATTATTTACAGTGGAAAGGGCCTGTGAATGGCACATGCTGTCAGTTCAGTATGTAAATGATGCCAGTCCCGTTTGCTACATCCCATCAATTATTTTCATACACTTTTCTTTGCCTTCAGCTGTCAGAGGAAGAGACATCACCTGTATGTCTTGAAGTGGTTTTCTTCTCTCATTTCCTTTGGTGTGTGTGACTCTGCTTTGAGGCTTGGTGGGGAGGAGAAGAGGATTTTCAGAAAAGAGTTGAGAGTGATGAGTTGATGGCCTTTTGAGCTCCCCCAAAGAGCCAGACAGAACAGCTGCCTCTCGATTAAAAACTGCTACACCCCACAGCAGCTCTGGACTGCACAGGAGCTTCAAGGCTGGGGTGGCCTAAGGAGCCAGCCCTGGTCTCAAGGGAAGGGTAGAGATGGTGCTCACCTCAGCAGGCAGAGCAGGATTATGCCCTCAGCATCACCCAGGTGTGTTTTTTCAAAGCACCTTTGCTCATGCCATTCTTGAAAGCTGAGCATTGCTGGCTTCCACCCTCTCGTACCTTTTTCTCAACTCTTTCTCTACTTTCATTGCTAGTCCTTGGATTAGATTGCTCACTTCCCACACTTCTTTGGGTGTCTGCCTCCCACTCCCACACAGCAGGGCTGGATCAGCCCCCTTTAGACCCTCAGCTGGTACAAACCAACTTTGTTGGATTGGCCTTGCAGTTCCTGACCTGACCCAGTGACCTGTCTCTTTGACAGAACTTCACAGGGGCTCAGCAACAGCCTGGCAGAGCTTTTGGGAGCAGAGATGTCCCCTGTTACTTTCCCCCCTTCTTGCAGGCACTTTTCCTTGGGTACCTAACTCCAGCCACCCTGCAGTCAGGCAGGCAGCACTCGAGCTCAAGGTGCTCATTCTCTCTTCTGATACAGAGAGGGGAAAAAAAGAAAATAAAACAAACCCATAAATCACCAAGCTAGCAAATGAAAATAAATACACTTAAAAATATTTCCATGCTGCTTTTTATTATTATTATTTATAATGGTATTACAGAATTTTGTAAAATTAAAGTAAATGTCAAGCAGAATGTAATAATTTTCCTTGGGGTTTGGCACATTTGTGTGCCTGACAGTTTCACATTTTTCTTTATATCCATGAAGACAGGAGCCTGACAGGGCTATATTTTGTTACCTACTTTGTTCAATTTTGTCATAAATTGGAGTGAACAAAACAGTGAAAATATAGACACCAAATTAATCAAAGAAATTACATTTTAAAATGCCTCAGACAAATGTATGAAATAATCATACAGTGCCAGGAAAGCACATGAAAACACCAACGTTTCCCCCTCCCAAACACACACAGTTTGCCCCAAGAAGGGCAGAGATTTTACCCCAGGGCCATTAGTGTTAGCCCCTAGTGTTGCTCCTTGGCTGTCTCACCTTGCAGAGTGCTCAATGAACTTCTGTCCCATGAATTTCTCTCTCTGCACCTGAAGTTTATCCAAATCTCAGCTATTCCATCCCATGGCAATGAGCTGCATTTTTTAACACGATGGTGGGTGCCTGACATGCAGCAGCTAATTTGGTGTGCCAGCTCCCAAGGTCACCTCGTCACCTTTCAACAGGTTGTGCTCCAGTTCGCATCTGCATCCTCTCAGTGCCACCAGCAGCCCTGCAATGCCTGTCACAGCACTGTCACTGCCAGGCCACTCCAAACCCTCCCTTAGAGCCCTGGCTGTCCCTGTTGTTTGGAGAGAGACGTTTGCAGTTCATAGGAAGAAGCACCATGCTTGAAGAACTGCAATTTCCATGAGAATGACAAGGAGAAATGCGAAGTGAGTAGCAGGGCTATCCTCAGGCCAATCCTTTCTGCCTGAGTAAATTCGATTTGAATTCCTCTTGAAAGACCAGCTCTGCAGCACTTGGACTATATTGAAAAGGTCACTGGAGGCAATGTCAGACATACTCTTCAGCTGCACTACAAGTGCACGGATGGAGATTCATAACAATGTATTACTGCAGCTGGAGATCTAAAGTGACTCTTTGAGGAATCCTCTCCACTGATCTGGCAGCAGCAGACTATTCCATTACTTCCCTTTAATGCCTGGATGGAGGCATTCCTGCCTTCTCTCCTGGCCCCCAAATGCTGGATTGGAAGCTCTTCTTGGAGCTTGTGAGACTCAGTGAGGATGGCTGGTGGGGTCTTGCAAGCCCTTCATCCATTCCAGCCACTGAAATGGCCACACTGGTATTCACTTGCCTTCCTCCTACCTCTGGGCTCCTGAGCACTCCTGGGATATAAATGAGAGCAGCAGCACAGCAAAGCTGTAGTGGCAGAACCAACACCACTCAAAACTCACCTCTGGCACAGACAGAAGTGTCCTGATGTCCTGCTAGAATGAGGCTTAAAACCTGGAACAGAGAATGTTGTCCCTGCCCATGGCAGAGAGTTGGACCTAGATGATCTTTAAGCTCCCTACCAGCCCAAACCATTCCATAACTCTGTCTCTTTTTGTCCCAAATTCAGTATTTTGCCCCGTAGCCCTGTGCTAGGAAAAGCTGAGTTTTGCCCTTACCCCACTAACCAACATCCCCCAGGTGCTGGGAGCAGGCAGTGGAGGCACTGCCAGGAGTCCCTGTTCTCCCCCTCCCCGACGGGCTGGACAGGGGCAGCCCCACAGAGCACAGGGAGGGCTGACCAGCAGGCACCCTGACAGCTGCCACATTCCCCTGCAAATGTGGAAGTGGTTCAGTGGTAGATTAAAGGATTTTTTTTTTTCCTCCCAAACTACATACACCCACCAATATATGGCAAATACACATTTTAAGCTTATTTGTGTAAGCGTTGCTAAATACCATAATGGTCTCCAGCTGTATGGCAGGAGGGCCCATTCACTGACATTTTACTGCTGTTTATTCTTTTTCCTTACTGTATTATCAGTGTATTTCCTCTCATTTTGCTTTGTGCTTGCAGAATGCCTGATGTCTCCTATCACACCTGTTTTTTATTATTTGTCCTATTATTTTAATTCCCCATCTATTGTGTGGATTATGAAAATCATCTGATAAATCCCATTCTCTACTTTTAAAAAAGCCCATGAGAAGGTTTTAATAAGTGAAATCTGTATTTTTCCACGCCGTGCTCAATGAAAGTGGCCGGTGAATAACCCTGGATTGTCAGGTGCTCCCATTCCCATCATCTAAGCAGGGGGGATAATTAGCAGACAAATGAAGGTTTATAATTCTGCAAATATCTCACAAAGACAATTTGGCTGCTTGATCGGTAGAAGGCTATTTTTAAAACTGCCATTTGAGATTCAGCTGTATTGCTAATTAAATGAGAATTTCATAAAAATAATCTGAAAAAAGTCTCTGTTAATTGGAGGATGATAATGAACAGACTTGCTAAACAGAGGCATAAACGTCAAACAATCGAAGAGGAATAATAATAATAAAGTGCTGTGTTATCGTGCAATGCCAGGCAGCTCTCCTACTTTTATTTCAAGTTTTAACTTTTAGCAATTTTATTTTTTTTGTATTTGTGAATGGTATTCAGAAATGTGGTTTGCAATCATAATTTCCAACTCTTAGGCTGGGCGTGAGCAATGCGTGGCAGCACTAATGGTGTCCTTGCTTCAAGTCTTGCATTCTGTGAACAGCTTTTGTGTTCTGCAATGAACACGAGGGGGGAAGCACATTAATATTGTATGGTTGTTATTCCTGCAGGGTAGTGGCATTATTGAATTAGGGATTCTTTGTAACAGTAATGACTTCCAGAGCTGTATTGTGCAGTAAAATACACGAGTCAGGAAGGAGCTCGGGAGCCTGTTGGAAGACTCTTGGTGCTGTTCAGCCCTGGCTGCTCTGTGCAGGCAGCAGAGTGCCCCTCCCTTCCCCACACCACCAGGTGGGCATGGATCAGGTTTATAGGGAGCCCTGGACAGGCAGGGCTGCTGGCACTGTGATCCTTGGTGGCCCCATGCTGGTGTGAATGTGCCATACTAACTCCATAGCTGGCACAGGGGTGGGAAAATTGGGATTGCTCAGCCTGGAGAAGGGCCCAGGGAGAGCAAACTGTGGTGTTCAGTACTGAGAGGTGTCTAGGAGAAAAAATGGGACAAACTTTTTAGCAGAGCCCGTAGTGGTAGGACAAAGGGTAATGGTTTGAGACTAACAGAGAGTTGATTTGGATTAGATATTAGGAAGAAGGATTTTATGCTGAGGGTGCTGAGGCCCTGGCACAGGCTGCTCAGAGGAGCTGTGGCTGCCCCATCCCTGTGAGTGTCCAAGGTCAGACTGGATGGGGCTTGGAACAATCTGGGATAGTGGAAGGTGTCCCTGCCCATGGCAGGGGGTGGAATGAAATCGTCTTTAAGGTCCCTTCCAACCCAAACCATCCAGGACCCCACGATCTTGCATTAACAAAAAGCTGATGCCTTGCAACCTCCACTCTGCCACGCTGCTGCCCCAGCCCTTGGCACTGGCTCACAGCAGCTGACACAGAGCTGCATGGAAAAGTTTGCAGTAGAATCTCCATTAATTTTACACCAGCAGAGAGTTCTGAACCTGTGGCTGCCTCTCTCAACATAAAATTTGCCTTCAATTTGCCTCTGAGTGCTGCCTTCACGCTCTCACAGCCCAAAGAGAGATTGTGACACAGAGACTTCAGCCTTAGCACAATGTGTCTCTTGGATATTCCACTTCTGAGAAAAAGCCCAAACAAACCAGCTTTGTGAAAGCCCAGTGTAATGAGAATCAACTGCCTTTCATGAGAAATAGCTATTAATTACTCTGCAGTGGGAAAAAAGGCAACTGTGATGATACACATTTCCCAGCTACAGCACAAACAATTGCTGTTGAGGCACAGAGCCTGGCCTGAGGAATCTCGTGGAGTGAAGTCACCTCCAGGAGGGTGACAGCAGCCAGGTTTACTGGAGTTCAGGAGTATATCTAGATTTTGCCCCAAGAGACTTTCTTCTAACAGTGTTTGAGACAAGGACAAGTGTTTGCTGTGGTGGCAGGTGTGCCTGCCCATGGTGGGGGGTGAACTGGGTGGTCTTTAAGTCCCTTCAAGCCTAAACCATTCTGGGATCCTGTGGTCATTTCCTGCACTTCTGGTTCAAGTTCAGTTTCAGCTTTTCTAGAAGAGTTTCTTAGGGGAACACTTACTTAAAAATCTGCTTGTGTTCCTACCCCCTGAGGTGCCTTCTGAGGATACCCTCAAAGTTTCTGGTGCTGGTGGCTGAGCTCTGGCCATGCCATTCTGCTTCAGACCCGTGCCACCTCCCTAATTCACTGAGACACCACAACAGGGACACTGGCCATTCTAGAAATGGAAAAACCATTGTAAAAGGCTATTTCTGGGAGTAGTAAAAAAGGAAAAGTCAATTTTGTAGGGCTGGACTGATATGCATCAAATGAGAATAGGAATCAAAAAGGCAAATGAAGGAATCAGCTGCACATCTGGCCCAGCTGTGGCCATGCTGTGCCTTTACCAGTAAGCTGTGCACATGACCTGGAAAAAGAAAATTATTAGAAAATATTAGAAAGTATCTTCTTCTGACC
The DNA here is from genome assembly GCA_013397155.1 of Irena cyanogastra. Lineage (NCBI taxonomy): Eukaryota > Metazoa > Chordata > Aves > Passeriformes > Irenidae > Irena > Irena cyanogastra. The sequence goes on along the minus strand of VWZV01012189.1, from coordinate 304,438 downwards.
TGCTAGTCTCACTGGCCTCAGAGGTGGGACAGGACTTACACTGGGTCCCTTTCCAGCTCTGAAATCCTTGTCCTTCAATTGCATCCAGGTACCTCCAGAGCCTACACTGAACTCAGTCCCTGCTAAGAGTGCTCCAGGTTCAGCTCCTTTCTCAGACACAGCCCTTGGGTGACCTTAATCATGTCACTTCATCTGTCTCCACAACAATTCTCTTTTGGTCAATTGTGTGTAGTGCTTCTTCTGGGCATGCTGGAAAGAAAAACACATTATAGGTGGTAAAAATCCAGATAATTGGATGAAAGCAGAAGATAAGTAGAAATAAGATTCCTCCATGTATTCAGGCACCTGGTTCACTCCCTCCAGGGGTGTGTTATGTAGGATTGTGCAGATGAGTTAATAGAGCAGCTGATTCACAGCTGCACTTTGGGTCTCCAGTGCCACAGGTAGTGGTTGCTCTCTGGGAAGAAGAAATTGCCAGGATAAGCTAAATTTAAGGTATGTATTCATAGACTATACACACACAAGGCAGGGAAAACAGCTTTATGGCCAGGAGTTTGCAGAGGCTGTCAGTTAATGTCACTGTGCCTGTTCCAGCACATCCCCACGTGGCTGCTCCCTGTGAGCAAACAAGGGGCTGCTTCTCACTTCCCTTCCCACCACGCTGGCAAGGTGTCCTGACCTGCTTGTACAAGTGGGGGTCATGATGGTTCATTAACTGATCTCAGAGTGCAAAAAACAACAACACAGAGAGGGGATTTCAGTGTTAATCAAAACAAATGCACCTTTTATTGAGTGCCCACAGCAAATGTGATAGAAGGATTAGAAAAGAGATAAAGGATAGAGAGAGAGAGAGGAAGAGGGGATGGGGAATACAGCTACCAATGGAGAGAGTAAATCCTCGTGGTCCGGCCAACAGATCTGTCTTGTCACATCGGGGAGAATCTCCAAGTCTTGGTTAACTCAGGGGTCTGTTACAGTCCTCTGCTGAGGAGGGAACAGGTACAATGAAGAATAAGTGTACAGACGGTCCATGTTCTCAGCAGTGAGCAGGAGCAATTGTTTTCTTGGTCCAGGGAACACACCTGCAGGCAGCACTTGGCAAACATCTCGCTGCAGTCCGGCCAGCCCCCCTGTGTTAGAGTTATGGGGGTCTCAGTCTCAGTCCTTGGGAGGGGGCTTCAATCTCCATCCATCACAGTGGTCAGGAGGCAGATGAGGGATTTTCCATGGGGGACCACCAAAGTTACCCCAGAAAGTTCATTTGGCCAAGAGGTGGGGAAATCCATGGAGGAATCTTATTTCTACTTATCTTCTGCATTTATCCAATTATCTGGATTTTTACCACCTATAATGTGTTTTTCTACATATAGGGCAAGCTGCCCCTTGCCAGGCCCTGCTGGAAGCAGGCACAGCAAACTGGAGGCACAGCAAACACAGCTGCAGACAAACAGCTGGCCAGCATCCACCTCAAAAGGCCAGAACTCCAGTCAGGGTCTTCAGGGTCTTGGTCTCTGTCTTTGCGATGGTCGTGAGCAAGATGAGGGAAAACTTCAGACTGTCTCTTACACAAGGCACGGGCAAATCCCAGTCCTGGGGCAGGGGGACAGGCAGCTGGACCTGCCACATGTGTCCACATGCCCCAAGTGTGCCCAGATTGACAGCAGTACAGAAATGGAGACTTTTCCTCCCACACTCCCTGCTGCCACATTTGGAGCTGGATTTAAAAGCACAACCTGGTTCAGCTCTTCTCCTGTGCTACATACTCTGTGAGGACCGTGGGCCTTGGCCATCACCTGCTACAAGCAATGTATGGGACACAGCAAAGTGGTTTCAGATGTGAATTTTTATGACATTTCTATACTAACAAAAGCTTTACTACAGACAGAATTAGATGTGAAGTGTTGGCAGAAACACAAAATCAGTCTCAGTGCTATAAGTCTCTGCTCCACCATGAGTGGAGGGAATTCTGAAGCCTAGTTCTAGAAACTGCTACCATTGGGTTTTTCTGGTGTTTCAGGGAGAACTTGTAGGTGGCATCTGTCCAGTCCAGCCCAGCTCCATGCACTAGCTTTCAGGGTTTTGGAGACAGCTCAGCTTTACCCCCATGACTGAATCATGGTGCTGACAAAAACATCTTTATACCAATCTTGCTGTGTCTGTATCACAGTCATGGTCTATTTACTGGAGTGACATACTGGGATAAGTGCAGGCATGTAGAACTCTGCTGGTCAAAGCAGGTCCTTCTCTCCACCCTTACAAAGATCTGTAACTGCATATACATTGCAAAATTTATCACTCTGAAACATCTTCTCTTTACACTCAGGAAATATTTGAGCTGCTCACACTCAGGCAGTTTCAAAGGCCATGGAAGGTCTGGTATGTGGATGGACAAAATGTGAGGTTCAGCCCTCAGACAAGCAGTCCAAGCAGCAATGTGTGTCATGAAGACACTGTTGAATGCCACTGGCACCTTGATTAGCTCAAGACAAGCTTTAACTCTGCCTTTCCTGCCCAGCCTTGCTCACGATGGGGTGGGAGCATGGAGGGCAGTGCCACCACTTCTCCAGTGCTTGCTGCAGGAGGGATGACCCCTTAAGCAGCAGCTCCCTGCATGCCTGAGCCCAGGGAGCTGTGACCCTGGGAAGCAAGTGGGCTCTTCTTCCCACCTAGCCTCTGGCACGTCAGCCAAGTAACTCCAGTAAAACTCAGATCCTAACTGGTCTGTTTGAAAGGGCAGAGGTGGCTGGACCAGCTCATGAGAGCAAAGGTGCTAAACTAATTATCAAAGATTTTCTTAGCCCAGAGCAAGAACAACAGGCTGGGATGGATGGGAGGCTCATTTACAGTCCTGTATGCCCAATCCTTTCCATTTTCTCCTCTGTTGCACTCTGTAAGGTGTTTCTCTAAGTGGTGCATGGCAATTCTGGGCACACACCACACCAGCTATAAATTGGATTTGTGGGCCTCAATTCCAGCACCCCTTGAGACGTTTCTGGGGGATCAAAGAAGATGGGGACTGCACAAAGTAGTGAGAGGCAGGTACAGTGTGGAGAGGACCCTTTTGTTAATCCTGCCCTGCCCATTTTTCATTAGCACACCTCATCATGACATCCTGTAGGTTTGTGCTTCAGCTTCACTGGCGAGAGGCAAATGATGTTTTAATGAATGATGGTGCCTCGAGCTGAAAAGGGGCTGTCCCTCACTCCCACTGAACAGAGACTGTCTCAGCACCACGTGTCCAACTGCACTTCACATAATTGGATGGAACTTGTAATAGTTTGTTCACTCCAGGTGGGTATAAAAGTCAGGGTGAAAAATCCTCATGATGAAATATCAATTGCTGTCCCTTGCTCAAGGGTATAATTGTGGTTAGTGACACTTGAGGAGAAAAGGATCCAGGCTGGAAGATAATGGGAGGAGGCATGCACAGCACGAGGCAGAGGCACTTTCAGCTCAAGGCTGCAGAGGCAGGGGCTGGAACAGGCAGAATGTGCCCAGACACTGACATTGCTTTTGAAAACTCTCCTGTAAGCAATATTTACCCACTGTGTGCCCAGAGGATGCTCAGAGTAGCCTTGTGGGGCTCAGTCCTGGTGCACTCACCTTCCTCTGACTGTGAGAGTGGTGAGGCCCTGGCACAGGGTGCCCAGAGCAGCCGTGGCTGCCCCTGGATCCCTGGAAGTGCCAAGGCCAGGGAACAAGATGAGCTTTAAGGGTGCATTTCAATCCAGCCCATCCCAGGAGTCTGTGGTTCCTCAGTTTGGCACAGCTCTGGTGCTCCAGCTCTGTGCTGCTGCAGCCCATGTGCCTCAGCCATGGTGTTTTATAACATTTTCCCAAAGACATTACTTTTAGACCCTGAATGATTACTTCATTTAGCACATACATCAGAACTAAAATACCCAATATTAGCTCATTTAAGTTCATGCTCAGTGATGGATTAATCGTTTCTCTTTTCTGGAGCAAAGCCCAGTCCATTTCATCTGAGGACTGAGGAGAAATGTTCCCTTGTATCTTGAAGTCTGAGACATCTGCTGTGCTTTGCAGATCTGCTTGTCCACAAAAAAAAAAACAACCCAAAAACCAAAAAACCAACCCTGAGATGATTATATAAATTAAAAGAATAAATTGCTAAAGCTATGGATCACACCCATTGTTCCCTGCTTTCAGAACAGGTGCAAAGGAAGCACATCCACAGTTCAGTCAGCACGAGCCCGTGTCTGTGTGTCCTTTGAGGTTTCAGATGTCACATCATGTTACAGTGGGTATTGCTGTCTCATACTCTTGTGTGTCATGGGCCACACAGGGAAATGAGGAGACTGAAACAGGTCCTTAATGGACAAACACAATGAGAGCAGCCACCTGTGGTAGCCCCAGCCAGGCTGAGACCAGAGAATCCTGTGTGCTAAATGTTATGGCCAAAATAAAAGTGATGGCTGGGTGATCAGGCTGAAACTCTTGAGTCTCCCGTTCCCCAAAATTAATAGAGGTGTTGGTCAGTCAGTGCAATGAGTAAATGATGTGAGGGGACCCCCTCTCTGTCACCCTTGTGAGCAGCAGAGCTGTAGCAGGAGCCAAACTGGGAGGCATCACTCCGCCAAAACTACCTGGGCTCCAGTGACAGTTCCTCAGCTCCAGCACCTCTCTTCTACAGAAGCTGTGCCTGATGAAGCCCATTTTCTTCCAAAGTAACAGACTTTTTTGTTTTGGGATGTTTTTCCCTCCTTTCTCACTAAAACATCAGCAGATTGTGAATAGCTGACAAGGAAGGAGGGCAAGGAGAATTGAGTATGGGAGCAGAGATGTCCCCAAGCTTTTAGAATCACTTTGTTATTGATCACTTTGTTATTGAGGTCTCTCTGACTCCTCATCTTGTGTTCAGTCATAGACCAAGAATGCCACTGTCCTTTTGCATTGTGAAAAAACCATGGAACAAGAAAACAGTGCTGAAACACTTCAGGCTGTCTCCCTTATCCTGTGTTCAGCTATTTCTCTAATTGTCAGCAGGAAGAAGGAGGTATGTACCATGTGAAAGTATTTAGAACTGGCTGTGTGGTTTCAAAACACAGGATCTTTCAAGGAACTCCTCTCTTCCCATTCAGTGTCACAGGCAATTAAGTTTTTAAGAGGATCTCAGTAGCATTAGCAGACCATATAATATTCTTGAAATGCCTTTTTAACATCCTATAAGGACAAACTGCCTGCATCTTCCTTGGAAAATCAAAAGTTAAATTCCAGTACTAGAAGCTGACCAAGTTCCATTTTCTGTACAACTCAAGGTGGCTGGGAGTGCACTGCTGCTGCTGCCCCCTCCAGCCAGGGCTCTAACTCTTTGTGGAGAACTACTCCCCAAAAGCCAGAGCCCATTACCAGGAACTGCTCCCCAAAACCAAAGCCCTTCACCAGGCAGGGAAGGCTCAGTCCTGCCTCTTTGTCCTGTGTGTGGGGAGCATCCAGCTGCAGGGAGAGCAAAACGTCAGAGTAAAAAGGGAAAAAAGAAACAAGGACAAGCCCCTCCTTGGGACTGGCCCCCAGGTGCTCCAGAAGTATATTTCTATTAGACATTGCCACCTTCTCAGGCTGTGATGTATTCCCTCATTATGGTAAACACCCACATGGCATTTGTTTCTGGAATGATATTGCACAAAGCTGGGTAATAAAAACACCTCTGATCTCACAACGCACAAGGCTCAAGACAAATAAAATCTGTAAACAGTTCTGCACTCCAGGGTGTTTTATGAGCTGGACCAGTGTTTACTCAGGGCTAATGCTGAAGCAGTTCATTTCATCTGCTGGAAAAGGCTCTGTTCCCACAGGAAGCTTCACTCCTCAGGGGAGCATTGGCATGGCCACTTCAGTCCAGCTCTCAACCACCTTCTTCCTTTTGCTGCTGCACGTCGGTGTCGTCCACGGCACAGTTCCCTCTCCCAGCAATACTTCCCTGATATTTAGAAATGTCTGTAAATGCCAGCAGGCTGGCCAAGGCCTGGAGGAGTCTGCAGGCAGCAGGAAGGTGTGGAGCTTGATGCCTTAAGGAGCTGGAGGCTGGAGGCTCTAGCTGAAGCTAGATGGAGTTAAGAGGAATAAAGTGGATATTTGTTGGAGAGCCTTCAAAGGCCACACCCTGGCAGTACCGGAGCCACAGTCGTGGCTCTGCCCAGATGGCTCCAAGATGGAAACAAGAGGACTTGGTCACGAGATCTCACGCTTTTATAAGTTTTGTTCATTTGCACATTGGAGTTAATTGTCCAGTTACAGCCCCAGCCCATGCAGTCCCATCCTGCTGGTTTTCTTCTCTTCAGCCCACGTTGTCTCTGCTCTTGGGCTGAGATTTGGATCATTTGTCCTTGGTCGTCAGATAGAGAAGGAATTGTTTTGTCTCCCTACTCTGTGAGGAAAGCTTAGTATCCTCTAATATGAAGCCCAGACCCACACACACTAAAGCAGCACAGAATCTGAAAAATACAAAAACCAAAACCTGAGGCATCAAGCTTACTGGGCTGGCTTACACTGAAACCTGAGTGCTGGGAAAGGGCCAAGCACCCCCTTCCCAGGGCCCCTTGGCTGCACTGCAGGCTGCTGCTCCCCGGGGCCCTGACACTGGGCTGGGGCAGGAGAGGACAGTGAGAGATGGCATCTCTCCCATTCTCTCCAGCAGTGCCAGTCTGAGGTGTGCCACGGGTGCACAAAGCCAAGGCTGTGCAGGAGAGAGGGACAGAGCCTTGCTTGAAGCCTCTGTGTCACAGTGAAAACTGGAGCAGGGCCACACGTGGGACGTGATGAGAACATTACAAGGATCATGGAGTCATTATGGAATCCTAGAATGGTTTGAGTTGGAAGGGATCTTAATGTCATTATAACATTAACTAGTTCCTGCCATGGCAGGGACACTCCACTAGCCCAGGTTGCTCCAAGCCCTGTCCAGCCTGGCCTTGGACACTTCCAGGGATGAGGCATCCACATCTAATTGAGGCTCTGAGATGTGACAGACCAGGCTGAGGTCACGAAGCCTTTTGCTCACTGCCTGAAGGCATAGGGATTTTTGAAATTTAAAATACAGCTGTCAGCTGGAACACCTTCTGCAAACAAGGATAAAACCTTGGCACTAAAGTGACCCATCCAGGCTGAGGGCCTGACAGCCATTCCCAGGGGCTGTCCTGCTCTGTGCCCTAAAAGGTGCTGGCCAATCACCCCATGCAGGTGAGGGACACTCAATATCTCACCACAGCCCACAATGAAATCAGGAATAATTCCAGGATGTGATGAAATCAAGAGATGCCTGCTGGGAAGCAAGTGGCTCCAAACCAAATCAGGGCCAACTAAGCAGCTTGCCTTGTGGTCAGTTTTGAACATCTCCAAAACTGGAGCTCCTACAACCTCTCTGGCCTCTCATCTGACATTTGACCATCCTCAGGGGGGACACTTTCAATGTTATATCTCACCAGAACTCCCCACGCTGCCACTTGTGCCTGTTTCCCCTTGTCCTGTCACTGCATCTCCAAGCACAGTCTGATTGTCTTTCACACACCCTCCTCTGAAGGTCATCAACACTACTAAGATGTCCTCTTTCCCTCCTGAAAACTCCAGTTTTTCTCATTCTTGTCCCAGTACACTGATGTCTTTTTGCAAGGAAAACTCAAAACTGGCCACAAAACCTCCAGTGCTCAAGTACAGGTAGGGACAACTCTGGGATTCCCATCTGCAGCCCATGAGCAGCTCCAGCTGTGCTGCACCAATTCATCACCCACTGGTGGGTGTCAGGAGCTCCTGCAGAAAAGCAGAAGTCAGAGAACTTCCTTTGACAGATGTCAAGCATTCACTCTTGTCTAATCTGGCCATTTTTAAAGGGCTCACACATCCATGGCCACTCTGTTAGAGCTTGTCTGCACTGCTGGAAAGCTCCATGAGTTCAGGACAGTGCACATCTACTGCTCAGAGGCCAAAGCAGGGGGAAACACAAGCCACATTAGTGACAGCATGAGGGAAACTCATTGCAGCCAAGCTCAGCTACAGACAGGCTGATTTTATCTTCATCTTTTATACCTGAGGAAAAAAAAGGTGATTTTTTTTAGAGATTTTTTAGGACAGACCAAAAAGCCCAAGGGTTTTGGAGGATACCAGGAGGAAGAGGGAAGGGGAAGATGCCCCCAGACAGCACCAACAGGATGAGATGCTATTAATACACCAACTCCCCTGACCATGAACCCTTTCCTTAGGAAATTGCAGAAGGGTCCAAATTTGGCAGGTGAGAGGAGAAAACTATTTTAAATAACGCTGGTCCAGGTCTTCCTCAGGTTTACAGTCAATTCCTTCTTCCAGCTTGTACCTAATGGGGATTATGTACATTACATGATCACATCAAATGCTGTGGTCCCATACCTTTAGCAATTTCCTTCCCTTTTTTGAGCACCAAACCAGAAATTGTGGAAAGACAGAGGGTATGACTGAAAATGGGGGAAAAATGGGGAGGGGGAAATGGTCTTTTGCAGCCCTGACTGAAAAATGGAAAGTCCCCAGGTCAGCCATCCTTTTGGAAACCTCTGGCCTCAAAATACACTTTGTAACTGATGTGTTTTAATTCCAGGAAAAACACACTGAGCTGAGGCTTAGACCTTGGGCAAATTCGCCTTTTGGCTCAAACAGCAAAGATCTTGAGCTGCAAATGCCTGCTGCTGACAGTCTGTGCCATGGCTGCGTTCCCAAACACTGCTGGCATAGCTGTGGTGGAAAAAATAAAATACATTTCATTCCCCAATGGTCATGCTGTAATGGCATGAAATTAGAAACTCTAATCAATAGTGCTTTACACAGCATGACTCTCATGTCAAAAGAGCCCATGGTTTAAAAAAGAAGAGTCACAAATAAATATGAAAATCAAGGCTGCGAAGCGGCAGTAATGAAGTATAATTCTGTCAAGCAGTCCCAGCCAGTGATTCCCTCCACAAAACCTCCACTCACCCAATCCTTCCTTCTCCACACCTCCCTGATCTTCCATCTCCACATAATTTTCCTGTATTTATTTGCCCTTCCCACATGAAATGTCACTGATTTGAGTGTGAGTGATGAGCTGGGGAGGGCAGGGCTGTGCTGCAGCCCTCGCTCTGCCTCTGCTTGCTTCTCAATACTTTCACCTCTCTGTTGTTTGGAAAAGACCCCAGCCCCTATCTGCTCACCTTGCTCACCTTTCTTCCAAGATGCACCTCTTCTGCTCCTACAAAATGTAAATAAAATGCAGATTATTATTATCTTTATAGCAACAACAGAAGTTAGAGTTATCCTATTTATATCAAAAATTACAGACAGCTCTGCTAAGGCTCTTATGTTTTGTACAGGCAGTGCTGCTAGAAGAACCAGCAGAGAGATAAAGTATTTAAAAATAATAAGCAGGCCCCAAAGGCATGAAGAGCTGACAGCTACAGGGCTCTCTGTCTGTCATACAAGCCTTTTGGGAGCTGGTGGCATTTTGTTCAGGGACAGGGTTTGGGATTTTTCCAGCACTAGTTTTAAAGCTCCTCTCGCCATGCACTGCTAACATTAGCACAGCTTGGCAAGTGAGGAGTGCCCTGAAAATAGAGGATTTTTGGAGTGGAGATTTTGTTAATTAGACCTTCTTCCTGCACACAGTCCTGGCTCTCCAGGCAGCTCCTGTGGCAGGGGGGCAGTGACCAACCAAGGGTTGGATGCCTTCAGGAGGAGAACACATAAGAGCTGCCTGGTTTCCAGATATAAATGAAAGTCCTCCAGAAAGACCTGCTGAATCCAGAGGGCCAGTGGGAAATAAAACCTTACATGGCCTCAAGAGAAGGTCTCAATCTTTGTGAGGGGTGTCTCTGGAAGTTTCTGGGTCCTTTTCTTAGTTTTGCCACTGAACCACAGTACTTTGGTTAATTGAATTACCTGCTGCCTTGTCTTTAGCACAGAAACTGATGTTTTTCCCTTGAGCCAATATCAGTGAGGACAAAGAAGCAGAGGTTACAGAGCCCAGATGGAGCCAGTGAACACAGACCCCAGGCAACAACTCTGCACTCCAGACATGCAGAACTCCACCCCTGAGCAGGGAGGGGGGACTGGGTGACCTCCACAGCCCTTCCAACCTCACCCACTGCATGGTTCTGTGAACACCCAACCAGGGAGGTGTGTTTTGGAAAGGGCAGGTTTGCTCTGCTGCTCTCTGCTGCTGAGCTGAGCTCCCCAAACATCTCCTGAGGAAGGTGTCCATGGCTCCCATCAGAGGCAGGGCACCACGGGCTAGGCCCTGCACAGCAGTTCCCACAACACTGCTTCAGCTCTCTCTTTCTCTCTCTCTGAACAGTTGCTTTCACTTCAGAGCAGTCACTTATATCATGCCACGTCTGAAAAGCAGGATGAAAGCCAAAAATTATGTTTCCCAAGCTCTCAATAAAACCAGTGACTTGTGCAATACATACAAAGCTTTAAGTTGGGGAACTTCAAATCATCAAGCATCTGTTAATCAGCAACATGCCAGTCCCTGGGGATTGTGGGGATGTTAAAAGGTTATCCTGCTCTCCTGCACATCGCACTGCTGAGCTCCATTACACAACCAAAGGATGATTTCATGTGTGGCAAAGAATTTTTGATTCTCCGGATATTATTTTAGATGTGGAAACCCAGCTGTGGAATGCTGCTTTTCAGGTTAAACAAAACCTACAGCCAACACTCATTCTCACACTATTAATGAAGATAATCTTGCCCTGCAATTGACTTTTTCCCAGAAATAGCAGGAGAGGGATTTTCAAAAGTGACCAGGTTTGCAAAACGTTATCTCACTCTATTTCTTTAATCTCCTGATGCTGAAAGATGGATCTTTTTCTTTTATGGCTGGATGTACTTCTACACTTCAGCAGCAAACCATGAAAGGGAATCAGGCTTATGGAAAGAAATAATAAAGAATTTGCAGAGTTAACATTTACTTGGGCTTGTCTGGACTTCCTCAGCTTTGAATTCCAACTTGATTGAATGTTTCACAAAGAGACAAACCGACTGACAGGCTTTAGGTACAAAGGACTGCTGGGCAGGGGAGGGGGCTGTGCTCTGCTCCAGGCAGTGCTGGACAGGACAAGAAGTTGGAGAGCTCAAGCACAGCCAGGGAGAGAGGTTAAGTTGGACTGGGGAAAAGATTCTTACATCAGCACCAGTACTGAGCACTGGAACATGCTGCAAGTGTCAGAGTTTTAAGAACATCTCGAGCAAATATGACAGGGCTGAAGTTTATCCATCCTTGGAAGTGTTCAAGGCCAGGTTGAAGGGGGCTTGGAGCAACCTGGGAGAGTGGAAGGTGTCCCTGCCTATAGAGCAGGGGTTGAACTAGATGAGCTTTAAGGTCTCTGCCAACCCAAACCATTCAGTGATTCTGTGATGACACTGCCCTGGAGGAGGAAGGTAACCTGGAAAATCTCCCAAGGTCCCATTCACTTTCTGGTTTCTAGAAAAGCATAAGATAAACTGCACAGCTCCAGTAAAAGAGCAGAGCATTCCCTGAGCAATTCCTACTCCCAAATTGCAGGGAAGGCACAATTCATAGCCTGCTTTTTCTTTTCCATGCATCTTAATTGTTCACAAAATAATCACAGAAGTATTTAATAATACAAAGCATATGGGCCAGATGTTCCACGGGTGTAAATCAACAGCACTTGGGAAGCTTCAGTGGTGCTGTGCTGGCGTAATCATTGGAAGCTCTGGTGTGGTGCTGCATCTTTAAGGTGGCTCTCAGGATTTTAGTGTCTTCCTATTGTTTCCACTAAAACCAAGTCACAGAGTTTATTGCCCACCTACAAAGGGCCACCTCCCACCAAATGCTCAGAACTGAAGATCAAAAACCCAAAGCTCAAAATAGATTGACTTAAGGTCACTTAAAAGCCTCTGGCCCAGCCTCTGCTGGCCATGACTACATTTTAGCATGGCCACATGCTCCTCAGCCTGGCACAGGCAGGAACAGGCACTCGACCTGAGGCCCATGCAGTGCCTTGTCTTAGTCTCAGCTGGTGCATGAGCTCTGCTTTATTTGCTTCCCACTATGAAAAAAAAAAGGAAAAGCTTTTAATTCACTTCCTCCTGGGAGTTTCTGTGATGCTCATTGATCCAGTCTACAAGTACTTCACAAACACTAATGGATCCAGTGAAGCTCTCCACTAATCTCCCCCTGAAACTTGGCACCAAACTGCTCATTTCTGACGCCTTCTCCTTTTACAGTTGTTTTGCTTTGCTACCTGTTTCAGAGGCACTCTAGGGCTCATTAATTGTTCATCCTTTGTCCCTTGAAAATTTTCCTTTTAATCTTTCCAGTCACACGTTGGATACTGATGTGAAACAGACTTCAATTTGCAGGTCTTTCACACCTGCAATGATACTATTTGAACTGATCGTGGCATTATCAGTTGCACGTGGACATCTGTAATTGAACTGAAAAGCTTTGCAAGACATATTCATTGGACTTCTGATCTCATTTGTTAGAGAGCCTTAGGGAATGAGCAATTTCCACTCCTCAATTTATGACAACTGGTCATAGTTACTTAAACGGAATAAAATAAATCCTGTGGCGTGTGTCCCTTCTGGAAAACAGGTTGACAGTTGTGCCCAGAAGAGAATTGAATTGACCAGTGACAGTGCTGTATTGAGAGACAAATATGTAGATAGAAGAAAGTCATGGTAAAGTTTTTGTGGAGGTTCCCAGGTTAATATTCCTTCTGCTAATGTGACTCCCTGGTTGAGATTCTGGGAAATTTCAATAAATCGTGTGGAGACTAAGCAAATAAGCTGGTCTGCTGGATTTGAAAAGAATCTATCCTTGTGCTGATTCTATGTGGGGCTAAGGGGTGACCTACTCCACTTCCATGACTAGGGCTGGATTTTCAGCTCTCAGGAACAGCCGGATTTTTGAAAGACTTGAAAGACTTTGAAAGACCAAGCCAGTGTGGCTGGGCTCTTTGGGCAGCCCTGTGCATGCAGGAGGAGTTTTTCTGACCACCCAACCATTAGTCCTCAAAATGTCACTCCTAAATCAGTAAATCTGGTTTTTTAGTCCATGTAACAAGCAACTGAGGATTTTTTTTTCACTTGGGGTGAAATTGCAGTATCTGGAACTAAAAGCTGATTCTACACTCAGCCAGTTTTAAGGCTGAGGTTTGTGCTGTGGACCACACATCTCTCTGTGCACCACAGGCTCAACCTGGCATCCTGCCATACTACCCAACATGGGAAAGGCTGAGGAACTTGGGAGTTTGTTCCCATGTGTGATACTGCAGCAAGAACTCCAGCTGGGGAGCCCTGACTTTGTCCACGTGCTTCAATCAGGGTCCTGAGAGCAGTGTGAGCCCCAAACAGCCAAGGCTGTTTCATTACAGCTGCAGAGCTTGGCCTGAAAGGAGGCCAGGTCCTTCTGCCTTCGAGCCCTGCCCTGTTTTCCACTGCCTTGTTCCTCTCTGCCTTGCTCCCACTCCCATCTCAGGGGTGAGCAGTGACCTCCTGGAGGGCTGAGGAGCCAGTCCTGGGTGCCACAGCACGTGCCACAGCTATCAGTGCTCTGCTGTGTGTGAACACTAGTGTGGATTTAGGAGCTTATCTTAACACCAAGATGCACATTTCTTAATGATCAGCATTCTTTTCCTGTACAAGTAGAATTTGCATAATTTCCCAGCAGTAGAATAGAGCAACATCAAGACAATAAATAAAGAAATTCATCAATTCATCACAGCACTGTTCATCCAGTTGCCAGAATTGTTCCTTTCCTTGCATAGCTAATGCAGACCCCAAGGAAGAGCAGATCATCCATTCAGATTCCAGAGAACCACGCTGGCTGATGCTGGTTGAAGAGCTGGCCCTGCATGATTCCCTGAGTTCTTCATGGAGACATTTTCAACAAAGAATGCCAACTGAGCCAGTCATCCAACAAATCTTTAAGCAGCGAGCACTGGAACCACTGGTGCTGTTACAGGCCATGCTCTTGGCACCAGTGAGTGCTCACAGCAGTGCTGGGACCAGGGGCCACAGGGGCCACAGGGGCCACAGGGGCCACAGGGGACACAGTGCTTTGGAGGCTGAGACCTTACAGAGCAAAGACTTTCACCATTTGTTTTTTAATAATATGGGAATGTGCAGCACAGGCAGCACATTCTTCAGGCCCAGGCAGGCCAAGGGTGCAATCAGCAGTGTCCTAAAAGCAGAAAAATAGGCAATGGATTCACACAGAGTCCACTGCTTTCCTGGTGGGTTTGGTCCTCCAGCACACCTGGGGTGTGCAACTCTCCTGCTCTGCCAGGAGCTCCTGGGCCAGCCTCCATCTGCAGGGGCAGGTGGGCACCTGTGCCCTCCTCAGCCACTCTGCATCTGCTGGGGACTATTGCAAACCCAAACTACTGAAGTGCTTTAATCCCATTTCACTTCCTTGCTGTCCACTACATGGCAATGACATTGTCTTAGGCTGGGTGTGCATTCTGTTCCCATCTGTCAGAGCTGGGGCAGTTCTCTGCTGTTCTTTGGGCAGTTTTTCTTTATCTCTCCCACACCCAACCCTCCCTCCAGGAGATCTCTGCTGTTCATGGCCACTGAGTGTCCCTGCATGGCTGAGAAAATTCCATCATCCATCGGGAGAGGCTCTGCCCAGGGGAGGAGCCAAGCATTCCTACCTGAATAGAATCTGCCATGGAACAGCCCAGCAGCCTTTTCCCACTGCATTCCCAGAGTTTCAGCTTTCTTCTGCCCTGCATTCCCAGAGGGAGCCCAGGCCCATCTCCAGCAGCCCTGGAGCTCCAGAGGAAAACTCCAGCCTTGTACAGGATCCCTGCTCCAGCAGAGCCACCCCTGGCACTGCAGGAGGGCTGAGCCACCATGGAATGGCACTGCCACCAGCACCCTGACACACAGAGGGGCAGGGCAGATTCTGACTCTGGCAGTGGTTTGTTTCCTTTTTTTGTGCTATTGCGTTTTCATGTTAATTTTTTATGGTAAAGAACTGTTATTCCTACTCCCATATCTTTGCCTGAGAGCCCCTTAATTTCAAAATTGTAACAATTCAGAGGGAGAGGGTTTGCATTTTCCATTTCAGGGGAGGCTCCTGCCTTCCTTAGCAGACAGCTGTCTGTTCAAACCAAGATAGAAATAATGTGATTTTTAGCACTTCAGATAATCCAGCTGCCCACGTGAAAACTAGAGACATATTTTAACCCTGTCTTGTCTACATTTGTGAATGGTTCAAACACTTGCCATGCTGGCACCATGTAACTCAAAATGCCACTATCTCAAGTGATATATTTTGAAGAGAGACCATTCTCCTGCTGCATTGTATCAAGGGAATGACAGGTTCTTGTGGTGTACATCAGCAGGAAGATGACACTCTACTTTTGTGTTTTAAGGGCTCCTAGATATATCATGGAAAGTACTGCCTGATTCCTGGGACCTAGAGGCAGGCACACTGTGTTATTGTCAAAATAAAAGAGATAAACTGGGGCAGGTTGTGAATCTGACTGTCCCGTGATGATAGCAACAGGCAGGGGGTGATGGAGGCATTTTCTTCTGGCAGATTGGGATGTTTCCTCATCACTTTATCAGTCCAGTCCAAAAGTGTGTTCCCAAAGCTATCAGTTCAGAATTCACCTTTTGCTTAAATTTTACTATGTGCTTCACTCCACTGGATTTCCAGTGGATTTGCACATGTTTAATTTTAAGCACCTGCTTTGCTGTCATGCTGGCTGGGGGTGGTAATCTGGATTTTATAAGGCTGACCTTAGTTCTGTATGGACAGGAGAAAAACAGAATAGGGAAATAATTCAGCAAAAAGCAGCAAAGATATGTGAAGAAAGCACACAATTGCCCACTGACTGTTTCTTTATGCATCCCCTGGCATCAGAGGAGCTAATTCCAGCACAGTTTAAGCAAGAGGCTGGAGCTGCAGGGGCTCCACCAGCCCTCAGCAGCAGGTGACAAAGGGAATCAGGAACCTCTGCAGGGCCCAAATGTGCTTGTGAAACAGGTGACCCCAGTGCAAAGTACTGGGTTCAAACCAGGAAAAATAGGGGAAAAAAAGCGGTAAGATTTCTTAGAGGCCCAATTGTAGGGCAACACCAACTCTCAAAGTCAGATTTCCCATGTTAGAGCACCAGGACAGGTTTATCACCTAGCCAAGAGACACAAGAGTGCTGGCCAGAGCAGGAAGTCCCTGTTCCTAATTCCATCAGTGATTTACTGGCTCAGGTTCCATCTCTGCAGATTTAAAGCCTCACTCTGGCTCCTAAGGCTATGCTATATAAAATTTGATTGTTACACTCAACGGCCTGTAATAAATTAAATGAACTATCAGTAATAAGTTCACAGGCAACAATCTTTTTTCAGTCCAGTATACTTCTTTAAAACATACCAGCAGCATCAAATGTAACTAGATTTAATTTCATGCTGAAGAGTCTGTGAATATTCATTTTAAAATATTCACGAAGAGCCTAATTCTAATTTGTGTGATGTTTCTGCTAATACCAATACCCATTAAAAAGCCTTAAGAATATTAACAGGGAATTCTTATGGAAATGCACTGGAGTTTTATGTTTTGAATTACTATTACAGGCTTTTTGGTTTAAGTCCTGTTAAATAGATTTCATTATTAACAAGAATATGTGCAAATTAAAACAAACCCATTAAAATCTAAAATTCCATGGTAAAAAGATTAGGGACTTTAAGTTATAATTCTTCTGAAGGAATAAATGTAATAAAAAGTGATAGGGAGTAAAACCCAATACTCACAAGATTGACAGTGGCTAGCCAGTGGTGAAAAGTTTCTGATGTGCTTCAGAATAACTTGTTTCACACAAGGAATGACTTTCCTTGTCTTTTTCTGCTCCCCATCACAAAGACATCATATTTATAAAGCCTTTGTCACAGATCTTGGTGGAATGAGATGGGCTTTAAGGTTGCTTCCAGCACAAAGCATTTTATGATTCTCTGATCTTCCCCTGGCTCCAAGGTGCAGGCAGGGGTGGGATGGGTCAGGGAGGAGATACATGGTCCTGTCATGCCTTAACCCCAGCCAGAAATCAGGGACCAAGCAGCTGCTCTCTCACTGCCTCTTCAGTGGGATGGGGAGGAGAATCAGGGGGGAAAAGGTAAAACTTTTTGGTTGAGATAAGAACAGTTTAACAATTGAAGTGAAGGAAATAAAATACTAGAAATACTACTACTACTACTAATAATAATTATTGTAATTAAAAGGAGAGAGAGAGAGATAAATCCCAGAGGAACAAGTGATTCTCAATACACCTGCTGCCTGACACCCAGCCCCTGCCCCAGCAGCATCAGTGTCTGCCAGGCAGGTCCCCCAGCCTCAACAGGGCATGACACCTCATGGCAAGGAACAGCCCTCTGTCCAGCCTGCCTCAGCTGTCCTGGCCACGCTCCCTCCTGGCTTCTTGTGCATCTTCTCATGGGCAGAGCATGAGGCACTGAAAAGTCCTGGATTTAGGGGAAGCCTGGCTCAGCAACAGCAAAAACATCAGTGTGAGATCAGCACTATTCTCACATTGAACGCAAAATGCAGCACTGTACCAGCTGCTAAGGGGAAAAATGAATTCTATGCCAGCCAAAAGCAGGACAAGTCCTCACACCAGCTGAGCTGAGCAGAGACTTCAGACTTGCTCACCAAGGGCTGTGGTGCCACTGACATTCACTCTGCCCTCTGAGCCCTACCTGCCTAAAACCAGGCTGCTGAGCATGGCAGTGGAGGTGATGATTGGAGCTGAAATCATGATCCAGCCCAGAGCTGATCTCTGGCAGAACATCTAGAGGCTTTGGTTGGTGCTCTGTGCAGAACTGGCTTCCCCTCCCCCAGAGCAGTTGAGCTGCCCAGCAGCCTGTCCGAGGTGGGCACAGCCCTGGAGGGAGCTGGGCTGCCTGCAAGGATGTCCAGCACCACAGACACAGAGAACTGTGTGCTCCTAAAGCCATCAGTTCAGATCCCTAAAGCCATCACTTCATAGATCTGGATCCAGGAGCACTGAAAGCACTTCACACAGAAGTTCACACTGCAAATTACTCTTTTCCTTCTGTTGCTTTGACTCCCAGCTGCTGTATTGATCCCCTCAGCTTCTAAATAACCCTCCATTCAATAGAATCATCAATGAAAAGTCTGCTACTCTCATAAATCACATGAATATTTACACTGCCTTGTGTAAAATGCATCTTGTCACCTCTCAGGTGCTTTACATCCCTGTTCCCTGTCTGGTTACTCCTGTCCCTCTCTTCACCTGTCACTGGTGGGGCTGGGGCAGCTGCTGACCCTTTCCTTGGCTCCAGCCAGACACAGCAAATTATCTGTGCTAAAACTCTCTTCTGCCAAGCTGCCAAATCTTTTGCATTAATCCTGAAAATTACAATTAATGAGTGCTAAGAGGATCTTTCCACCTCTGTGTATGGCTCTATTCAGTTGGAATGATCCCTCCTGCTCTGCCAGCGTCCAAAGCCTCTTTGGGTGACAGCTTTTGGCTCTGGGGCAGGGCAGTGCACTCAGGAAAGGGGAGGGGGCTGGTGGCAGGGGGCTTCTGCCTCTTTTTGCTTGATATCCTGTGACAAGGATGCTCTGCATTGAAGATGGGAGTGACCTGAGCTAATAAGAGCCCACAGCCACCATGGATATTTGACATGAGAAAGGTCATGTCAGTGTCAGGGGCTTGAAGCCATCAGATGCTGTGAGGTGTGCCAGGAGGAGAAGGACAGTGTGGAAGAGGTTTTACAGCAACTTCTGTGAGCCACAGAGAAGTTTGAGAAGAGGATCCATGTTTACCCCTGAAAGAATTTTCTACCAAGGTCATTGACATAGAAACCAAGAAAGAGAGAAGGATAAATAAGAGAAACCTGCAACTGCCTATTCCAATGAGCACTTTGTTTGTCTCTTGTGACCAGTGAGTAAAGTGTAAACTTAGGAGTTTTGTAAGAATGTATAAAAAGCATGCATGCTGTAATAAAACCAGTTTGAAGCCTCCTGAAAATGGAGTGTGCTCCTTTGTGTTGTCTCTGTCCCAGCTACAGCGCGGCAGGGCTGGAATCACAAATCACATTGCCTGGGGTCTCCAGCCACACTTGGGCTGGCTGATGTGGAACTCCAGACAGCTTCACCAAGGCTCTGGGATTCCACTTCCCAAGCTGCTAACCTAGCTCGCTGAGGACTTCCCAAAATCTAAAAATACAGTATTTTTAGTTATTAAGAACCAAGTCTGGGAATCTCATTGGCATGCAAATACATTTCTGTAGGTGTGAGTTAGGGATCCCAGTCGGGTCTGGATCAGCTAATCCCCTGACCGTGCATGGGGAAATACCTGCAGTAATCACTCAGATTTGAGAAGAGATCCATTCATATTTTTAATTACAGACTGGTTGCCATTCCTCCACAACAATCCCACCTCCACCTGAGCTGCTGAACAGTTCCAGGAAACGCTCCTGTTCTTGATTTTTTCTCTGGCAGTGACCAGGGAACACTTGATGGTGTTTAACCTTCAGCAGGCAGTAAGGAACTGATCCAGCAGCCCCTGGCTCTGCTCGATTCAGCACTCAGAGAAACTGAAGCATCTCCTACAGCTGAATGGCTTGGTAAGCCTCATGCTCCTGCTCTCACAAACCTCTTCATTGGCATTTCCTCTTCAGGACTATTTATCTTTTTCTCTCCTCTGTGTGTTCACTTGACTCTAGTCTGAGTTTATCCAAACCACTTCACCATGAATGGAGCATTTGTGCATTTCCAGTGTTTCAGTCCCAGAAATAACCCTGCAGAAATCACTAGAATTACACTGGGGAAAAAGCAATGGATGTCACAGGAGAAATGAGGTTTACTTCTTTATTCCTTAAAGAGGGAATGTTAGATAACTAACTGCTTCCCTGAGTTAATAATTTCCACTGTCCTCAGTCAAATTATTTTCCATTTGAACTAGTAATGAATTAAACTTCAAATTACTAGGTTTAATCCATAAATAATGTATAATATATATTCAATATAGATTATCCTCTATCTTTGATACATATTAATCTCTATGAGGGTAAGCTTTTAAATGCTCTTTAAAATTAGAGGATGCAAACACAACCCAAAAATTAGAGTAGCCCCAATACCTACTACCCTGAGCAAATCCTCTTCTGGAGAGGTGGGTGCCTGGAGGTGGATGGACACCTGGTGGGACAGAGTTAACAGCACTGGCTGCTGCTCAGGAGTGCACACCCTCATGCTATGCATCCACACCATTCCAACACTTAATGGACTTCTAATCTCAGCTGGGGACTAAAGCTGCTGTCACATAAAACTGTAAGGATTTCAAGGCAAAGGGAGACATTTCCCAGTGGTTATTGCTGACATTAGAAACGTCAGCTCTGTCCACACAGCACAGCCAGTGCTGCACAGAGGCCAGGGGTGTCACAGCAGTGCTGGGCCACAGCTCTCAGCTGTGCTGCTCCCGTTCATCCCAAAGTAGCTTGGGAATGTCCACACTGTCATGTGTTGTGGGATCTTCACACACCTACCCAGGTTTTATAAATTAATGACATTTTATATACATATATAAAAATTATATATATTATTTTATAAAAATATAAATATAATAGAAATATCTATAAACATAAATATAATATTTACTTATATATTATATATTCAATACATATCTATACTTAATAATAAACATTATCTATGTTCATATTTTTATATACAGATGTAACATTATATATTTATACTTATATAAATTACATAAATTATATCTATAATATTATATATTTCTAATATATCAAATTTTAAAAAATATATATATACAGGTAATAGAGGTTTTGGTAGGAAGAGAAAAAATATGAGACAATCAGTGTCAGTGAACTGTGCTGGTCTGAAACTTGTGAATAACATCTCAGAGCCCCCAGCTTGTTTGAGGCAGAGCTTGCTGGTGGCATTATGCACTGATATATTTCCATTAGTGGTGTCATCTGTGGGGTCACCTATGTTGGGAGAGCAGAGGGATTATAGGGAAAAGCCATGTGGAAATAGCAGAGGTTTGATTTGCAGGGTCTTAAGTACTAGATCTGCATGGGAAACAGGTGGTATGGTGTAGAACTAAAAGATGTTGGGTTTGGGAAGTTGCAGGAAAGACAGCAGCAGTATCTTACAAATACAGATATAGTGGGGCTGGTCTCAAGAGAAACCCTGTCATTATAAAACAAATTTTGTGTGACTTTCTATCAAACAGTGACTGGGCCTTTGTGAGGGGCAGGTCCCAGAGGTGCAGTGGCTTTCTGAGCATTGCAGACCAGGGACAGCAGGAGGCAGAGGAGGAAACACCATCCCTGTGAAACTGTTGTGTCCTGGGGAGGTGGCAGAGTTTGGGCAGTGGCTCCTGAGTGCAAGAACCACCCTGATGACCACAAGATGTGTGATGGATTTAACCCATCCTTGGATGCCAAAGGCCCTCTCAACACTGTGCCCACCTCTTCCAAAGGGAACAGAGCTGTTCCTAAGATCTCCATCCTTCTTTAGCTACTGGCACTTCTTTTTTGGGCTAATTCTTCCTCTGAGAGGGCAAAATTGACTCCCTCCTGTGAGCACATTAAAAAGGCATTTGTAGATGAAGATGATGCTGGAATGGTGGCACTAATAAAATCAGCAGAGAAACAGCATTTAGCAGCTGGGAGGGGAGGGAAACTTTTTTTCAGGAACACACAGGCTCCTGCTTTGATGTTGCATTCAAGCCAAAGCAAGGGCATGTTTTAAATTCCCAATAATTCAAGTTTCTTTTTAAGTTACCAAGCCTGGCTGAGCTCTCAAAGACAACAGATCTTGCTCCTGGGGCTGGCTTTCCTAGGCAATTGCAGCTCTGCTCAGAATACTATTTAAATACCAATTATTGTAATTCTCGGCAGAAATATTACAGGCATTCAGATTTTTTTCTTAACAGCCAAAGGGAGACATTTCCAGCATCTATCAAACCTCTTTTAAATCGCTTTCCAGAAGGACTGGGCAATGGAGCATAATTTATCACCATAGTTTAACCATTTGTCACAGCTGCCCTGTGCCAAGCCAACCTGTCTAGAGAAACCCCTGGGGATAGGAGCAGTGGCTGCAGGGAGCAAAGGATGCTGCAGCTGAAAAGTGTGGAGGGTGGAGAGGTGGGAAGCAGTGGAAGCAATATTCCACTCCTTCCTGCCAGCAGGAAATTCCCCATCTCGCACACTGTGGGGAGCACACACAAACTTCCCTCTGTTTTTATGGTGGAAGTGAGCAAGCAGGGCACACCTTGGGACTTGGCTGGCAACCAGCTGGCAGTGCCACCAGAGCTCCTGCTGTGAGGATGGAGTTGGTCACCTGTGGTGACTCTTCCCACAAGGCCCTGGCAGCCTGCCTTAACCCAGTTGTGAGGGAAAACAGACTCTTGGTACCTTGTCTGATGAGACCCTGGGTCTGACCAGCAGTTCCCAGAAAGGCAAATGGTTCTCCTGCTGCCAAGAGTCACCACGCTGCCTGACAAGATGCTCCAGAGCTGTCATTTTTATTTCCTTCAATGGCTGCCATCAAATCAGGGCAATGAACACTGAGTCAGGGGTCCCATGAGGAAAGTTTTAGTTGTTATTAACAGCCAGTACTATGAACTGAAAAATGGATGTTAGAGAAGTGTTGCTGTGTTGTACAAAAAGGGATCCCCTGGTGGCTCAGTCTGCCCAGGTGCCTGGATGGATGCTGCCCATGCAGGGCAGCAGAGGAGCTTGCCCTGCTCCCTGTGCCTGTGGAGCTGCTGCTTCCCCACCCTGGCACAACTCTGGCTCCTGAAGGACAGGGCACGTGAGTCTGAGCTTTCCATCCCACCCTCCTTCACTGCCTCTTCCCCCAAACGGCTTCAGCCAGACTGTCAGCCTCAACCAAATTTGGCAAAGGCAGGAGTTAAGTATGAAGCTTGTGCAAATTTGGGGGGAATTTGGATAGTGGGAAGATCCCCAGAGGATCCCTGCACAGTGGCACCATGATCAGCCCAGAGGTGCTGCTGTGCCTGGGGGCAGACAGCTCACCCTGCCCACCCTGCAGGGGCTGGCACCCCCAAACAGCAGCAGGGACTTCCAGCTTTGCAGGGAGGGAAAAGGCCTTCAGGCACAGAGGCAAGAGCAGAGTGTGGGGGAGGCAGGGAACACAATTACCTGCTCGAGCAACGCCTTGTCATTTTTACCTGCCAAAGCAGCCAGAACTGGTGAATGTGAATCCTGCTTGGGCCAAAAAGGAAGTTCCTCCATCAGGAACTCCCTCCCTGCTGTCAGCACAGGGAGGCTGGTGCCTGCGTCTGCAGCCACTTCCCAAGATAAGCAGAATCCATAGCTCAAGTCAAGCTAAAAGCTGTCTCTGTTCCTTCCTCTTGGCTCTTCAGCTGCACCCATTGTAAACTGAGCACAGCTGTGGTGCTGGGCCTCAGACTGCATAGGAACTACAGCAAAGTGCTTAATGTATTCTTAGCTTTTAAAATACTATTCATCAGCTGCAATCAGAGAAGAGAGCCAGCATCATGTTGCCAGCTGAATTAATCACAGCTCCCCCGTTCCCCCTCCACACACGCAGTCACATTGTGCACAGCACTGGTGGTCCCCAGACCACTGCAAAAGGCCAAGGTGGTAAATGTAAATCCTGGCTGCTCTTAATCATGCTCCTAATGACCGTGTCATCAATCATATGTGTTCTCAAGTGCTCAGCAACCACAGCCCAAGGGTATATTTTTCAAAGAATTCAGTTCAGTGAGGTCTCTCAAAAGCTGGGTCACCATTATTCCCACTCATGTGGGAGGAGGGTTTCTTCTGACTTTCTGGCACTGACAGTGCCCAGAGTCTCAGCATCTCCCTCACAAGCCTGACTGCAGTGAGTAAAGTCAATAAAATTTATGCAACAGAAAATTTCACTGACCTTTAGAAGAAAACAAGAAAAACAAAACACATTAATAGAACGGATTGGGAAAAACACACTGTGTCTGCCATTTCCCTAATCATGGTATTTTTCACTGGGGACATAGTCAAAACACTTCAAAAATTCAAGCTTTCAAGCTTCCTAAAAATGTTGGAACATTGAGAACTAGTGAGAATTTTAGTGGTTGCAGATTTCTCCTACAGATGTCCAAAGGGCTCGAGACCTTCTGGCTATGGACACACAGTACAGAGATCCTCGTGTGAAACAACCCACACACAAGTGGTGAACAGCCTGAATTCCCAGAAATGCTGCAAAATGAGCCACATGCAAGTCACCAAACCCAAGCAGCTCCTTTGACTGGCTTCTGTCAGCAGCTGATGGGGTGGGCACAGGCTTTGCATCGTGCCCTGTTGCAAAGCTGCCTGGGAAGCCCATCCATGCATGCCAGTGGTGCATTGCTGTGGCAATGATTGCACTGATTGCATTTCACACCCCAGCCCGAGCTCAGCCTGACCTGTCTGATGCCACGGGAGGAGCTGATGGGAGCCTTAACACCTCGAGGAGAGTTCAAGACGATTTTACGGAAGCACGCCTTGGGGAAATTGAAATGTCAAGCATAATTTGGCACTTGAAACATGAAGGGAAGAGACTTTGCATTTGTTTTCATCTGCATCTTCCCCTCCTCTGAACTGTACATGCTCCATTTCCTGCTCTTCCCTAAGCTTTCATTAGGCAGTGCTGAAATCTGCTGGATTTGAGGAATCTCCGAGGATAAACAAGTATCTGGCATTAACCTGCTCTGTAAAAGTCAAATTGACATGTCTCACTATTCTTCTATTCTTATTAGGGAAACTAGTCCAAATCAAGCTTTTCCCCTGTTATCTTTCTTTTCCCATCCATTCATTTGATCTTTCATGTAAGACTTGAGGATTACTGCTCACTAGTCCAATTCTTAATAGATAGGGATTCACTTGAAAAAAAAAATAAATAGGCTTTTGATCTGAGTTTCAATCTCAGGCCTGGTCTCTGGGGCCACAGACACTCATCAGGGGCTGAGCAGGCAGCAGGGGCAGCTGGAAAGGCTGGGAAACAGGAGATCTTGCTCCTCCCTAAAATAGAAGCTCTCTGATAGCTGCCAGCATGAGAAGGAACAACAGGAGCTGGCAAGCACGCCTCTGCCAGGTGCAGCTCCTGGGAATGCTGATAATGTCTTCTTGGGAGATAAATTTTTATTTCTCCCCATCAGATGAGTAATTTCTGAGGAGAGAGAGCACAGAGCCCCACAACACTCCAAATCTCTCCCACAAGGATTTTCCATGAGGCAGTGCTAGCTTGCTGCATGGGGAATTTCTTGCACCAGTTTTGTAAGTTTAACAAGTTCATTTTTAGAGAAAAATCAAAAGAGCTTTCAGTGCTGTAGAAACATGTACTATTGGAGTAAATTCCTTAAAGATATTCTCAGGGCACAGCCATTATGAGATATAACTTAGCCTAAGAAACATAGAATCATAGCAATATAAGACATTTCAGCTTTTTAAAGAAAAGTGTTTTAATCCACTTGAAACATGGGTTTAGTTTAGAGAGGTTGGGACTGTCATTTTTCACATAATTTTTGTTCAAAATTTTTTACCTGAGGATAAAAGGAGCTTCTAATAATTCCCTATAAAGTAAAAAAATCTCTTTACTACAAGCTGTGGAAGTGACCTTAAGTGACCAACACTATTTCCATCTTTGACAAGGAGCTGCAAGGTGCAGCACTTTTAGTGTGAAACTCTGCCTGAGTTTTGCCTAATAAAAACTGGCAGCACAATCAGAAAAACTTTTCTTTGAGCTCAATTTTAGGAAAAATCACTTAAGCATCCTCCCTGAAGACCTCTTCAGGAGCACCTGAGCAGATTTCTCACCTGAAGTGCTTGCTCCAAATGACCCATGGTTTTGCATGGCTCCAGCTGCAGGGATGGATTATTTTGGGGCTACCCTTTGTCACTGGATGCAGTCTTTATCCTGATGACCAGTTTGTGTCAGTGAAAACAGACTGCATTTGAAACAAATCCCATTGATTTTCCATCATCACTTCACTCCGTGCCACCAGAATGAATTCAGGGCAAGTGAACCTGGGGCTGCTCAGTCCTCCCTAGGCAGGGAACAAAGCACAGCCTTTACCTGTGCCAGGGCTCTCCTTGCTGGCAGCTGCCATAGAAATCACAGGTTTAGGGTGGTACAAACCTCAAACCTGGGTTTCATCACCCTGCCACAGACCTGCAGCTCAGAGCAGCACTGAGCTTTTGTCTAAGTCAGGNCTCCTCTGGACTCTCTCCAGCAGGCCCATTTCTCTCTTGTGCAGAGGACCCCAGACCTAGATGCAATACTCTAGGTGGGATCTCACAAGGTCAGAGTTTTACCAAAACCAAAATTTCAAAGTGTTTCTGGAAATCAGCAGTTTGCAAACCCAGCAGCAATGACCAGCACAGCCCCTGGCATGTATGAGAAATTCCCCTGAGAGCCCATCTCAGAGACAAACAGAGATAAAAAGCAGAATTTAAAGTCCCTGCACTGTGTCCCCCTCACAGCCAGCACCCTGTTATGCTATCCTGGGTGGTAGGGCAAAAACCTTTCTCCTCCCGAGGCAGAACATTGTTTTACATGAGTAAAAGGAAAAGTCATCTGGTATCACTGTCAGGAATTGCCCTGGATGCAGCACTGCATGATTATCTTGTGAAAGGGAAAAAATAATACCACTTCACTGGTTAAAGAGAGTATTCTTCCTGTGGGTGGATAAGATCTCTCTCAAGTGAAAGACTCTGGTATTTATTGTGTCAGATTATGGCACTTCAGTTACGGGTTCAGATTATAACAAAATTGCAAAAACAACCACTTACTAGATATTAATTTTATCTTACAGATTCTATTGTAAATGGGATACAGGCCCCTATGTATATACTACAATCCTTAAAATAGCTCCATCTAAATGCAAATGCGAGCCTCTGTCTAACACAGAGCTGAAAGCCTTCCCATTAACACACCAAGAGATAGGGGAATTAATTTAATGCTTAAAAATTCCCAGAGATAAGAGGAACTTCTTTCTCTTCACGTCTAGCATCATTTTCTCTTCATGGCCAAAGCACCCATAATATGATAATTTTTACCTTTCTCAAGCTTACTGAGAGAAAAGGCAATACAATCTCTCTCCAGAAATCACCTTACAGGCTGTACCCTCCTGATCAAAACTCAGGTCTGTGTATACTTGGGAAGGGAAACCCAGGGAAAGACAAAAGATGAAGGTGACTTCTTCATATTTTGAAGGAAGATTGTTGGGATTTAATTTCTCATCTTTGCAAATTAATCAAAAGCAGAGATAGGGCTTGGCAGTGTTCAACTCTCACCAGCACCTTCTCCTCTACCTGCTCCTCTGAATCCATCACACACAGGAGGCTCAGGCTATACCTACTCCCAACACACATACACAGTGTGAGGGACTCAGTTCTCTTTGGAGAGCTTTGGTGATCACTCAGTGGCACGTGGGAGGTGTTGGCCTCCACTAAAATGAATCATAGAATACATAAATGCACAGAATCACAGGATGGTTTGGGTTGGAAGGTACCCTTCAAACCAGCTAGTTCCAAGCCTGTGGCATGGGCAGGGATGCCATCCACTAGATCAGGCTGATCCGTTCCTGGACATGCAGGAGCTGCAAGCATGCATGGCCTGTGTGGTAAATAGTAATGCCATGGGTGACTCTCACAATTAAAGGGCAAATATCATGTATATATGCTAAGAGACATTTTATAGATTTACAGTTATGTTTTACCCCCTTGTGTTGTCATCAGGGTGCCCTGGGTTTGGGACATTTGGGAGGGTCACTCGTTACTGTGGCAGCACCTGACCCCAATCCAGGTGTCAGGAAGGGATCTCCACCCCTGGGCAGTGCAGAAGGAGTGGATGGACAGAACTTTGGGAGGGGCTGAAGGGTTAAAAGGTGAAACCTCCATTGTGTGGGTGAGCACATGGTGGGGAAAATCCTCTGCTCCCAGCGCCGTGTTTATTTTCTCTGTTCAGTTTTCTGTTGTAATTTTTGATGAAGTTTTAATAAACTTTTTAAAAATTTTGAAAGTGAGTATCCTTTCTCACAGCCTAGAAAGCAGGACACAGCTGTGGCTGCAAGCTCTGGTGCCAGCACAGCCACAGGTGGCCAGCGTGTCCCTGCTGCAGTTGCCAGCCCAGGGGATGGCAGAGCAGAGGGGAAAGGTGCTGCTCTGGCTGTTCTCTGGGTCAGAAGTGTGCCGTGGGGAACTGTGCTCTGCAAACAACTCATCAGTGTCAACGAGGTTGTGTTGATGTGAATGGTCAGCTATGCTTGCTCTGGCACAGAAGCAGCAGCAATGAGTTCCATGCAGAGATTTGCTTTGGATTGTCCCACATGTCACTGGCTGAACTCACCCCAAAACCCTGTAAAGCAGAGCACTTGGAAGGCACTGCTGAGCTCCTGCTCTCTGAGGTGCTGTGCATCACACAGCACTTCTCATTGATGGCTTGCTGCTGAATTGCTCCCAAGGTTACAGCTTGCAGTGCCAGGAGCTCTGCAGAGGTGCCAGAGCCAGCCTCTCTCAGCAATGTGGACATATTTCCACAGTCAGGAAGAAATTCCTTAAGCTGTTTTCTCCCTGGACCTTGTCTTGTCACTGCTGGATGTTTTCTGTGCAAGAATTCAGTGGCTGGGCCTTTTGTAGACCTGATCATCTGCAAGTTAATGCCCTAAATGGCATAAGAAAACTGAAAAAAAAGGTAAATTCTCATGGCAAACAGATGTGCTTCAGTTTAGGGAACTCTCCAGCTCTCTCAGTACAGAGTCAGGGCTGCTGAGAGTGGAGTTTCCTTCAGCAAAGCTAAAGGGTCTGGCCTGGCCTTTGATCATCAGCAACAGATAATAGGGATTTAAAGAGACTTGTGAAATTTAGGAAACAAAAGACTCACTGAAGCTGTGAGCTGATGAAGTGACAACTACAGACTGAAAAGATGCTGTAAAACTCCACACATAAGTCACTGCCATAAAAACATCATTTTCCCAACAGCCTTTTTTTTACTTTGTGAAACACAACAGTTTCCATTTAATTCCTGAAATATAGAAAAACTTTATGAAATATTAACATTATCAGCATTACTGATATTCCCAGAGTAATTATCATTCATATTTATTGAACAACATGGCACAAAATCTGGCAAGGCTTGTTCCTGATAACTAACCTTTTAGACTTAATTTACTTTCTGCTCTTACAGAGGCAAACACATTTTAAAGCCTAAGAATTGCTGTTCTTCACAATTTTCACTGGGCTTTATATTAACAAGGACATTGTGTGAAAGCAGGATTTTAGTTTCTCTGGGACTTATTTTTTTTCCTTTTAACTATTTTTCTAGCTCAAATTACATCAAATTATGAACTAAAATTGAAGATTGTACTCAATTCTGTTCTTGTTGAGGATCTGGCTTTCTAATGGGAAGTTACTGTGGAAATCTTCCCTGACCCCAGCACTACAAATGTTTGCCTTGCAACACACAGAAATCTGGCCTCTCCCCATTCTCCTCAGTTTTGGGCTTCATGGATTCCAGATTTGGCTCCACAGTAGAGAAAAAAATATAATATAAAGCCTTTCAAACAGTTATTGCAAAGCACTCCAGCTTTACGAACAAGAACTCTTATTTATACCCAAGATCTAAGCTTGAAGGGATCTTGAAACATCAGAAATAGTTGGTGAGAGCTTGAGACGTTTTCAGTGAAATGTAGGAGATAAAAAGAAGATTCAGGAAAACCACAGGATAAAAGCTAAAGGAAAAATGTAATCCCAAAATAGCTCTGTTTGGAGTGTTCTTCTGGAAGAGTTATTATACTGTTCAGTATGGCAAAACATCAGAGGGAATATTTCAACCAAATTACTTGTGAGCTGAATTTCTAATCTTCCTCCAGATCATCCCAAGCTGCTGGTTTCCTTAATGTGGTCTCGTGGCCAAGCATGGCAGGGGAAGGCTCCAGTGGAAAGGCTTTTCTCGTGCACCCAGCCTGGCACCAGGGGCACAAAGGAGAAGTGCTGCAGCTGTCCCTGCCCACGGTGCTGCTGTCCCAGTGCCAGCCACACAGCCCTGCTCCTGCAGCACCTTCAGCACTGCCATCTCCCTCTGCAAGGGGCTTCCCTTTCCCTCCCACTGGCACACACACGGTCCCAGTCAAATGGTGAGTGTCAGAATGTACCTCAGTCCCCTCCAGTCCCACTGAAATCTGTTGGACTGTCAGTGGCCTGTTCTCAAGCACCTTTGCTGGCTGCAGGACTTGAGGGGAAACTGGCCAAACCTCCCTAAATAGAATTTTCCTCTATTCCTAAAGACCAGCAGTGTTTTATTTACTTCAAGAAGTCCTAGTTGTGGCTTTAAGTATGTAATTTCATGGGTCAAGCTAAGGAAGCCATTTCAGGTTCTAGCCCAGGACATTGTCAGAGAAAGACTTAAACAGCTTTTTATCAACACAAATCCTCCTTCTTTGCATTCCTGTTTCTTCCTCGTGCCCCCCACTGCCTTTCTCTCTCTCATATCCCTGCCCTTACAGAGCAAGTCCTTGAGATTAACCACAATATGATTACAATTTAATTGAGGCCAGCTTAGTGTGGGGACATCCTTTTAACTCAGGAGGCCTCAATTCCACAGAAACATAATGAACTAATAATGAATGTGCTAAAGTCATTAAATCAAAATTCATAAAAGGGTGAATATTGCTTTCTTTTATAATAAAGCAATTAAAATCCCATACACTATAATAGATACTACTAAGGTGCACTAAGTGTTCTTTAAGGAGGTTAGTGTTTAATGCCACCACACACAAATTTGGGGATCTTTTCAAAATAGGACGGCAACACTATTAATAGATGATCAGAACTCTTTTCATGTTTTCTCTGGTTCAGCATTATTGCCTGCTTGAAATGCTGGCATGATTTCATTAGCACAGTTTACAGAATAGTTATAATAAATCATGACTTGCAGTATAACTAACTTTGAAGTAGTGAAGCAGGGTACCATTGCAGATATGCTATTTGTCACTTTGGGTCCCTTCAGTGTCCTTTCCATCATGACATCCCCTCCCATCTCTAGTGCTCTGTTCCTTGGGGGTTAACACACCAAGTTATGGCAGCAGAGAAAGCATGAGGTGGGTACATCTGTGCAAGTCAGGCCTAGCTGGGGTAAGAGTGCTGCAGAAAAAGGCACGTCCTGGTGTATGACCTCCTGTCTCTTCACATGGTCCTTGCTCCAAGGAGAACTCAAGTGAGAAGCCCTGGATTATTTTAAACTTGAGTCTCACAGCCACAGATATTGGAAAGCTGATGGTTATACTTGGACTGAGAGAGGGAAAAGGTCAGTTAACAGACTTCAGCTGCATGTTAGCCATGGTGGTCTGGAGACATCTTTTTAAAGAATTGTAGAATATCCTGAGTTGGACAAGACCCACAGGGATCATCCAGTCCAACCCCTGGCTCTGCACAGGACAGGCCAACAGTCCCACCACGTTTCTGAGAGCACTATCTGGGCATTTCTGGAGCTCTGGCAGCCTTGGGGCCATGCCCATTCCCTGGGAGCCTGTCCAGTGCCCCAGCACCCTCTGCAAGAAGCTTTTCCTAATACCCGGCCTAAACCTCCTCTGACACAGCTCCAACCATTCGTCCAGGTGCTGTCACTGGTCACCAGAGCTGGGGCAGACTCAGAGCAGCTGATATTCATGAGGCCTTGGCCCTTGGCTCTGCCACAAAACACTCCACAGCTCACAGTTCAACTTATTTCTGCTCAGCCCTTGCAAAGTGACCATATTGATGACAAACTCACAGGAGAGCTGAACTCCTTGGTCCCCACACTCCAAAGATGCCTGGTGTCCCAAGCTCAGGTTCCCACCTAGGAAAGTCCCTTCCTTGAAGGACTCCAACCCACCCATGCAATGGGTGAGAAGAAAGAATAGCCCAAAGTAACTTGCATCAGATAAAAAAGCCAGCAGCAAACACAAACGTCACCAATCCCATGCCAGACCTCGGTGACTCCCAAAGGCCTTTGGCCTCTAGCCAGAAAAAAATAATTACTGTGTGCCAGAAATCTGGGATCTAAGCACAAGACAGTTTATTGTTACTCACAAATCCACACAAGCAACAAATGTTCTTCCTCTTAATGACACAGTCATGAAAACCCAGAACTCTGAAGACTGCTCAGAAGAGAGACCAATGGAAAGCTCATCCCAGGGCAGGTGGGCACAGGTGCCTAGATGAGGGAGAAGAGCAGACTGGCAGAAGAAGAATGATTAAATTGTACATGGTGGAGTAGGGGATTATCTGCAGAACATGATATAAGAACAGACAGATTAAAGGAACACTAAATATTTATTACAAAGTCCTTCATATCATATGCAATAATACATGTCATAGCTGCTGCCGAATAATACAGGCAACAGCCAGTTGCTGAGATTGCTCTCTGTGTTGGATAAAATAGAATTAGAGGCTTTTATCCACTGGAGACTATGTGCTGTTATACATAATAATCAAAATCACTCAGAAAAGAGAGAGAACTAGCTCATTGATCATTATAACTACATCAGACAAAACATATTATGTCCAGGTTACCACAGGCCAGTGCTGTTCATGCGGGGTGGGGAGGCATCAGACAATCACAGTTCTTCTCCTCCCTGAATTTTGGAATGGATAAGCCCAAAGGAATGCAAGGACTTGAGGCCATAAAGGATTAAAACTGGTGTCTCCTGATGAGTCCAGGGGCTCTGCACTGGGCCATGAGCCAGTTTGCTGTACACTGGCCTAGAGGGAGGTGCAGCATGCTTTGGGCACAGCCAAAATGATTCTTCTTCTGTGGCCATGACACAAACACAGTGTTTAGGCAGCCTGATTCTAGAGCTGCAAGGAACAAAATGTATTACAACCTACCAAACAATCAGTTTGTGTCACGAGCCCATTCCTTCTGCTCACAAACACGAGCAGGTGGAGGGGATGCACTCCTGGGTTCCCTGAGTAGGCTAAAAAATGAATTTACTTAAATGGAAACTCTCCTTGCTGTGGCACATTAGCCCTTGATCTCAACTCATGTCTAACACCTTATACATAGGCAGGAAAAGAGAAGGTTACCCAATTGGTCATCATGCAGCTGCTCTGCACCTCCTTTCCAGAGCCAAGTCCCTTGTGCTGCTTTCACAGCCTGGCTGAGAGCTCCTTCCCAGCAAAATGAGATTTCCATTTGGCTGTATAATGGTCAACAAAACCAGAGAGATCCTTTCCAGTTGAGGGGAAGGGGGAAAAGGGAATAGAAAGAACACTGGTTCAGGACTGGGACGTTTTAACCAGACATGGTGATTTTTTCAGGACCACTGCCCAGAACTGGGTACTGCCAAGGAATTACCTGGGATGGCAGTAAGATGGAAACACCACAACCTGTGTGTAGCAGTGCCAGAATCACAGAAATCATGGCAATCATAGAAATCACAGAAGTCTGGTTGGAAAAGACCTTAAAGATCATTCCCACCCCTGCCATGGCAGGGACACCTTCCACCATCCCAGATTGCTCCAAGCCCCAGTGTCCAGCCTGGCCTTGGGCACTGCCAGGGATCCAGGGGGTAACCACAGCTGCTCTGGGCACCCTGTGCCAGGGCCTCCCCGTGCCAGGGCCTCCCCGCCCTCACAGGGAAGAATTTCTTCCTAATTAATCATCTAAACCCACTCTCTGTCAGTTTGAGGTCATTCTCCCTTATCCTGTCACCCCATGCCACGTAAACAGTTCCTCTCCAGATTTCTTGTAGAATTGAGCAGATTTAGCAGAGTAAACTCTCCTCCCTCAGAATGCTAGTCCCATACTTACTTCTGGGGGTTTTGCACAGGCAGTTCCCACTTGCAGCAGCAGGAATCACCTGGAGAAATCCCCCACGAGCCAGAGAACAGGGATCCCAAGGAGTGTTGTATTTCTCCATGTCTCATCCGAACTGAGCAGACAAGAGCTGATTCACTGCAGGAGACCCAGGTGCTGAATTCATCCAACAAGCTGCTCAAAACTCCAAACAGATGTTTCTGTGTCTTCCCTGCTCCTTATGCAGGCTGTGTGGAGGCACCAGCAGATTTACAAAAGAGCAGATGCATGAGGAATACATGCTTTAATATCAAGGCCCAAGTCATTGGAAAATGGTTTCTAACTGCTCTGTGTCCATGTATTTTGAGCAGTGTGCCATAGGAATATCAGATCAGCCTTGTCCATAATGGAAATTTAGATTGACCGGGCAGGAGGCAGCAAAATTCCCACTGAAACTGGCAATTGTACCTGTTGTAGTGTGTTCCCTGCTCATACAATGACTCATGAAAATGTAGATTGGGTATTTAGGTTGGATCTCATCCAACACCTGGGGAGGTGCACAAAACAACTCTGTCTTTAATGGATATTTTATCAGGGTCCTTAACTTTCCAAAGATGATGGAAGGATCATAGATTGACCAGTAAACACTGTGACAGCTATTAGAGTCTGGAAAAGCTAATTCTCACACTACATCATTTTTTAGACTCACAGAGTAGTGAAAAATTGTCTCAGTACAAAATTTCTCACTACACCCTCACCAAAGACCACAGTCCCCAAAACCCATGATACTAGTTTGAAGAGCAGACACAATTTAAAATCTCATTCCCAGAATTACAGCATGTTCCCAGTGTTTCCTAACATTTAGGATTTACTGCTTGCAATTTTTTAATGCAAACTACTATTTTCACAGGAAAAACTGAAATCTGATGTGCTCAGACAACTTCAGGAACTGAGCTTTAATGAGAAATATGACAATCAGACTTGTAGATTAGAGGAGATGAATCTCACTGAGATGACAACCGTCTCCACAGCTGCACCGAAGCACAGGGATAGGATCCACACATGGGGTCCCAGGTGGTCCAGTGCCTTTTTTGGCTTCCTTATGCATAAAGCTGGAACTCCTGGACTGCTGTGATTATTCAAATGCTTCAGCAATGGTTCTTAAGGCAACTGGAGCACAATCACAGGAAGGTAAATCAGTCAGCCACAGACCACAGCTCTAAGGTGGATCAGGGAAAGCACACATTTAAAATTTGAATTTCTCTCAATCTGTCCATGGATCAAGGCATAGGATGAGGATGAACCTTCACAGCATCATTCTGATATTGTAAAAAAACTGGGTTTAAGGAAATTGGAGGTGGAAATTGAAGTCCCAAAGCCTCAATGCTTCTGAAGGTGTGGAACACCTGAACATGTAACCTCCTAGGTGGGTATGTCCCAAATTACTGCCTTGGATGGAAAAAAACCATATTGACTACAAGCACCAGAGAATCCTCAGGGAGAATTTTGCAATCACCAAGCACACTGATACCAGAGAACCACTTGTTTAATACACACAAGACAGACTTGTTTTCTAAGGTAATGCCTGATAATAGCCAGTTATTAATCCTTTCAACTGGAAATTGGATTTTCCAGGTACCATAGACATCATTGACAGGGAAGTCACTGAAGCCTGACAGTAGAGACTGCAGGAGAAATTCTGCTGTCACAGCAGGGCAGGGGAACTCTGTCCCTGCCTCTTACAGGGACATCATTCCACAGCTTCATGTGAGCTGCAGAGATTTCTACCAACTGGACATCTCAGAGTTACCATTTCAGAGACTTTCTTCCATCAAACATCCCAGGACATTTATATTTTATTTAGAATACATATATAATTTCTATATTAAAGGAAAAGGTTTACAGCAAGCACTGAATGTTGCTGCTTCACTTACACACACTGCATTTCACACGTTGCATTTCCTGACAAAAATGGGTTCTCTTATTTCTGAAATACCAAACATGCAAAGCAGAGCTCTAATGTATGAATTATACAGTGCTGCAAAAGCTCCCATAATGTCCAGTTTTTTGGCATTTCAATGTATAAATATTATCCCAAGGAGCTTTTATACTAATGGATAATTGCCTGCAGTGCACGCTTAACCTTTGTCCATTTGAATTGACTTGGTGGTGCAACCTACGTACATCAAACATCAATTCATCCAGATTGGCACCACATGAGAGGCATGTGGCCAAATGCCCTCTCTCCTGCAAAGCTCATCTCTAGAGGATTTGAAGAGTGATGCAAAGGAGAGCCCATGCCACTTAGACTAATTGGACTAGATACTCCAATAGCCCATTCCACTTATGCCAGGGGAGGTATCCTGAGTTTGGGCTAGCAGGAAATCAGACACCATAAAAAGTTGGCTATTGGACCCACACAGATTCCAATTAACTGCCAATAAACAATCTCACTTGGTGTGACATTATTTCTCTAGTGAACATGAAGCTTCTTGGGAAAAAAAACCCCAAATTACATTTCATAAGGGCACATACAGGCAGTGAACATCCTCCTCCTCCTCCATGTGTAAAAGAGCTATGCTGATCTCCTTGCTCTGGGGAAATAAAATACGTCCCTTAAATTCTGAGAGCAGAGGAACATGCAGGGATGCCAGAAATGGCCATTAGCTCCACTCCAACTCCTCCACCTGTGCTCCATGAGCAGTGGGACACTGAAGGTCACTTTTGGCTTGGCAGCATGCATGTACAAGATACAGGCAGGCAGCAGCAAAGTGCTGTGGAGGAAACAGGAGCAGGGAGAAAACAAACACAGCTGGTGTGGGCACAGCAGCACTGGTGAGCCTTTCTGCAGACAGAGGCCTTCAGGGATGGGAAGGAACCACAGAGGAACCAGAGCCAGCAGAGCTCTCCCACTGCCTGAGGGCTTTTTCAGGATGAAGCTGGCATCTGCAAGAAAACAAAGTGCTCATATTTGGCTTTGCTCCTCAAAGATCTCAGGGCTTCCTACTGCCCCCAGGTTAGCTCAGGCTGACTCACCCACAGCAGCCATTGAGAGGCTGGTGAAGGTGGCAGCAGCCCCAGAGATGATGAAGGTGAAGGCAGGCCCAGGGCTGGTGAAGGTGGAAGGAAGCCCCAGAGATGATGAAGGTGAAGGCAGGCCCAGAGATGATGAAGGTGAAGGCAGGCCCAGAGATGATGAAGGTGGCAGGCAGACCAAGAGATGATGAAGGTGGAAGGAAGCCCCAGAGATGATGACGGTGAAGGCAGGCCCAGAGTTGGTGAAGGTGAAGGCAGGCCCAGAGATGATGAAGTGAAGGCAGGCCCAGGGCTGGTGAAGGTGGCAGCAGCCCCAGAGATGATGAAGGTGAAGGCAGGCGCAGAGCTAGCCCCATGTGAGGTGCAGGGGGCACACCAGGCACCACACCTACATTAAGCTTGGAGATTTGCCTGCCCACACCTTCCCTGCAGACTCACTCGTGTATTCCCTGTGCTTTAATTCAGCAGGGAGCTGCTTTCTTCACCCCAGAGGCTGCTGCTGAAGGGCATTAACATGCAGCAGAGTTCACCCCTGTTCTGTGCTGTCTCTTGCAGGAGGGACAGGGTGCTCACCAGGCTCCTCCAGGCTCACCACAGGTGCTCCAGGAGAGCACTTGGAGATCAGAGACACACCACGTGCACTCTCAGCTCCACACAGCCCTGGTCAAGATCTACATTCCCTGTGTTATCTTTCAACTCCTATGAAGTGCAATTACCTCCTCATTTTGCAGCTCTTTGTGGCCATTTAATCTCTCCTATTTTGTTTCTGACATCTCCAATAATCCAACCCTGGCATTCCTTACAGATACTGCAATTACAACACAGAGCAGCTCTTGACAGGATGAGTTGTATTTTGCTTCCTTTCTGTGGCACTCAGGCCACCAGGCCTGGCTACATGTAATAGCAACAGAAACCACCCCTGATGATTTATGTGGGTCCCTAGCAGATAGTGATACTGCTATATATCTGTCTTAACCAATTAAATGGCTGGAAGCTCCCCAGAATACACCAGCAGAGCTACAATTTACATGTGATTCTGTTCTCAGTAATAACTCTGATGTGATTTTCCCTTCCTTTCCTTGCCTTCTGTTTGGGCTGGGGACTTTGCAGTAGCCTCTCCTGCCTTGCTGCCCCATGTCACACACTCTGCAGCTGGGGGAAATAGTCCTCAGGTTTTGACATGCCCATGACAATCGGGATCGTGGCGCAACACATGGGAAGGAAAACAGTTCCCAAAATACCCTTGATAAATGGGCTTTTTGCTTAAGCTAACACAGAAATGGGCCAAGCAACATCTTCTCTCTGGTGACAGAACAAGAGAATGGGTTGGGCTGGAAGGGACCTCAATACCCCCCTAGTTCCACCCCTGCCACGGCAGGGACACCTTCCACTGTCCCAGGGAGCTCCAAGCCCCAGTGTCCAGCCTGGCCTTGGGCACTGCCAGGGATCCAGGGGCAGCCCCAGCTGCTCTGGGCACCCTGTGCCAGGGCCTGCCCACCCTCACAGGGAAGAATTTCTTCTCAATATCCCATCTAATCCTGTTCTTTGGCAGTGGGAAGCAATTCCCCCTTGTCCTCTTGCTCCAGGCTCTTGTAAAAATCCCTCTCCAGTTCTCTTGTAGAGAAAGATCCTCAGGATGACTAAGCAGCCTGCAGAAAACCTCTCTACACAGTGCAAGGCAACATCAGATATTTTTCACTACTTCCCAACTCCCAATATATGCCAGGATGTGTCATATTCCCTTTTTTACCTTGGCCAAGAAAATATTGCCTCCAGCTGCTCCATCCAAATCCAAAGGGGCCATTGGCTGGCTATAAAAGCTGGATGAGCCTTGTGGTAACCCTGAAGCCCATGCCCCTTCCTTACACCATTTGCAGCAAAAACCAAGCCCAGGAAGTCCTGGGCACAGATCTCAGCATTATGGGTTTCCTGATCTCTGGTGTCAGTTAATCCCTAGCTAAGGTGGGATCTCAGAAATAATTGAACCCTTCAAGAACAGGTTTGATTTGCAAGAGGGATGAAGGATTTAGGCATTCTCCTGCCACAGGATTTGTTTACACCTTATTTATATACATTAATCCCATGCTTTGGGACTTTGCAGGTAGTGTTTGCCTACCTGCAGGAATCAGGAGGGATTATTTTCCCCTGCTGATTCCCAATTTGCCTTTTCAGCTCCCTCTTTATTTTCTGGCTCTTCTCCAAAGTGGTCAGTTTTAAATTCATCTTCAAACCTGGGGTAAGGAAAGACTCATCCCTACTTAATGTGTGGGATTTGTAGCAAGACAAATCTCAGCCTCCAGCACCATCATTCCCTGCAGAGAGTCATGCTGGAGCTGAACCTGGCCTCGGTGCTTGCTGAGAAACCAAAGTGACTCTCCAGGAGAAGCCATCCCACCCTGCCAAGGAGTCACAGTCCCCTCTGCACCAGGGAGCTGCACACAGGTGTTACAGACACCCTTAGGAGGGGCTCAAGGATTTTCTGCAGCTCACAACATGTGTGGGGATGTGTGGCTGTGAGGGGCTGGAGAAGAGGCAGGGCCCAGCATCTGTTTCTCAGCCAAGCAGTCCCATTCTCTTTGTGTGACCTTGAACATGTGGCACCAGCAGCACTCCTGGAAAATCCACTCTGCACTGAGGATCATTAAACCAACCCACCTGGCAGGTGTTGGGGAGGCTTCTCCTCCACAGTGATTTGTGACTGTCAGAGCACAGCGTACGTGCCACCAGGGGTTGTGTAAGAGGAGATCAGGTGAGATTTGCACTGCTGGGGCCCCATCCAAACAGTGGCTAAGGGACTGTGCCTGCCTTTGGAATATCTAATTCAAGACCACACAGCTCCTAATGAACAGAAAAAAGCTGATTACTCTGCCTGCACCGTGGCAGAAAGTATCGTAATAGATGAGGTGACATTAGGGTGATGCCTTTTTCCTTTGTAATGGTAAATGTAGCAGTGTGCTTGGATATATTCCTTAAAATCAGGTTCAATATTATTTTTAAGGAATTAATGAGTACTTATGGTGTATGCTGGAGATGCAAAGAGCATATAGAGCTAGTGGGTGTTAAGGAAAGCTCACACACTCAGTCTCCAGAAGGATGTATGTATACCAGATGAATTTCTTGCCAATATTATGACTGGACTAGTTACACCAGTGTGAAGTTTGCTTTCTTCTCACCCTCATTTATAGTTCAACAAACTAATCCCTTTATTGATGACATAATGTGCATCCCTACACTAACAAATTATTTGCTATGTGCAATTGATTTCTGCTGCTGTAATCACTACACACAAATATCTTCTGTATCATTGCTCTGTAGAAAAATATGCCTTCCAGCAAGATTATACAGAGTAATAGTGCGATTACTCAGCTTCCATGAAGTTATCTATCTGTTTAACCTCTGTGCAGCCTTTACAGCAGGTTTATACAGATATGCTCCAGGAATTTATCCACCTACACTTTGTAAAACACCTTGTTAAACCACCTTCCATCTCAGCCTGAGGATGAACTTCCAAGTACTTCACAGACAGGACTGTGTCTAAGAGTAATTGCTTAATTTAGGAGAGCCAGCCAGCTTTCCTTTTTGGTGATATTACTCTTCCAAAGTGAATTTCACACAGATGAAAGGCTCAAATCAGCAACTCTGTGGACTGGACTCCTCTCCTGAGTACAAGGATGGTTTCCTCTGTGATCAAAATCTGATCCCAGCCCAGTCGAAGGAAATCTGCCCCTCACACCAACTCAGAGCTCAAGTTTTATACTGGGAGGATGGACAAGGTGTACAAGCTAATGAGTCACTGCATCTACAGTCTCCTGTCCACCAAGTGCACTCCACAGCCCTTGCAGATGCTTTTGTCCCAAAATTCAAAGCCTGCTGAGTCAATATTTTGTCCAAGGGGGAGAATGAAAGGAAGTGAGCAGTGCCTGGATCTGAGATGATGGCAAACTGCCAGTGACACAGCACTGCTGGGTCAGTGTCCAAGCTCACCTGCTTTTCCTGCTCCACAAAGACCCCAGATAAAGGTTTGCTGGTAGGAAACCTTTCTCACCAGAGCAGCTCCCATCCACACCAGCTCTGGGCCTGCTCAGCACAGCTTCACCACAGCCTCAAAGCAGAGGCAGCTGCTCCTGCCTGGCATTTCCCTGGATCTCTAGCATCAGCTCTGTGATATTAATAAACCTTTTTAAAATTTTTTGGAAGCGAACATCATTTCTCACAGCTCCTCCCTGCAGCAGCAGCACAGACAGGGTGCTTTTTGCAGCTGACATCCAGCCCCTCTTGTTCATCCTGCTCTATAAAACTGTCTTGTACAGGTCGTTACTGGCCCTGCCTGTGTTTGTCACGAGGCCATTTTACTCCAGTGTTTTCAGATGTGACTGATAAGCACTGGTGCCTGAAATAATGCAGATTCACAGCCCCTTGATATTCCCAGGTACAAGAGTTGCACACCAATCAAAAGCAAATGCCTTTCAATCACAAGAAGAGAAATGTTTCTGCTGCATTATGCACAATTACATGCTCAGCTGTTATGAATAACTCTGAAGCTCCTGCTCCAAGACTATTTCAACCATATGTGCCACTTGCTCAGCCACTTTCTGCTCTCTTCTCAGGGAGGGAAAAGCAAGAGAGACAGTTTCACCCTGAAACAGCCATTATTTAAATCAGCTACAGCCAGGAGGATGATTTGGGCTCTGTAGAAATGTAAAGTACAAACCATTAAGTCAACTCTGAGGTATCAAACTGAATCCAAGTGAGGATTATCCAGACCCAGCAAGTCCCACCATTCAAAATACACTTAGACATCTACAGAACACAACTGACATCCTCATCACAAAGTAGTCTCAGAAAAAACTCCCCTTCCCCAAAACTCTCTGCCACAGGTACCTGTACAGCTAACAGTGCCTGGGATGCCCTGCTGTGATACCCACAACCAGCCCTGTCAGGAGTAAGAGTCAAGGAAAATAAAAATATATAGGCTATTTCCCTTTTTATACGTGTGGGTGAGGAGTTGGTGCATTTAGCTCTGTAAAAAATGGAGTTTTCAGTAAGGAATGTTGCTTATGTTTCTAATTTTAAGATGTTCAATGATGCATTTAGGCCAGAGGTCTGTACCTTGTGAGAGGTACACACATGCTCACATACCCTGCTTGTCTGACAAAGGAAGCCATCAATAATTGCTGAGCCTGCGAGTAGGAATTGTCTCTTGAAAGGAACTGAGAGACCTCAAGAGCACTAAGGAAAATAAAAGTCAACTGGGAAAGACAGGAATCTGACAGCTTTGCCATCTAAAGATGTCTCAGTTTCTTAATTGCACAGGTTGCTTCTGATTACATGAGGCAGCACCAGAAGTAGGTTACTCTGCAGAAAGAGGTGACAAAAGAGGCAGAATTCCAACTATGGGATCTTTGATCTAAACTCTGGTTCACCACGGTTCTCATTCCTGACAAAAATAGAAAAATTTGCATCATCACATGGCAACACCACCATCAATGTGACTACTTCATCCACTGATCCCTGCCTCAGGCTCTGGCTGCTCCCTGGCACCACAGTGATGACCCAGCTGGAAAGAGACTTTAAAGATTGGAAACTAGAGTACAAAAATAGACTGGTCAAAAATATGCTGGTTAAAATAAACTGGTTAAAACCTGGTTAAAATATACTGGTCAATCCTCTGAGGGATGGGTGGAGAACACAAGAATTGAGATTAAAAACTCATATACACATACATATATATATATAAATATATAAATATTATATATATAAAATAAATATAAATACAACTCACTACTTGGTAAATCCTGAGGAAGAACCTGGCCTTCATACAACTTCACATTCAAAAATGAGTCAGCAAGACTGGTAAATATTTATACCAGTGGTAGGTGCTTACCTGGGGTAAGCACAGCCAGCTTCCCCCTCCCTGCCAGCAGTGCAGTCAAGGGTGTGATGAGTGAAGGCCAAGTTTGGGATTTGGGCACACCTCTTCTTGCCGTTTGCTCTAGCAAAGATGATTATTCACCATGGGATTACTCTGCTCAGTAAATATTCTTGGAAAGAAATCACAAAGAAATACGGAGAGGGCATCTGGCTTTCATTTTGCAGCCAGGGAAATGAAATCCAGGATGGAAAACAGTGCCATGAACTCACAAAAGAAGAGCACCTCCAGTGGCCACCAGAGAGGTGCCAGGTGCCAGGGTGGACCTGCTCCTTCAGGACATGGATGCCACAGGCAGTGAGAGGTGGACAAGAGCCCAAAAGCCTGAGCAGCCAGAGGCAC
The DNA here is from genome assembly GCA_013397155.1 of Irena cyanogastra. Classification (NCBI taxonomy): domain Eukaryota; kingdom Metazoa; phylum Chordata; class Aves; order Passeriformes; family Irenidae; genus Irena; species Irena cyanogastra. The sequence continues at coordinate 261,374 of VWZV01012189.1, read as the reverse complement.
CAGCAGTGGGCACAGCCTGCCTGGCACTCCCACAGCAACAGCCCAGCTGATGTTTTTTGAACACAACCATGAGCTCAAGGGTTTCAGGAAGTGGGTGCCCTCCTCAGGGCACATTTCAGAAGGCTGATTTTCACACAGACCCTTGGGAAATGGAGACAATTCAGTTACTCTGTTTCTTTTTTCCCCTTCTTTTTCTCTCCTTTTTTTCCCCTTTTCCTCCTAAGTTGCTTAATTTCTCAGAACAGTGACAGTCAAAGGCATCAGACACCCTCCCTCCCAGGGCCAAGCGTTTCTCCCCAGCACTCCAGTGCAGCAGCCTGGGGTTGTCTTTTACAGACACTCAGCTGACATATCTTGCATGATTAACACTTTTTTCCTAGTCTGCTTTCTAGTCCAAATAAAAGCCCAAATAAGTTGTCAACTTCTTTTTTGGTTTAATTCCACACAAGTCCTACAAAAGCAACCCCAAGTACATTGTCTTCATCCTAGACCCTTCCAATGCCCAAATCATATCCCAAAAAAGGTTTATTCACCTCCAAAGGCAAGGTAGGGCACACCCAGATGAGCACCTCAAAGACAGAGAGAAAAAGCTGGACAAACACCAAACCCACCAGGAGGCCAAGAAAACTGAGTAACTAGCAGCATTATTTTTGATCCTGCCACATTTAAATCCATTTTAGTGTTCAGATTGGGATAGGAGTTTCTGAGGAAGCAGCACTGGAAAGCGGCTTATGAACAGCAGAAAGTGACAGGGTCAGATAAAAACCATCCTGGGCATGTGGGGATGCCTGGGATAAAGGGGGAAATTAAAAATGTGGAATATGAAATTATATCCAGAGTCCTGCACCATTCCAATGCTGCTGAGTTCAAGACAATGAATAAATAAGAGAAACTGAAACCCAAGCAAATCTCTAGGATGAGACAAAATTCGTTGCAGTATGTTAGAGCAGATTTGAGGAAGGAAATGTGTGTGCCAACAGCAATTACTATGGAGAACTCGCTGAGCACAAGTCTAGAAGACTGGAAAATTGGAAAATAACAAACCAAATGTGGTATCAATATGCAAAAAATGAGAGCAAGCCTGGCACAGGAAATTACAGGGCTATCAGCTTAATATTCATTACATATAGGAAAACACAAGGTCCCCATTGTATACAAGAGTGTAATTAAATCAAGGGGTTCAGCTGAAATCAACTGCTTGTGATGTTTATGAATTAGCAGCAGATTCGAAACGCAGCCACAGCCTCAGCATCCAGCCCAGGGCCTGGGGCTGTGTGGTACAAGCTACAAACCAGCCTTGGGGGGGAGTTTTCTCCCAGACAGTAAGTTTAAAATCTCTCACTCAGAGGTTTGGGGGGTTTTTGCCTGGCATGTGATTCAGTGCTCAGGAGGATTAGCACAAACAGGCTATCTGAGGACAGTGTCTGGGGGAAAATGTTATGGGCTTATTTACTGATTACTGCTTGTTTGTTTGCTGTTTAGAGCAATGGCAGTGAAGCATATCTGTAATTCCTCCTGCTCCTGCTCTGCTTTCTCCACAGCAGAAACATCTGCAGCTACCCCTGTGTTTCCTGGGAAATTCCCAGCACCACAGAAAGGGCCAGGTCAAAGGCACCAAGGGAGTCATCTGGTGCCACCTCCCTGCTCCAGGAGGGTCATCCCAGAGCACAGGGCACAGGATTGTCCTGAGGGGTCTGGAATAGCTCCACTGGGGATGACTCCACACCCGCTCTAGGCAGCCTGTTCAGGGCTCAGTCACTGCACAGAGAAGTTCTTCTTCATGATGATGTGGAACTCCCTGGGCATCAGTTCTTGCCTGTTTCCTCTTGTGCCACTGCTTGGCACCACTGACAAGAGCTGGCTCCATCCTCTTGACACCCACCACCTTTAAAGGGCAATCACTTGATGCCTATGGAAACCCCCTCTTGCATTTCTCCTGCTGCACTCTCACTGCTCAGCTTGTAAAGCCACATGGGGGTTTTATTCTAAGGCCTCTGCCAGGCTCTGCAAGTGGAGCAACAGCAACATTCACCACCAAAGCCTCTGAGCCAGAACGCTCTGCTGGTCCCCTTCAAGGCCAGAGCCAGGAAGATCTACATTGAGACCTCCACTGCTGTGCAAGTGGCTTCAGAAAACTCTGAATCAGCATCCCAAGTCCTGGGAAATACCAAGGATGTGGCTCAGCCTTGGATGAAGGACTTCTCTTGTTTCCCAGAGAAGCTGTGGCTGCTCCATCCCTGGCAGTGTCCAAGGTCAGATCAGATGGGGCTTGGAGCAACCTGGGATAGTGGAAGGTGGCGGAATAAGATGAGATGGAAGGTCCGTTCTAACCCAAAGCAGTCTGTGATTCTATAAATTAAATGTGTTCAGCCAGGCAGATGTTCTGAGTAATGCACATCAATCCTCATCTGGGCAAGGAACGTGTAGGAACATTAACAAGCATCTCAAACACTCCTGCAGTGCACCTAGCTTTCAGAAAGGCATTGCTCTGTCCTTCATTACCCTTAATAACCTCCAAGAAAAAGAATGAATGAACAGAAAGAGCCTATTTTGAGTGTGCAAATACTTAACATGACTTGGAAACACAGCAAGCAGTGCCAGAGAAAAAATGCAAGTCTCTTCACTTTCATCACGAGTTTCTTGTATCAAGAAAAACATACGGAGGAATGATGCAGAACCTGACTGTGTTTTTCAAGTCAAAATGAGATCTTTGAAGAAATATCCTCTGACTTTTTGTACTTGCACATCAACACTGGATAAAAAAACTTGCCACTTTTTTACAAGTTAAAATGAAAATCCCACAGCAGCCCAAACCTTGAAAGGATCTGCAATGTAGATCCTGATTCCAAACCCCATTTTTCACAGGGCCAGAAGCTAGACTTTGATGATCCTTGTGGGTCCCTTCCAACCCAAGATATTCTATGAGTCTATGATCAGCTGTGCAGAATCAGCCAGTTCTTTGGGTTCTATGGATTTTCCTGCGTGCACATTGAACAGGAGCTGAGGGAAAGCCACCACAGCAAGTGCTGGCCACAGAGGTCAGCCCAAAGGGCTGCCAGGGCAGACAGAAGAGCAAGAAAGAGAGGAAAGGTCACTTCTCCTGGTCATTTTTGTTAAGAGGTCTCAGCCCTGTTCCAGCTTCCCTGTTCCCCACAGAGGCCTGGGCTGAGACACCAAGAGCAGTTTTGGCAGCAGCTTGTACAGGGCTGATGGAACATGGTTTAGTTAAAATGCACCTTACAAGGAGGAAATGAAAATCCTCAAGGCCACAAATTAAAAATTGTGACTTGATAGAACAACAATTTATAAATAGAAAGACCTATTTCCTGCAAAAATCCTGCAGACTGAGTATTGGAAACTAATTAGTAGACTGAATCACCAGAAAAAAAAAAAGCTGTTTTCCTGTTACTCACGAGAAGATATTACTTTTCTAGCACTTTTCTTTCGACACTGGTGATTAGCATAACCCTGTGGGTACTTCACAGCTCCTCCTTGGTGAATTTTCTTTCTATTCCAATAAAACACCTTAAAGTAAAGGACAAAACTCATCATTAGCCATTGCTTTTGTAGCACCAGCACCTGCACACTTTTCCCTCCTGATTATATGATCGTGGAGCAGGAAGGTGTCAGTGCACTTAAAATGCTTTTTTACAAATGCCAGCTCCACTCAAGAAGACATTAATAGAATGACAGAATGGTTTGTGTTGGGACCTTAAAGCTCACCCAGTGCCACCCGTGCCATGGGCAGGGACACCTTCCACTGTCCCAGGCTGCTCCAAGCCCTGTCCAGCCTGGCCTTGGGCACTGCCAGGGATCCAGGAGCAGGCACAGCTGCTCTGGGCACCCTGTGCCAGGGCCTGCCCACCCTCACAGAGAAGAACTTCTTCCTAACAGCCAATTAAAGTCTCTCCTGCTTTGGTTTGAAACAATTTCTCCTTGTCCTATCACTATTAGCTGTGTAAAAAGCCACCATCCCTCTGTTTTTCCAAGACCTCCTAGGAAAGCTGCAATGAGCTGTCCCCAGAGCTTCTACTTTGAAGCAGAGACTTTCCTACTCAATTCATTAAGAAGATAAGAAAAACCAAAAAACCTCAGGGCTCACTGGAGGACAAAAAGTGCAAGTGACCTCTGTGCAGGCAGCCTGGCTGTCACTCACTTGTCAGAGAACTGCTGGAGTGGGATCTGTCTGCAGGAAGTCTTGGCTTCAGCCAGCAATCAGCTCCAACATCAGCACTGCAGTGCCACAATGCACTAAAGCAGAAAAAAATCAGCACAAAATAAACTTCTTGGAATGGTTAAGACCCAAATTTGCAGAGTGCAGAGGCCTTTCCCTTGTGACCACACCCACACAAGAGTACACAAGCAAAAATTGGTGCTCACTGCTGATTCCAAATGAAAGCCAGCCCCCCGAGGGATGCAACGTGGATGGAACTTTCTGGATCTCCTGCTGGTTTCCCAGTGCTCTCAGGACATGGAGTAGACCCACACTGCAGCCTTCCCAAGCACTGGTGGGAAAAGCCCTGGGACAGCTCACAGAGCAAGAGGGAACCAGAAAAACCTCTGAGAAAGAGGAGGAAGGCTGCAAGGCTTTTGTGCACACACAGGAGAGAGAGGCTGTGAGGGACCATCTGGTTGCTCTCAATCCTGAGGTCTCTTTGGGCATCCTCTTCTGGCTGGGACCATGGGCTGTCCCCAGGAGTCCTCACACCACTGCCCAAGGTCACCATCTGCCCCAGTGAGCCAGCAAAGGAAAACAATTCTGCTGACTCTCTGCAGAAATCAGTGTGATGAGACACAAAACAGTCCTACACGAACCGCCCCAGCTGAGCGTAGGGCTGTTCAGAGAAGGAAGTGTTCTTTTATTACCAAATTAACTTTAAAAACCACATCCAGTTCACTTTCCACATCAAAGATCATAATCTCCATGTAAAATAGAGGGTTGATGAAAAAGGAAGTACTTAGAAAACACATTTTAAAATTTAAACAAACATTTAAAGTACTGATTCTTCTTGCTTGTAAAGAACTCTGGCTTTTTTTTGTCTAATAAACTACTCCAAGATCTCATTTGCAAGCTACCACTGCTTGCTACTCTGGGTTTTGCTGGCTGCTCACTTACTCTTTGGGGATTTCATATTCTTCTAAATTTTGTAAATGGCCACTAAACTGGACATGAACATTATAAAACACATTTCAATCACCCTCACAATTTAGAGTAATTCATTGGCAACTGTACAAAATGCTATTTACAAGGTACTTCCATCAGTTGGTATCTGGCATTAAGTATTTTGAATCAATCTACCTTCATTTTCATCTCTTATTTTTCATACAAGAGAAATTATTGATCAAAGCTTTTCAGCCTCATTTAATATACTGGAATAGGCTTTAAATTTTCCCATGTAAGCCTCAGTGGATATTAGCAACCCTGTCTTAATGCAACACAAATCTGTCTCCCTGATGAGACCACAATATTGAACATGATATCATGGCCACTTTACTCATTGATGGGCTCTGAGACTGGCACCTGCTAGAAACTCCCCAGGGACTCCCACTGGAGTGTGGTTTGAGTTACCAGGTGCCTAAAAGGGAGAAATCATTGAATTGTCAAGGCTGGAAAAGACATTTAAGATCGCAAAGTCCAACTGTCAACGTGGAACTACCATCATGCTCACCACTAAACCATGTCCCCAAGTGCCACATCTACACATGTTCTGAACACTCCTAGGAATGGTGACTCCCCCATTTCCATGGGCAGCCTGTTCGAGTGCTTGACAACCCTTTCCATGAAATTATCATCTTCCCAAATATCCAATTTGAACCTCCCCTGGTGCAACTTGAGGAGGTTCACAATTTCCTCCTTTACCTCTCAGGGTCATTACAGTCTCACAGAGCGATATCCGGGATGGATTTGGGGGCAGGCAAACTTTTTTCATTGTTCCTATCAAGTTTGCATTCAGTTTTTGAATCCCATGGAATTTTGCATTCAGTTGCTATTGTGATGGGTGTGTTCAAAAGCTCAATTAGATCTCTGTATGTTGAGGACAGAAAGCTTGGCTGAATTTTGATGAACTCATTCTTGAATAAATAAGCAAAACATCACAGAAAAAGATTCTCAGCCAGCTTCAATAAATACATATGGTAGGAAAACAGCCAGCTAGACAAACAGAATATATCACACTGGAACAAGCACTGATGATTTTGTAATGACTCCAGGAGCTTTCAGCGTATTAGATACTCATGCAAAAAACAATATGCAAATGTCTCAGTCCAGTTTACAGTAGAAAACAAGTTCTGCTCAAGTTACCAAAGCAGGAGTGAGCAATCCAGCATGGAATGCCCTCCTCCCCCTTATCAAGAGCTGGAGCTAATTGGCAGGCAGGGGCACAGGAGCACTGCCAGGCATATGGTGATGCTTCCCCAGGCAGCAGATTTCCAGAGGCCATGGTGAAACTCTGCATTGGAGATTCTGTTAGATAAGGACATCAGGATGGATTGAGTGGGAATACAAAAGTGTTTTCTTGTGAGGAAACACACGACTGCAAATGCTGTTACAAGCTAAGCCCAATACAAGATAAAAGTGCTTCGAGCTGCTGTGGCATCCCTGATACTGCATTTGATGCTGAAAAAGAGAGAGTGAATGTGCTCCAGGGCTGAGCTTCCAGTGGCCCATTGCATGGGCTAATTTGTGTGCAGGCTGATACTTTAGGATGTTTCTGTACTAACAGAGAATAATCATAGGATAAGCAGAGCAAGGTAAGTACATATGCTGCCCTTGTTTTCTTGCAGCATAATAGCATCATCAATGAAGCCTGAATGCAGCCCAATTAGCATAGAGTAATTAGAATCATGGCTGATTTTTCATTTACTTTTGCACACGAGAAAGAGGTAGCAGTTGCAGTATGTGAGGCTGCAATCCAATGGATAATGGCCATCCTGCAAAGCCTGTATCCTGTTCTCTCACCAAAAGAAACACAGGAGACATTAAATTTCCTCAAGCTGCTCGAATTTCAATTGTGGCCTGACTGAGTGTCCTGGTTGCAGAGAAGGATGGTGCAGCTCAGCACCAGGCCAGGGTGGCCAAGCTGTTTATTTTACCCCACCTACATCATTGCTGGGAGCGTGGTTGTGGCAGGGAAAATGGAAATGCCTCATCTTGCCTGGCTCACTCCAGCAGAGGAACTGCTGCCATCAGCCCTGCAGAGGGGTCCCTCTGCCACCCACTGATCCTCCTGTCCCCTGAAGTGGGACTGCAGAGGGGCTGTGCTTCTGACAGGGAGAGCTGTGAGGCCCAGCTGAGCCAGCAGGGCTGGGCAGTGCGAGGGTGGCACATGGCAGGAATGGCATCACCCAGAGAATGGTGAGTGCAGCACATGGAACTGCCAGAAGCTGAGCCCAGCCCCCAAATGGATGACCCAGCTTCCAGTGTTGGTTTGTTACAGATGGGAAGGAGATGGCTGCTGTCACAATTAAGGGGTGAACATTATGTGTATGTTGAGAGAAGTTTTGTAGATGTACAGTTCTGTTACTGCAACATGTCCTCCCCCTTGCACTGTTATCCTGGGATGGCCTTGGTGCTCGGGGCATTTGGGAGGGATGGCTCGTTACTATGGCAACAGCTGACCTCCAACCAAGGTGTGAGAACGTGATCTCCACCCCTGGAGACTTTAGGAGGGGCTAGAGGTATAAAAGGTGGAGCATCCATTTTGAAGAGGAGCACGTGGCTGAGTCACGGGGGTCTCAGCGCTGTAATTTTTCCTTATTCAGTCCTTTTGTTGTACTTTTTGTTAAGGTTTAATAAGCCTTTAGAATTTTAAAAAGTGAGCAGTTGTTTCTCACAGGTTTGTCCCTGATTACTGTTGTTTTTTGGGCTTGGGGGTGTGAAATTAGCCACAGGAGCTGCCCCACCATATTGCCTTTGCCTGGAGACCACATGGGATGTGATAGATGAGTAATGTGATGGTTGACCCTCACAATTAAAAGGTAAATATCATGTATATCTGTTAGGAGAAGTTTTATAGATTTACAGTTAGGTTTTACCCCCTTGTGTTGTCATCAGGGTGCCCTGGCTTTGGGACATTTGGGAGGGTCACTCGTTACTGTGGCAGCACCTGACCCCAATCCAGGTGTCAGGAAGGGATCTCCACCCCTGGGCAGTGCAGAAGGAGTGGATGGACAGAACTTTGGGAGGGGCTGAAGGGTTAAAAGGTGAAACCCCCATTGTGTGGGTGAGCACATGGTGGGGAAAATCCTCTGCTCCCAGTGCTGTAATATTTTCTCTATTCCGTCTTCTGTTGTATTTTTTGATAAGGTTTTAAGAAACCTTCTAAATTTTTTGGAAGTGAGTAGCATTTCTCACAACTTGTGTTTTTTCACTGACTTTTGGTTTTTTGTTCCTGGTGGTGAACCCCCTTCTGTGGGTAAAACACTTCTCTGTATTCTTTTACTATTAATACTGCTGTTGTTACTGTGCGTGTCTTGTCCCATTGCTTTGTGCTTTAAGTAAATTGTTATTTCAGCCTATTTCTCCTATTTTGTACCCCCTTCCCAGAAGGCATGGCTAATTTGGAGTTCAGTTCCCTTCTGGTGTTAAAACCAGCACCCTCTGGGAAGTCTCCAGCTTACCCAAAGAATGTCTAAGCACAGGCTGTGTTCCCAAGGGATAAGCACACCTGTAATACCTGTTGCCTTTAAAGCCAAGTGGAAGCTTTAATAAAAAAAATCTGAATTTCTAAAAGACGTTATCTTTTAGTCTGTAACCTTTAACAAATTGCTGACTGCTGCTGCTTAGAGCAGACAAGGGTTAGGAGCTTGGTTGAAGACACCCTATGCAATTGTCCTGTGCTGTTACATGGCTGATATTCAGATATTCAGAGAGGGGTCCTTCAGAGCAGCCAGGACTCCAGCATTTGGAGTCTGGAAGCTGGCTGGGCTGTGGGCTATTTATAACCCATCCAACACTGAAGAGTCTCTTAATGCTTCTCCAGACTTAAATAGCTGACTTTTATGGCCCATTTATGGCCCATTTCAACAGAGCAGTTAAACATGTTCCAGGACTGGTATCTATATGTAAATAAAGGAAATGGCTCTTGGCTGGCACCCAGGCTCCTGGTCCCCACTGGCGACCTGGCCTGCACAGCCCTGAGCCCACAGCTCCTGACAGAGGGTACAGCATGAGGCTCCCTCCATGGGACCCTTCCAAATCCAGCCTGCAGCCCCACAGCTTCCTGCCCTTCCTGCCCAGGGGAAATTCCCTCTCCTGCTGCTCCAGGACCTGCAGCACCCACCCCACCTCACACCAGAGTCACACAAATGAAACACACCTCCACTGGGATTTATACCAGCCCTGAGAAGGCAGAGGGACTGGTCTGGAGGGGCTTAAAACCCACGAGATGTTTCATGTTTTCATGTTTTTCATTCATATACTGTCCAGGAGAAGGAAGTCACAGAAGCCAGGGCGCAGGACATGGTACTTTCTATGACTAGAAATGATAATACAGCAAGAAAGGGCATCTAAGGAAAAGTATTATATAAGATGTAGGTTTTACAAGCTTTATAAAGACTCTCTTAGCACTCGTTAGGGGCAGGAACATCCCTGTGGGCCAAGCAGTCTGAAATGGGAAGGATAGAAAAGTGCCTTCCATTTAAAGAAATGGGCTGTGAACGTGCTGTCAATGTCTGTGATTCTTTTTATTGATTTACAGTGTGTAAGCCATAAATCACTCCACCATTTACTGAGCCCATAACTATGCATCACTTTGTCAGGGAAACTCCTCAAATTTTAAGGGGGTCATGGAAGAAAAGAGACTTCTCTTCCATTGACTGGGCTCAGCCAGGGCTGGATTTAACACACAGAGTGGGCAGATACAGATAGATAAACCACTTAATTTGGACACCTGCCCATATCTGCTGCTCTTTAGCTCTCATGGGATTAATCTTTGGCCACAAAGGGACAGATGGAAGCCCTGCACAGGGGTTTGCCTCTCTTGCCAAACAGATTCCACACCCTCAACCCCTGCTCCAGGGCAGCCCAGCTGTGAGGCATCAAACTGTGAGGGAGCATCTTGGCTGAGAGCAGGGCTGTTAGCTGGGGCAGGAGCTGTGCTTGTCCTGAAGCTGGATCTGCCCAGGGCACCAACACCATCATCACTCTGCCAGAATCTTAAAAAAATAGCAAAAAAGTGTCATTCTTATCTTACAACAGATTTCCGGACACAACCTATGATTAATGAATTATAGACGAATTAATAGCTGGCTTCAGTTTGAACAAGATTTCCACCTACTCTTTCTTAATTCTCGAGAAGTCCTGCCGAGTTAAATAGTTCAGGTTTGGTTTACCCACAGCATTCAGCAGTTACATTCCTCTACAAAAATCTTACCTGAAGGGCAAGGCTTACCTAAAGACTCTTACAAAATCCAGCTGCTTTCTGCAGAACATCTACACACAGATAGGTGTCCGAGGTTCACTCCTCTGCCACTGGAGCAGCACTAAGCCATGAGAATTTTGGGGTGCTGCATAAATCTGGGATGAGTGTGGATTCACCCACACAGGGAGCTGGCAGAGCACCATCTACTGGCACTAGGAACTGTTCCTCCCTCGGTGGGACCTGTCATGCTTGGGCTGTTTTATGTTTTAAATAACCTTGCTGATCTGCCTCGTAAGGCATTTCATTCTTTGTATGCTAATTCAGGCCCAAGGCAAAAATCCATTCTTCTTCAGCAAAGGCCCTACACACCTTCTCCAACCCAGCCTGGTGCCTGGGTTCTGCACAGGTGTAAAATTAAGGTGTGATTTAGTGCTTTGCTATAGAAGGACTGCTTGCTGCAGGAGCACTGAGTTGGCTGGATTGGGACCTTGCTGCTTTAAGGTTTTCTGATTAAACATCCCCACCAGATTACACTGCAGGAGGCTCTGAAGAGCAGTTCTCTGCCAGAGTGAAGCAACTGGGATAATTCAGGTCTTTTGCTTGCTCAGGGCTGATCACTGAAGGGGCAGAAATTAATTTCCTATAAACACAGGCATATTTTTTTTCACTACCTTGGCAAATGCAGTTGTAAATAAGCCATTACAGGAGCTGATCTTTATGATGCGTGACTTTGGCTTGTCCCAGTGGGGGATATTTTATGAGGCATTTACATAAACATATACAAATCAAAACGGCCAGCTGTGCTTCTCCTGTACCTGCAACCTACAGATCCTTCAGCTCATTCCAGGTTCACAAAACCAGCACCCCAAAGTGGAGCCAGCTCAGGGGTCTGGGCTGGACAAACTGAAGCAAGATCCAGTAGGAATCCCCAGTTCTCAGGCTGTGAGCTTTGAGGAGCTGCTCAGCACACAGCCAGGTCCCACAGAAATAAACAAACCAAGTCCCACAAAAATAAATAAACCAGCAGAATTCCCACAGTGCCTGTCTGTGGGGATGATGCTGTTTATCAAGACTCTGCTACAATCCCTCTAAAATGCATTTGTTAAAACAGTTGACTCTGGACTTACTGAAGAGGTTCTGGAGTCTTTGTTTTAAATATATTTTGGGCATTGTTTGATGGGAACTTGTAGTGGGTTGATGCTGGTTGGATGCCAGGCACCCACCAAAGCTACTCTGTCAGTCCCCTCCACAGCTGCACAGGGAAGAGAAAATGTAATAAAGAGTTCATGGGTTAAGGTAAGGATCAGGAGAGATCGCTCATGAAACTCCATCATGGGCTAAACAAGCTTGGAGTTATTAATTGAATTTGTAACTAATAAAATCACAGCAGGATGGTAAGAAGTAAAATAAGACCTAAAAAAATCACCTTCCTCCACCCCTTCCTCCTTCCCAGCTCTGCCTCCTCCCCCAGCAGCTCAGGGAGATGGGAATGAGAGTTATGGCCAGTTCATCACAGGTTGTTTCTGCTGCTTCTTGGGGAGCAGAGTCAGAGTCCTTCTCCTGCTCCAGCATGGGAGACAGTTCTCCATGAATTTCTCCAACCTGAGTCCAGCCCACAGGCAACAGTTCTTCACTAACTACTCCAACATGGCTCTGTTTTCAAGGGGTGCAGTCCTTCAGGCACAGCCTGTTCCAGTGTGGGTCCCTCACAGGGTCCCAGGTCCCACCAGGACACCTCTCTCCACGGCTCCACAGACCCTGCTGCAGCACGGGCTCCCCACGGGCTCTCAGCCTCCTTCAGGCACCTCCCTGCTCTGCCCTGGGCTCCCCCGGGGGCTGCCCGTGGATCTGGGCACCCCCTGCCCTCCGTGGCTGCAGGGGCACAGCTGCCTCTCCATGGCTGCACCAGGGGCTGCAGGGCAATCTCAGCTCTGGCACCTGGAGCAGCTCCTGTGCCTCCTCCTGCACTGCCCTGGCTGTGCTGTTCCTCCCACACATTCTCACTCCTGTCCTCTATGGCTGCAGTTACAGCTGCTCAATAATTTCCTTTTTTCCTTCTCAAATCTGTTAGCACAGAGGCATTGCCACCACTTCTAATTGGCCCAGCCTTGGCCAGTGGCAGATCCAACCTGGAGCCTCCTGGGGCTGGATTTGCTGGACATGGAGGAAGCTTCCAGCAGCTTCTCACAGAAGCCACCCTTGTAGCCTTTCTGCCACCAAAACCTGGCCATACAAACCAAATACAAAATTCAACAACCATAAAATGTTATCACCATGCCAGAATGGAAACAGTGTAGGTGTGACAGTGACAACACTTTCTCCTGGAAGACCTTGAAGACTCAGGGCTTCCTTTTAGACCTCAGTATCTAGAGCTCAGTGCCTAAAATCACTGCTTTGTTCCTTAAATCAGCAAACGTTTATTCAGCTTATTCACCTTGGCCAAGGCCAGGGAAGGAGCCAGAAGCAGAAGCTGAGTCCTTGATTTCTGCCCTGCCATTTCCTCCATTCACCTTCCCAACTTTCCCCTCCCTCCAGACCTCTTCTCTTTATCCCAGCGGGCATCAGCCACTGCCCAACTCTTCTTCACTTACCGCTGCTATTTCCTCTCATAACACCAGTCCTGGGCAGCTGATGTCAGCTCAGACACACAAGTGCCTCTGCCAAGAGCCTTCAACTCCAACAGCTGCCTCCCCATCAGGCACTGCAGGTACTCAGAGAGTTTTTACACTGTGCCCTCAAGCCAAGGCAGTGTGTCCATCCTTTCCATCCCTCTGCTGATGCACGTGGGAAGCCAGGCTTCTCACAGGGCAAAACCTGCTGATCCAGCCCAAGTCTGGAGCTGGAGGAGGTGTCTCTGAAGGCTGGCTGTCAGGCCAGGTTTAGCAGCTGACTGAGCTGAATTAAGTTTTCTGCAGCCTGTTTATTCTTTGAATGACAGAGGTGCCTTCACGGGAACAACGCACACGGCACGTGGAGTGTGCCAGCCCTGCTCCCTTCCCCAGCCATGCCAGTTACACTCAGCCTGTTTGATCTCTGCCAGTACCTACAAAACCTCAGGCCAGCTGCTCCCTGAGCATTCAGGAAATGACAGCCAAAGCCTGTTCAAGAAACTGCATTCAATGGATGGGGAAAGAACACATTGCTTGAAAGCACGGCCTGATTTCCTCTCCATTCCCATCAAATAGACTTTTACAAACTCTTCTGCTTTCGAAACAAAGTCAGTCCTTGAAGTATTGGATTTCAGTGGTCTGTGCAGCCTGATCAACAGATTGCCCCTCACCCCCACCTCTCCTGGGCTGTTCTCATTTGCTTGAAACTGCCCCTGAGCAGCACCTGTTTCCCCTCCATCTCTCTGGTGACCTCTCTGCATTCAGAGGACAACTGCTTCCCTGTGCCACTGCTCCAGAGAAAGCTCAGGCTGGCTTAGATAGGCCCTGTTGTCTGCAGGATTCTTATCTGGCCTTTTAATTACAGATTAAATAATGGTACTGGGCTCCCTAGAAGGTTTTAGCATCCCGAAGGTGCAGGGAAGTGGGCTGAGGATGAAGAGAGCTTGGTGTGTTGTGGCTAGGAGCAGCTCTTGCCCTCATCCAGAGGCTCTCAGATTCCAGACCCAGAGCTCAGCAGGACCAGCTAGGTGTGCTTTGGGACTGGATCCAGCCAGCAGAGAGCACAGAGTGGGATGAGACAGGAGGTATCTGGGGGATAAAGATAAAAAATTGCTGATTCTGGCAGTTGCAGCCAAAAAGGAGATTCTTGATCTGCAACCACAGCACCTTGTTCCCACAGCCCTACAGCTGGATGCTTCCCTAGCCTCGATGAAGAGAGAGAGAGAGAGAGAAGGAGACTCGTGAGATGGTCAAAGAATCCAAATTTATTGTGGGATACAAATGCTTATATAGTATTTTAGGAAGGCTAGTAATGTTTTACTACAAGGGTTGGGTTAATCATCACATAAACAAACTTATACATTTTAAACATCTCTTGCTTGCAGAAGTCTGATGTAATTTCCTTTTTCTGGTAAGTCAGTCTGATTGAATCTTCTTGCAGTCTTGATTCAACCCTCAAAGTTCTGTTTGGTGTTGCCAAGGCATTTTGTCCATCAAATCTCTTTGCTGACCAGGTCCAAATTCCATCATGTCTTGTGTATCCCAATACTGCCCCATGCACAAAGCACACAGAAAGCTCTTGCTTTCCACTGAGGCTGTGTTTTAGGCTGGACATGTGCAAGTTCTGTGTGAGGTGCACAGTGAATTTAGAGAAAGATGAGGGGAGCAGCTTCTCTGGATTTATGGGACTGCAGCACTCCAGTGTTACCATGCTGATAAAGCCTTTCCTGGGGCCCTCTGAATGATCCATGCAGACAGGCTCAGGTAGATACAAATGTCAAACCACTAAGCTTGATTGTCTTTATAAATGCCACAGTGAGAGAAAGGGAATCCTTTCCTTCTTCACAAGCTATTGTCTTTAACTGGATAAGAGTCAGCCTAGAAAGCATCACTAGTTCAAAATCACTCAGTAACATCTAACAACTGGGTTAATTAGAAGTTGGCAAAGCTTTCACATCAGCTTGCTGCTACAAAATCCAGCCTACCCTTTCAGAAGCTGAGCAGTCAGAACAAAGCATCAGTTCAAAAAGCACTCAATGGTATTCTCATCCATCATTTCCTGTCCCTTGATTTATTTATTCTCCCCAAACTGGAGATACTGATTAGTCACTCTACAGACTTGCATAGATCAATACCTGGTTCCAAAAGAATATTGTGCAAAGCTGAAGAAATTAGTTTATTTTATAATGGGAAAGAAACAGGGTGTCAATCAGACCTCTGGACCTTCCTGTCAAGGCACAGCAGTGCTCCATGCTAAAGTACAAAAATAGGAGACAGCAGAAATAGGCCAGGCTGGTAGAAAAAAATGATTCGTGTTTCATAGGAAAGGAGGAGGCAACAGAAGAGAATCCCCTAAAGACCTGCCACTCCCTCCTGCTTTCCCTGCCACACCTCTTCCTTTCCTGCAGCACAAACCTGGCCCCTGGCTTTGCAATGCTGAGCAATTTGTGGTTTCACCTGGAGCAGTGAGGAGAAACTGATGCATTTTCTCAGTCCTATGCACAGCAGTTAATTAGACCCCACCTAAGTACTGCTGCAGGGCAATCAAAACCCAGCAGAACTTGGGGCTGAAATGTTCACATCTACCTAATTGCCAATAAAAATCAACAAGAAAAGGAAGCTGACATCTCACAGATACCTTAGATTTCAACATTAAAACCCAAACCACAGGTTATCAGCACTCAACAACATTATGAGAAGATTTAAGTGACATTGCCAAGACCTGGCCCCAACTTGAGGTTGTGAGTTTGACCATCTCCACTAAGAAAGGTGGTGATGTCCTGATAATCCCCATAAGAACCAAGCAGGGCTCATACAGAGAGTGTAATACTTCATCATTGACTACACAAGTCCTGTAAAATAGTAAGAAAAAAAGTCTTCCCCCAAAGTTTAGGACACAATCAAGATATTTTGCTGAAGAATTTACTTGCTCCTATGAGACTCTTCCACATGCAAGTTGTTTGTTGAATTTCTGTCACAAAGCCTGGGAGCAACTAGCCCCAGGAGACCTGAGCTTTGCTGCTTTAACAAGCACTTTCAGAGGAAAGCCTTGCCAAGATCAGTGCTTGCAGTTAGAGAAGCAAAAGTCACTGGACTGCCCATCTCTTTTCCTTGGAACTGGCAAAGGCAGCACAGGAAAAAAACCTACAAAAACAGTACCTGGAATTGGATAAAATGAAAACCTTCACCTGGCATAGGTGCTCACAGGAAATTATGGTTGTGCTCAGAGATTCCTTGAGTCCCCCGAGGTACAGCTGCATTATTCTTTCATTTGCATCTCCTGTCCAAACCTGACTTTATTTCTCAGCTGTGCCATGCTGGTGCAGCATTTCTGCTGCTGCTGAGCTGCCCTGTCTGTGGCACAGCCTGTGCACTGCTCTCCAATTAAACTGCACACTGAGAACATGTTGACATTGTTAAGGTTAATGACCTAATGATGAGCACCAGGAAACAGGTTTGCAATAAAATGCTCTGTACTGATTGCTTCCATGATGAATGTGAACAATATGTTGGACTGGGAACAATATGTTAAACAATATGTTGTGGTTTATCAATGTCAGGGTGCAGCACTGCTGCCCGGAGATCCCAGGCAGGGTCACTTTGAAATGAGCACAAGGAAAGTTTGGCTCTCACAGGGCAGGAGGGACTAGTACCAGCCCCAAGAAAGGCAGGAGGAGAGCCTGATCCAGCCCAGCTCAGCAGCATCAGGAGGCATGGGCCAGAGCTGGCAGGAAACACAGACTTGTTACACCTGCCACTAGAAATGAGCCACCTTCTAAAAGGCTGAGTTAAAATAATACAAGAACCAGGGTTTAATGCAAGACAGATTTGGTGCTCCTGAGAACCAGGCACAGTGAAGCAGAGGTTAGTGCAGAAGAGCAGCTCAGCTGTTATGTGAATAGATATAAAAAAATAGGAGCTGAAAAACAGAACTTCTAAAGAAGTATTTTCCTTATTCATGGGAAAGTTAATTCCTTGGGATGAAAAAAAAAAAACCAAACAAAATTCCTTTCATCCTAAAAAGCATGGCTTGGAAAAGTAACTGCAGGGCTTGGTGCAGGTGATGCAGAACCCAGAGGGCTGCTCTGAGCCACGGCTGCCACTGCTTTGTGCCACACCACCAAACCCCACAGGAGCAGCACCCACCACACAAAACCCCAGAGCTCCAGCTAATCAGAGCTGGATTAGCATCAGGCAACCCAGAAACCAGGGCAGGCAGCTGAGCAGGGGGGCTCCAGCTGCTCTGCTGCTGTCTGGGCTCAGTAAAGCCAGAGATTAGAGAGGGCAGCACCAGGCTAATGGCAACATGGCCATGAAAGCCAGGAGTCAGGCAAATAACCCAGCCTTCTGCAGAGCCCAGACAGAAAGCTCAGGCTTGCAACCTTCAGAAACACTGAACACGAGAGGAAGCAATGCTCAGCTTAGCAAAAACAGTGCCACTTCACATCAATAAACTTACTTTTCAATGAAGAGAAATAAACAGACAATCCTACAAACTGAAAGTTAGGCCACAGTCTTAGAACCTCAAGGTACACAACCCCTAACAGGGCACAGATACCTTGATGTTCTCACCAGACAAAACCCTCTGCAGGCACTTTCTCTCTCCCAAGCCCTGGGCACTGTGCCCAGACAAAGCTGGAGACTCCCCTGGGCTTTCTCTGCCACCCCCTCCTTCCCCCACTCCATCCCCTGAGCTCCCCCAGCCAAAGCAGGATTGCAAAATGGGTCATTTCACTGCATGAAAGGGAAAGCCTGGCCTAGCCAGCCTTCTGAGGGCTCCCTGTGCACTGTGAGCTTGGTCTCAGCCTCCCAAGATTGCATTTTAGCAGATGTCAGTAGCTAAAGATGTCAGCCAGGTTTCCTTGTGGCCAGAAGTAGGTGGCAGTTCTGCAGAAGGGAATACCTACAGCTGGAAGTAATCCATGCCTCCTTGAGCAAAAGCTGTCAATGAAACAGTTTGCTCTGGCAGATAATCTCACCAGAGAAGAGACTGTCCAGGCTGATTTGTGGACTCAGAAAAGATGGACAAGGTTTTAGACATCCCAGTCCCAGGTCAGGAGAGGGAAGGGCTTCTCCAGGGGCTAATTCTGAGCACATTTGAGGAATGTATCCTTAAATCCCCATTAACCATAACCAGACACTAACTCCTTAACTGAATTGAGCATGCAGTATCTGGCAGGATATATATATATATATCTCCTCTCACCACATGTGCTCTTCCTGTCAAGGGCTTGTGTGAATTTATTTGCTGCTCATCCCCCTGACAAAGGAGAAATATTTAGAGCACTGGACTGGGAGCCAAGAGCCTGTGTTTGTGCCCCTAGGTCTGAGCTAAGAAAAATCATTTAGCTCAGTGATCCAGGAAAATGAATGCCCTACATTTTGGCAGTAAGGCTGGATAACCATTTCAAACATTGAGCTGATAGATCCTGGGCTCCTTGGTCACTCAGGAGCTGTGAGCAGGTTGTGCTGCAGCTGCCAGGGCGAGGGGGATTCTCTACACTGCATCTGAGGGAGGCTTTCCTATGCAAAGTTCCCCAACAAAACCCCTCCATTTAGGGTCTTCTCTGGAAGTCAGGCTCTCCCTGAAACTGTGTAAGGTCCAGAGGTGCTGATCACAACACTGCATTCTTTAAACCTGCAGGTTTTTTCACCTTACTATCAAAGTGGTAAATTTTTCATCTCTGATTCACAAAGTAAAGGACAAATTTTATTCAGTGGAAAGAAAATGTATTCTTTGTCAATACCAATCAATTTTCAGAGTAAATAATTTAATTACAAATTAAAAACAAACAAACAAACAAACTCCAAAAAAGCCAGTCCTTCCCCAGATGCAAGAGCATGTCAATTTATTTCTAACTCACTTTGACTGGTGACATATCCTATATGATCTCCAAAAGTCATTCAAGTATTTATAATGATGTTAGCTGAAATGAAGGCTTGGAAAGACTCTGGCTTTATGGAAAGAATTTCAAGACCATATGCAGGGATTTAGCTGTGTGACTCCCATTAAAAATCAGTAGGTTCCTGCAGGCTAAAATCCTTGAGAACTGACCTCTACCAACTTGAAGCTGTCTGTGTCATCACATTAAAAGTTGCATTGCTTATAGGTTAATGCTAAAACCCTCTGATGAGAACAAATAAGCTTAAAAATTACCAAGCCAGAATTCACCTTGCTTTTAGTGCTCTGGAAATACAAAGCCAGCTAATCGAAATTCAGATTCTGCATAATTCTTGAAAAAAAAAAGTGCAGTCCATTTGAACTCCTGTGTGTCCTGAAGTCTACAGGCTTTCATCCTTTGGAGATCTTATATTCAGCAATCTCAGCAATTCTGAGGGGTGTCTCAGGTTTAGCTGGGGCTGTGTATTCAATTCCCATCTGTCAGAGGTGGGGCAGGTATCTGCTGTTCATTGGGCAGTTTTTCTTTATCTCTCCCACACCCAACCCTCCCTCCAGGAGATCTCTGCTGTTCATGGCCACTGAGTGTCCCTGCATGGCTGAGAAAATTCCATCATCCATCGGGAGAGGCTCTGCCCAGGGGAGGAGCCAAGCATTCCTACCTGGATAGAATCTGCCCCTGGAACAGCCCAGCAGCCTTTTCCCACTGCATTCCCAGAGTTTCAGCTTTCTTCTGCCCTGCATTCCCAGAGGGAGCCCAGGCCCATCTCCAGCAGCACTGGAGCTTCAGAGGAAAACTCCAGCCTTGTACAGGATCCCTGCTCCAGCAGAGCCACCCCTGGCACTGCAGGAGGGCTGAGCCACCATGGAATGGCACTGCCACCAACACCCTGACACACAGGGGGGCAGAGCGTGTTCTGACTCTGGCAGTGGTTTGTTTTCTTTTTTTGTACTATTGTGTTTTTATGTTTATTTTTCCTGATAAAGAACTGTTATTCCTACTCCCATATCTTTGCCGGAGAGCCCCTTAATTTCAAAATTATAACAATTCAGAGGGAGGGGGTTTACATTTTCTATTTCAAGTGAGGCTCCTGCCTTCCTTAGCAGACAGCTGTCTGTTCAAACCAAGACAAGGGGTCAAATAGAGCAAATCTGGGGGACACCTTGCCTTGGAAACTTGGCAGGGAGTGCCCAGGGGTGCTGGTACCTCTGAGCTGGTACAAACCTTTCTTCTCCCTACAGCTTCGTACAGGAAAGGTGACGTGGTGGAAAACAGCTGCCAGCTCCCTGTGCCTTGCCCTGCCTCACCCTCAGGTGAGGGCATGCTGGAAAACTTGTTAATGTGCTGTAGCTTCCATCACTGCAAACAGGCTGAGCCACCCTTTACAGGCTGTGGTGGAAGATCTCAGGAAGGAAAACAATTGGGTGACCAGCTCTGGGTACCACGACTGCAAATGTGAATTCCCTTGCCTGTGGCAGGAATGGGAGGTTCAGACAGACGGGCTTTCAGATCCAGGAAGGTTTTAGAAACCATCACCCTGCTCTGTCCATGGCTCTGTTCATGTTCCCTGCACAGCCCCTGCCCACAGGCAGGTCCCACTCCAAGCCTGGCTGAGCCCAGCTGGTTCTGGGTGCTTTGGAGCCGGGGAAGGACTGTGACAGTGGAAACAGGGCAGCTGAAAATCTCCTTCCCTGACAGCAGAGCCTGCCCACAGGATCTGTCAGCTCTGAATGCTGCAGTGTGCTGCTCCATGTGTCCAACCAACCTGCACTGATTTAGGAAAGGGAACCTCAAAGATGTCCTAAAACAAGCCTGGCTCAGTGAGGAGCAAGAACCAAAGAGAACTCTGAGGTCACCTACCACTGCCATCTCAGTGCCAGCCATCCTGCCAGAGCCACCTGAGCAGAGCCATCCTCCCCAGTCAATGGGTGATTCATCCCATCCCTCTGTATTTTGGGAGGGGATGAGTCACACTCCCAGCCTGCCAAGCTCTCTCAAGGGAGCCTGGAAGCATGATTTCTAGAGGAGTGGAATTCTGCAGGCTAGGGCTGAGCTCTGGTTATCACAGTTACTGTTTCATCTGCAAATCAGAACTGCAGTTGTGGGGCCCGAGCAGCACTAACACAAAGCATCCCCCTGACATCAGCAAACACCAGCAAAACTCCTGATTTCCACTGGACACGTGTCAGGGGGTGGGCCCTGTGCAGGAGCCTTCCAGTTCAGACTGGGATCCTTCCACAGCAAGCACAGCTCCCCCTCTGATGTGTGCTTATCCCCTGCTCTGTGCTGCAGAAGGAAAGGGACTCGCCCTGCTCACATGCTGGGGTATTTGCCTTGCTAATGAAGATGGTGCATATTCACTTCTGATCTGCAGAGCAATGGAAAGGGAAAAATGAAAGCTGATTCCCACCACTGATATTGTCACTGCACAGCACCATGCTGTCTCCTGGCTGTGATCTCTGGGCCTGCTGTGCCATGGGAGCTGGGAGGTTAAAAACATCTCAGGCTGCTTGGACCAAGGGATGCCTTGAGTTCTGAATCCCCCAGTGCAGCACTGCCCTGCCTGGGCTTGGTGCAAATATTGCTGAATGCCCAGAACAAAGGGAAAAAACCCAGCATGTTTAAATCAACAGCTCCAATGTTTGTTGTAAAGCTGGATCCCAGTCAAAGGCATATATTAAGGAAAACCTGGCAGATGGAACATCATTCCCTTTAGTCAGGACATTCTTCCCCTTGGTGGGTTTGGGCCTGTGAGGTGGAAGCAAGGTGTTGCTTCCCCAGATCTCAGTATCCAGCACAGGCTGGTGGAGGCTCCTGTGGCTGACTGTGAGGGTCAGGGTCATTCAAGGGACAAAGAGCTGCTGAAACAGAGCATGGACTGGATACAGGGGAGCTTCTAAAAAGCCCCCATCTCCCTTTAATGCAGCATCTCCTTCTAGAGCTCCTTCATCTCTCCAAATTGCAGAATAATATCACATAGAGCAGCAGAAATTGCTGTTGTTCCCCGGAACAGAAGAGATCAAATCCTTGGCCCACTGCATTTCCTGGCTAAACTCACAAAAAACAGGCTGTGACCCTCAAAACATTGAGGTCTGATATAAAACATGTTAGTAGAAAAGCTTCTGTGGCAGCATGAACAGAGTGTAGATCTGGGCCCTTGATCTGGACAAACCAAAGAGAAAATGTGGATAAAAGGGGCTAAAGCCACAAGGGAAGCCAGTGTTTGACAGAGCTGCCTCTTCCCTGTGCCACTGAAACGGGGCTGGAGGACACACACGGGGGTCACACAGCCACTGGGGGCTGTAAATAGGTGTGCTGAAGTTTTTCAGCACAGGGTTTTTGGTGTTTGTCACCTCTCCAGGACAGGCTGTCCATCCTGTTCCCTGCAGGAAGTCATCCCTGGTCCTGCTGTGCACACCCATCATCTCACTGCAGCCAAACTCCTTTTATTGACTCCATCTGGAACGTGTGAAGGTCACTGCCTCACTTCACACCTCTCAGCAGGGCTGCATTTCCACATTTAGCCACTCCAGTTGGTCAATATTAACATCTGTCACTGTTTAACACCTGCCACTGCTGCGAGGCAGGCGGGCTGAGCCCCCAGCCCCNGATAGGGCAGGGCAGGGATAGGGCAGGGACAGGGCAGGCAGGGCAGAGCAGTGCAGGGCCTCTTCTCTCACCCCAACACTGCCTGGCTCACGTCGCCTGGGGAGAGGGGAACCCAAGAACAGCTCATCTGCTTAGGGACACACACACAGAGTGCTGGCAGCTGCTGTTGGCTCTCCCTGCTCCTGCCATCTCCCCACCAGATCAATTGTTTCCACTGCACTGGTGGGGAAATAAAACCAGCCCACAGTTCCAAGCTGTGAACTTTCTGTTAAGGTTCCCTATAGTCACTTTGGCCTCCCTGGGGTCCTTGTTGTTATGAATAAGTAGCAGTGTGGGGATGTGAACAGCTCCAAGTATTTGTGTGGCTCAGGGTTCATCCCTTCTCCAGGGATCTCCAATGAATGGCCAGGGCAGCTGAGTCATGGCCAGAGGTGGGCTGAGCTGACTGCTAAAACCTCCAGAGCACACTACTGAGAACTCTGAGGTTTCCACACAGACATTTGCAGTTGTTCCATTCTGCCTGTGCAGAATCACAGCATCATTTTGGTTGGAAAAGCCCTCTAAGGTCATTGAGTCCAACCAGCAGTGCCAAGGCCACCACTAAACCACGTCCCCAGGAGCCACATCCACCCACCTTCTGAACACTTCCAGGGACAGTCACACCACCACTGACCTGGGCAGCCTGCTCCAATGCTTTACAACTCTTTCAGTGAAGAAATTTTCCCAATTTATCCTGCCCCTGAGCAATTTGAGGCCGTTCCCTCTCCTCCTGTCCCTGTTCCCTGGGAGCAGAGCCCGACCCCCCCGGCTGTCCCCTCCTGGCAGGAGTTGTGCAGAGCCACAAGGTCCCCCCTGCGCCTCCTTTTCTCCAGGCTGAGCCCCTTCCCAGCTCCCTCAGCTGCTCTTGGGGCTCCAGCCCCTTCCCAGCTCCATTCCCTTCCCTGGACACGCTCCAGCCCCTCAATGTCTCTCTTGTCATGAGAGGCCCAAAACTGCCCCCAGAATTCGAGGTGAGGCCTCAGCAGTGCCCAGGACAGGGGGACAGCCCCTGGCCTGGTCCTGCTGACCTCACCATGGGTCCCAATTCTTTAGGAAATCCGGTTCTCCAGCATTCCCTACTGCCCCACATCTGCTCCTCAAGCTCCCTGGGCCAGGAGCCAGAGCTGCAGTGCACACACAGTGCCCAGCAGTGATGGCTGTGCCAGAGCCCCAGGGCACACACAGAGCCCAGCAGTGCCCAGCAGTGCAGCTCTGCCAGAGCCCCAGGGCACACACAGAGCCCAGCAGTGCCCAGCAGTGATGGCTGTGCCAGAGCCCCAGGATGTGCTCAGTCCAGAGCTGACTCTGAGCTTAGTCAAGAGAGAACAGACCAGGCTTTGGGGCTAGTGCTGGCCACTGAACAGGGCTTGGACAGACAAACAGCAACTTCAGGCACTACTCTGACACTGCTGACACGGCCCAGCAAAGCACAACACCTCTTGTGTTAACAGAGAACAACTGGGAATGGCAGCTAAGGTAACAACTGCCTCCAGAGCAAATCGAGGGGGTGCAATCCCACCGGAACCAGCTTTCAATTCCTCATGCCTTTGCATTTCCTGGTGGTGACTGGGAGCAGAAATGCTCACAGAGGAGCTGCTGGAGAGGTGTCTCGTGGTTCTGCAGGCTGAGAAGTGCAGAGAAACGTTGACATCCAAGGGAAGGCAGAACTAAACTGAATCCTGTTTAAATGGTTTGTTCAAAGCTCATCTGCCACTGTAGATCCCTGACTGCAGTCATGATGGTGGCATCTCTGGCAGCCAGGACAAAACCACATAAACCAGAGTAAACAATACGGAGCACAAGCAGCTGTTTACAGAATTCCCCTGGGACCAGCAGGAAAAATTCCATCTCTCTGCTGTTGGGTGTCTCCTGCTGAAAAGGGCTCTTCATCTCTGCCTTCCCTTGAACTATGTGGGATTTCATTTTCTCATGAGTCATGTGTCTCATGGAAGCGGTGTCCAACTGGGACATCATTACAAAGCCTGAAAACATTACTCCTATAGCAAATTCCCAGGAGAACAGAATTCACAAACTTCTATTTAATTAACAGTGTGGACAATTACTTGCAGATTCTCCAAACCATGGCAACAAGCCAAGAACAATGTCTTTAAAGGAGGTTTCAAGTATCAGAGTTTTCCACCTCTAAAACTCCCTCCCTCCTTTGACAAGGAGGGATTGTTGATTTGATTCACTTCACGTAAAAATCCAACAGTTCCCCATCATCTCAAACAGCTGTCCTGAAATTCCATTGTTTGTTTACAATCTGATTATTTGTTTAGAAGAAGTTTTGTGTCTACTCAGCTGTGCCTGTCTTGTGGGAATTTTACAGACTACTAATTCTATACAGACAATATCCACTACAAACAGGAGTGAGTGGTCACCCTATGGAACCATTATAGTGTTTGTGGTTCTTCTCAGCTCCTGAAGAGGAGGAGAAAGAAACAGGAAAAAGAAAAAAGAGACAAAAAAATGAAAAGGGAGAAGGAGAAGGAAGGAGGAGAAGGAAAAGGAAAGAAAAGGAAGAAGGAAAGAAGAAAAAAGGGGGAAAAAAGAGAAAAATCTCCCCCTCTGTACAGCAATGGGAGCTGCAGCACAGCTACAGCTAACGTGAAGAAGGTGAATGTGGTAGCTTGGGAGGCTGATCTTGAAAGAAGCAGAATTTCAGCTCTCCTAAATGCCTTCTATTTCTCTACATCTGCCAGTGCCTCCTGTTAAATCAGGGCCTCTCACAACACACAACATTCCCTCTGCTTTCTGCAGGAGCACCAAGACTCTCCCACCCCCGAGTTCATCGGGCACTTCCTTGCCCTGTCCAGGGAGGGGCTGGGGGATGCCAGAGGGTCTCAGCTGTCCCAGAGCCCAGGGCAAGCATTAGTGACACCCCCACAGTCCTGTGTTTTCATCAGGAAGGCTCCACATCTGTGTCCCAGGGCCTGGGGGGACAAGTGCTGCCTTGGTTCAGAAACACAAATCAAAGTGCTGGAAGTGTGAAAACACTGGAGCAAGAAGCATTATTACAGGCTACTGTGAGGAATAGGTTAGTAACCTTTACAGACCAAATCAGAGTCTCCAAGAGTCAGTCCTACAATGCTTCAAGTGATGGTCAGAGCCGTGAAAAGCTGCAGGTGGAACAGGAAGGTTTTTACCAAATAACTGAATAATATAGAGACAAAGAATTTCACACTGTCAGTATAGTGAAGTTCAGCACTGGAGGAAAAAAATAAAAGAAGAAAAATACTACTTTGATAGTTCTTGAACAGATTTTCCCAGGACTGGGAACATATGAAATAAAATCTGGTTTTCAGCATCTTCCTCTGCCTATTTCCCCTCACCCTGCTACAGCCTTCTGTTCTTGCTGGTAAATGCAAAAGAAGAAATGTTTGAAAGATTTTCTCCAGAAACAGGGAAACAAATGTGGCAATACCCAGCTCTACCTTTGCAAAGATCTTCTAGAGCTTAACAATTCCTCTGTACAGATTCCCTCCAAATGGCCAGTTACCAGTTCCTACACACTCAGGGGTCCTTGACCATCAAATATCCTCAAAAGGATGAGCAGCAGCAGGTTTTTGACAGACCACTCTCACTCACTCACCAGAAAACAAGAAGCAGTATATGGGAAATGAAGTCAGATAAGCTTTCAGGCCAGCAAATATTTCCTCTTGGATTTTACCTTGGAAGCAAACTCAATCCCACAGCAGCAGTAGCAGGTTTCAGACCACTGGATATCTGCCTTTTAATCAAAGATTTCACCTCTTGTCTGGTAGAGCTTTCTTTTGACACGACTGACAAACAAGAGAGAGCACCTAAATACAAATGTCAAAAGCAGTGATTAAAAGAAGAAGGAAAATCTTCAGAAAGAGATATCACAGTTGATGTTGAACTTGTCCTGACAGCAGCTCCAGCATCTCCCACATGTCTTCAAAAAGAAGAGAGATGAAAAGGGAGAGAGTTTGCAAGTGTGTAGAGGGTGATGGCATCAACTTTCAGCCAATTTTACCAGCCTGTGAGAAATGACAAGGCTGTCCTGGGGCAGAGAAACCACTTCTAAAACCATTGTAACTCTCCAGTCTTCAAGGTAACCCAGAAAGAAACAGCCTCAACAAGGCAAAAAGCCCCCAGAGCACAGATACAATGAATTTCATCATGGTATGGTCTGGCTAAGCCAATTCCAGTCCCAGTGGAAGGCTAATGAGTAAAAATCTACCTAAACATTTAGTCTTGCTGCAGCTTTGACACCTTAGAGGGAGGTAAAAGCAGATTTTGTTTTCCGGGAAGGGATTGTTCCTGTGGGCCTCTCCAGATACACTGGCATGGCTCAGAGGTGTCACTTGCAAGGCAGAGTGTTCACTGAGCCCTCATTTCTGTCAGCTGCCCTCTCTTTACCTCCAAACCATTCCCAGCAGACTTTGATTTCCAATGCAGTCCTAAGAGCTCCTTTCACTCCCAGAACACTGAGAGGCACAGCCCTCACAGCAGACTCTACAAAGAGTTCTGCAAGAAATCCGCGGAGCCGTAGTCCTGGCACAAAGATCTCTGCGGGTGACCGCGTGGGGTTCCCCGGGCAGGCGCTGTCAGGGCGCCTGCAGCACCCACAGCGTCTCCGCTCCGGGGCTCCCAGCCAGCTCCTCCAGCCCAGCTCACAGCCAGCCCGGATGGAGGAATCGATGCAGCACCCACAGCGTCTCCGCTCCGGGGCTCCCAGCCAGCTCCTCCAGCGCAGCTCACACCCAGCCCGGATGGAGGAATCGATGCCGCACCCACAGCGTCTCCACTCCGGGGCTCCCAGCCAGCTCCTCCAGCCCAGCTCACACCCAGCCCGGATGGAGGAATTGATGCCGCACCAGGAACGCCAGAGAGCTCCTTGCTCGTGGGCTCCAGCTGGGTTTAAGTAGGAGAGGTCTGAGGGTCCAGGTGGGGTTAAGGGAGAATAGGAGCAAGCAGGGGCACAGCCACCACTGAAGGAGAACAAAGGCAAGGGAGCCCCAAATAGGGGCGGGTCCAGGGGTTATAACTGGGAAAAGGTGGGAGGGGTAAGGGAACAGAACATCCAATGGGAAAGGGAGGCAGGGCAGGAACCCAGCTGGGGTAACTGGGGAAACTCCAATGGGAGAGGACCAGGGGAGAGGTTTTACAAGAGGCACCAATGAGAGAGCAGGGAGTACAGAACTTTCTAGAACAGGGGGTGGCCAGCAGTTGACTGGTAGTGGCTATTAGCGTTGGGGAACAGAGAACCTTGGGAGATGGGACCAGGCTCTCTGTTCCTTTCCTGACTATCTCTCACACATCTCCAACAGGATCACAGCCAGGAAGGTGACCAGCAATGTGTGTGTGTGGCACAGACAGCTGCACCTAATGCCACTAGAAAAAGTACAAAAGGTGCGTGTACAAAAGGAAGAAACGTTCATCAGCACCAAAACATTGACCTGGCCGAGGCAGGAGCTGTGGCTTGTGATGGTGACAGAAGTGCCTGGATTTTGCACTGGTTTGGGGTCTGATAGGGGGGCCATATCCTCACACTGGTGGAGCAAGGAGGTGACTTTGTAGGGATTCATCCTGAATAATAAGATTCAACTTTGGAATTCCCAACATGCAACAAGAAGTGCATCAGGGTCTCCTGAGCAGGACCTGGAAACAAGGAAATTAACTTTCATCATCTGTTATCTTATATAAAAGAGAGAAGAGAAGATTTGGAGTGACTACAGAAATACTTGCCCTTCCCAAGCACCAGATATCTTGTGCTGACAGTGGTGATCTTGGCAAAGGAAGCAAAATAGGGATGGAAATTTCATGGAAGGATAATTTTTCTGCTTTAGCTTTTTATGTGTCCCTGCCTCTTGTTTTCATCTAGCAAAGGAATTCACTTGGACATCAAACAGGGAGACCAGATACTTCCAGCTGAGGAACACACCAGCCTAAAATGGGTATAAGAAATCTTAACCTAAAATTTTCCAAATGCCCAGTGATTTCAAATTAGTGGCAAATTCCAGAGGTAAAAAAGGCATCATTAATGGATGCTCAGTGCAGGCATCTAAAACCAAACCACATCAAGGTGTAAGCATGACAAGTCATCAGAGGTAAAAATAGGGCCCCCCCTGGTTTTGATCACTGCACAGCCACTTTTCACTGCATGAAAAGATGCTTCACCTATTGCCCAGACACAGAGAGAAACAGGACAGCCATTAAACTTGTAGTGAGCAGAATTGGCATTGGCTTTGCCAAAAGCATGCAATGAATTAGTAATCCACAGCAGAAAACCGAACACTCACATTCCCCGAGACATGAAAGAATGGCTGAAAGTTGTGGCAAAATGCCTTCCTACTTCAAAATGCTCTGCAGCAGGGAAAAAAGGACAAAAAGAATATGGACAAATTTTCCTGAGAGTGTGTTCCCTTTGATCAGCTGTGTGAGGCAGTAAATCCTGCCTGCACAAGTGCCTGGGCATTAATTGAATCAGCTGTGTGCTTTAGGAATTGGCACTGACTGCAGAGGCTTTCCGTGGGTATTTTCTCAGGACCTCTCTCCCCAGCACACCCGTTACATTTCTTGTCTTATTTACTCCCATTTCAATTTTAAATCCTGCCCTTGGTAACATGACAGCAGTGCTTTCATGAGCCTGCCTGGGCCCAGGGAAGGCTGTCAGAGTGAGCAGGCTGATCCCAGGGAAAGGAGGCTGATTAAAAACCTCATTGTGTCAGCCAGGCAATCAGCTGTTCATTATCCTATGACACACGACTACTGAAATGAAACATTCACATATTTTAAACTTGAGAGATTTGTACTTTAATATAATTATTTTTGAAAGATTCTTCATCAGAAAGGTTAATAAGAGCAATATAGGTTAATAACAGCACTAAGGCAGCTGACATAATCAGATAATTGACCTTATTGATATGTTAAGTGCCCTATGCTTCACCTTGGGATGTGTGACTGCTCTCCACAGTCAATTATCTTATAATGATGCCTGCTTCTTAAGGTCTTATTGCCTGAATATTGGACTTCATCCAAGGTTTTTGGTGCATCCCCCTTCCCTCTCCTGCAGGATTTCTGCTCCACTTTCATCTAAGAACTGTGCTAACATATTACAGGCACTTCTCATAAATACACTGATTCAGAGTGTCATCAGTTGCTTATAAATTCAGTTTCCTCCAGCACAACCGGAGTGATTCCTGATGCCTCCCTCCAGCAGGAGTGGCTTCTCCCAGGTGTGGGATGCCTGCTGGGGCTCCTGCCCATGCCACCAGAGAGGGGCAGCTCTCCAGTGTGGCACAGAAGGATGCCACGTGCTGTGTGGAGCCTTGCTCACATACCCTCCTGGGATTCCTCCCTGGAGCAAGGCTGTTTGCTCAGGCTCCTCTGAGATTCAAAATGACCCCATTGCTTTTCACATGATATCAAGAATAACAAAAAAAAAAAGCTGTATCTGCATGAAAAGCAACAGCAACTCCCTCACACTGATTTTTCCTTCCAGGCAGGTGTTGTGGCCCTGCATCTCATTCCCACACTGTGTGTTCCTGCTCCAGGTGGTGCTGAAATGTCCAAACCCAGCACATCCCTGTGTGGGAGTGGGGCTGGTTGGTGGAGCACAGGGACCCTCTGGCTGTCACCCCTCAGCCAGGAGCACTGTGCTGCTGTTACTGCCACCTGTCACAGCCCATGCCACACTTGAGATGGCCATGGTACACAGAGTGTCACTGTCAGATTAAGCCATTTTCTGACCCAGAGATGGGCAACTGAGAGGTGTTTTAAAAACTTTTATTCCATTTTCAGTCTCATGTGAAGGGTGAGAGAATAGAGATGTTATAATTCACACCACCACAACCAGAAGCCAGCTATTTCCTAATTACAACACACTATAAATGTTTCTTGGCCTATCAGCTTTTACCACACTATGCTGTAAAATGCCTTAAAGGCAATCATCTAAAACTGCCCCTCGTGGGTCTCACTGCAGTGCATCTTTCATAGTCCTGTTTCTCCAAAGTATCTAGTCTTATTTGGAAGGCCATCTTTTGAAACTTGTTTCCCACATAGCATCATACAATTTCAGAAGGCCCCAACCCACACAGCCTAACATCACACTGCATCAGAAGGCTGCAAGCCTCTGCCCTTCTTGTTCTTTACCCAGCCTTTTATACCCTCATGTTCATGCCTTCCACCTGTGTGCCCTCTGCTCCCTTTGGTGGTTGCTCAGCACACCTGGGCACTCCCTGGCTCATTGCTGTCAGTGCTGCTGACCTGCTGCTCACAGCTGTGCCCATGGGGATGAGGCTGGGCCAGCCCCACTCCCAACCACCACAAACTCTGTGTGCCTACAGCCAGCTGCCCTTGTTGGTGGCAGGGAGAAGCAGGAGGGGTGGCCTGGGGACGAGCTGAGCTGCCCTGGCACACGCCAGCCCTGCTGCACACAGATGGGTGTGAAACACCCCCAGTGCCCCTGCCAGGGCAATTCCTGCTGCTCCTGGAGCAAGGACATCACTGAGGGCCTGCCAGTGGCACAAGGGCTTAATGACTGTGATAGATGAGCATGGTTGACTCACAATTAAAAGGCAAATGTTAAGAAAAGTTTCACAGTTATGTTTTACCCCTTGTGTTGTTATCAGGGTGCCCTGGGTTTGGGACATTTGGGAGGGTCACTCGTTACTGTGGCAGCACCTGACCCCAATCCAGGTGTCAGGAAGGGATCTCCACCCCTGGGCAGTGCAGGAGGAGTGGATGGACAGAACTTTGGGAGGGGCTAAAGGGTTAAAGGTGAAACCTCCATTGTGTGGGTGAGCACATGGTGGGGAAAATCCTCTGCTCCTGGTGCTGTAATATTTTCTCTATTCAGTCTTCTATTGTATTTTTGTTAAGGTTTTAATAAACCTTTTAAATTTTTTGGAAGTGAGTAGCATTTCTCACACAATCATTAGAAGGGGCCACTCCAGAGCTGCTTCTGGGTCTCCCAGCTGGGCTCCCCTGCCCAGCTCCTGCTTTAGAAATCTTTCCTTAACCTGACTGTGCTCATGTCCACACAAATGCTGCTTTTATCCCAAGAGTGGCAAATTTAAGTCACGAGATACCAGAGAGTCATAAAGTTTTGGATCTATTTGGGGTTCTTTTTCTTTTTCCTTGAAGCAAAGTGGGCATCAGTGGGCAAGAAGATTTTGGAAGTGAAACAGGAAGGCCTGAACTTGGAGCTCTAGGTGTCTGTGATCCTGGCTGTCTGCCTCGTGCTCTCTGTTCCCCCTCTCTATCTGCCACCTCATCTCCCTACCAGCCTGGGCACCCTCTAAAACGTTTCATTCCCTCAACAATGAATATTCTTGTCACCTAATGGGCTTAAAATTGTGATGCTATTCAGCTGAAAGGCATTAGGTAATTTTGTGAGAGGCCAGCTCTGAATCGCCGCTTCTGAGCAGGGCTGGGCTGTGGAGAGGAAGATTTACTCTGCAGCCACTGTGAAAATGAGGGTTTGGGGGAAGCCATTA
Source organism: Irena cyanogastra (assembly GCA_013397155.1). Taxonomy (NCBI): domain Eukaryota; kingdom Metazoa; phylum Chordata; class Aves; order Passeriformes; family Irenidae; genus Irena; species Irena cyanogastra. The sequence goes on along the minus strand of VWZV01012189.1, from coordinate 229,392 downwards.
TTTCTGAGGCATTTTCCAGTCCTTCCCCAGCAGGCCTTTGAAGCACTCAGCAGTGCTTTAACCTCTCACTGATGTAAATGGCAGGCCAGTCTGACGCTGCCCTGCAGTTTAACAAATGCTGCACTGGGCTGGCAGGCTGCTGCTTGGGAGCCTCTCAGGCAGGACCCTCCAGCAGCAATCTGCTGAGCTCCAGGCTCCTCCCAGGCATGAGCAATGAAGGATTGCTCTGCACTGTTTATTAGTGAACCTGCTCTCTGCAGTTTTACCTGGTGGGACTGCTCTGATCGTCATAATTCAAGAAATAAAATTTAATCTGTGTGAGCTGATATCAGTTAATAACTTAACAGGGAGATCTTTACAGCAGCCTTAGCCCAGTAGTGCAATTAAGTTGCACAGCCAGGGGAACTTCCATAATCTCAGGCACTTTGGAAGCTTTGGGGATGGAGCTGCTGAAATAAAATTGCCTCATCCTGACACCAGTACCCTCAGCAAGACAATTCAGGGCTGTAGGTACCTCCATGAGACAAAGAATAAAAACACAAAAGGTGGATCAGGCCAAAGCAAACCACACCAGCCCGGGAAATGCTGAAATAATTTCCAACTAGATTTCTGCCTGACAATGTGCCTGCAGGGCAGTGGGCACTGCCATTAGATCTGGAGCCATCCAGGTCCCCTTAGCTCCCTTCCAAAAGTGGCTTTTCATTTTCAGGGACAGAGGACAGATGGTCAGCTTTGCCTTGGCACTGTCCCTCTAACCTTCCCTTTTCCTTTCAGTCATTTTTAATCTACCACCTTTAATACCCCACACTGGGAATGTCTGGAAAATGGAGATGTCTGTGATTAAAGCAGTGAGGAAGAAGGGAGCCAACAGGATGCTTTAATGCTTTCCAGCTCATATGGAAACAAATAACACCAGGTGATCACATCTGGTCTAGGCAGAGGACTCAGATGGCAGGAGAGGTTACACTTCTGCAATATGCTTTAGAATGTGCAGAAAAAGGCACTCTGTACACTAACAGACATCCACACTTCAGCACTCTCCAGTGATCAGGACTTGCAATCCCTCCCATTACATTATCTGTTAGTAGCCACAAAGCACCCAAGCAGAACTAATGGGTTTAAAGCAACCAGGAAAAAAATATGAGCTCAGAGCAACAACTTTTCTTCTGCTCTATCAGCCAGTAAACCAGAAAAGGAAGATGGGCCCTGTTAAATACATCCCCCCAGTGACACGCAGAGGCACTCACTGACCAAGGCAGCTTTCAGGGCAAACTTGTTCCATTGACAAGAAAAAATATTCATTGAAAATATCCTGCAGCTCTGGCTCTGCTCTGAACAGGATCCTGAGAAGCCAAGAACCCCTTGCAGTGTGTGCTGGGTGCTGAGGCAGGGGTGTGAGGGGTTGGCACTGTCTGCTCCATGGCACTCACACCCCTGCTGGGGACCTGGGTTCAGCTGGGAATAGCCGAGGCCAGGAGTGGGAAGTTGGGAAGTTGGGATTTGTCCCTCTCGTGTTTTTTGCTCCTCACACAGGAGGGGGTGTGAGATGGGGCTGCTGTCACTGCTGCCCCAGAGAGAGTTCCTGCAGCAGAGCCCAAACCCTGCTGGGCACACAGAGCTGGCATTTGGGCAGCACAACCCCTAGTGACAAACCAGCTGGCTTGGTTTGAACAGACAGGTGTGTGATAAGGAAGGAAGAGCCTCCCCTGAAATGGAAAATGTAAACCCCCTCCCTCTGAATTGTTATAATTTTGAAATTAAGGGGCTCTCAGGAAAAGATAAAGGAATAGGAATAGCAGTTCTTTATTAGGAATATTAAAAATAAAAATGCAGTAATATAAAACAACACAGAGTCAGAATCTGCCCTGCCCCCCTGTGTGTCAGGGTGCTGGTGGCAGTGCCATTCCATGGTGGCTCAGCCCTCCTGCAGTGCCAGGGGTGGCTCTGCTGGAGCAGGGATCCTTTACAAGGCTGGAGTTTTCCTCTGGAGCTCCAGGGCTGCTGGAGATGGGCCTGGGCTCCCTCTGGGAATGCAGGGCAGAAGAAAGCTGAAACTCTGGGAATGCAGTGGGAAAAGGCTGCTGGGCTGTTCCATGGCAGATTCTATCCAGGTAGGAATGCTTGGCTCCTCCCCTGGGCAGAGCCTCTCCCGATGGATGATGGAATTTTCTCAGCCTTGCAGGGACACTCAGTGGCCATGAACAGCAGAGATCTCCTGGAGGGAGGGTTGGCTGTGGGAGAGATAAAGAAAAACTACCCAATGAACAGCAGAGAACTGCCCTAGCTCTGACTGATGGGAATTGAATACACAGCCCCATTTCCAACCTAAGACACAAGTTTTCCAAGCTTTGTTTTGTCCCTGCTTGCTGTTGTTTTGGGGCTGGGGGTGGAGAAGTTATGCCATAAGAGATGCCCTGAAATATATTGGTTTTGTTTTCCCAAATAGCACGTGGCCCCAGCCCAGGGCCAATTGCCATTTTGCCTTTGGGAACCTACACTGGGTGCTGTCTTGAGGAATCATTTTTGTTTATTCAGTGGTTAAAACACTTTTGTGGCTAAAACTCTCCCTCTCTTTTGAACCCTCTTTTTGTGATACTGTTGTGGTTATTGCAATTTTTCAGTAATTTGTGATTCCAATTTATAATCTCTCCTGGTACTCCTCCATCAGAAGGGGCAGGGGAAAAGGGAGCAGCTTGAGTGGGCTTTGAACCAGCACAGAGCATCATGAGCCTTTTGTCCAGGCACTCCCCTGTGAGGAACCATCCAAAGGAACCAATGATTTGTCCTGAGAAGCTCAGCTTGCCCCGTGTTCAGAGAGCTCTGCTCCCATCATCAGGGCATTCCACTTTTGGAATCAGCACTCACAGGCTTTTAGGGACTGGGCCAAATTTCAGTCCGTGTGTGTGGCAGCCATGCCCTGTGTCCCTGCTGCAGCAGTGCCCCTCTGTGAGTGCCCAGCAGCTGCACAGTAACCCAGAGAGCCCCTCCAGTGGCTGGTGCTGCACACAGACACAGAGGATGGATAACCCCTGCCAGCTCAGCCTGGGCAGGCAGCAAAGAGAGCCACTCTGCCCTCCTTTCATGGACAGAAGGCTGGCTGCACCCTCTGCATGTGAACTGCAGGTAATTCAGAACCTGAGTGACTTTTTAGGCACTGAAGGAGTGTTTTGAAAAGCTCAGGGGTTTGGTGTGCTGAAATCAATTAAATTGATAGGTGCTGCCAGCAAAGCCAGGCAGTGCCAGTGAGGGTCACAGGGAGCAGCTGTGGGGCTGCTCTGACCCAAGGCAGAAGGGATGGGATGGGCAGGGTGGCTTTGGTTGTCACTCTGTCCCTGCTGATGCTCCTGCTGGGTACTGAGCAGAGACAGGCTGAGAGCCACTCTGAGCAGCACTGAAATCCATAGCTGATACTGAGAAGCAGTGAAATCCATAGCTGATACTCTGAGCAGCACTGAAATCCATACCTGACACTCTGAGCAGCACTGAAATCCATACCTGATACTCTGAGCAGCACTGAAACCTCATCTCTCCTCTTTGGAACAGCCAAACTAAGGCAGCTCATGCTGCTTCCAAGCACCAACAGTAGTGCTGGGCTTGCAGGAAGCACTGGAAAGCTCCAACAAAATCCCTGGGACTGTCTGGAGCTCACAAAGGGGAAAACCTGAGTAAAGCAGAGACTTTTACTCCACACAATGTATTCCTCATCCTCTGGTGGGGTGGAGCTCCTGGAGAAATCATGACCATGGAAAGCTGGTGAGCAACAGGTCACTCCAGAAGAAGGGTGGAGTCCTGATCTGAATTATTTGTACATTGTCCCCAAGGAAAAAGAGGCTCCAAGATGAGCTGAACCCGAATTAGGCACGAAGGAAACCTGTGAACATCCTAATCCATGCCAAACACTTCAGAGTCCACATCACATTAGACACCAGAGAATCACAAGTCAGGACACAAATCCCTGAGGAGCAGCTTCAGCATTTCCACTACTGCTTAAGTGTTGGGTTCAGAGCAGTGAGAACCTTTTGAGCAAGGACCCCCCCCTGCCTGCTTCACTGCATCAGCTGCCAGGACATTTGTGACAGCATACAAATATCACAGAGCAGTGATTAATAAATAATCCACGAAACACAAACTCTGTGCTGAATCAATTTCCCATCCCAAAGCTGTACTGCAAAGCCAACACTTGCAACTGCATCCCAGAAAATACACTATTTGTACAAAAGTTGAAAAATACTGCTGTCATAATTAGATTTTCCATTAGGCTTGTGTGGCATAATTAAAAGTGTAATTTCTCTGTAAGCACATAGCAGTGCTCTAGGAAGAGGGTGTCAGTACTTATTAAGGGCATGTGCAGGTACTTTAACCAACCACATAAATTGATTAAGTACTGAACTAGGCTATGGAGTCTAATTGTTTTGAACAAATACCTACTTACTGCCTGTGAGAGGACACACTGCCTTGCCTGTTGGAAAATGCAATTTATTCCAACAACTAATTTTACCCCTGGATGCCATTCTCAGCTCCAGGTATCCAAATGTGTCCTGTGGACAGCACAGAAGCCTCTTGCAGATAGCAGAAGTACCTGAAGAGCTCAGATGAAAGCAAGAGCTTGACACGGCTTGTGCCCTGTCCCCCTGCAGCTCCAGGTGACCCACGTGGCACCTCTGGGGCTAGCTTGGCCTCAGCAGACTGCAAGGATTTCTCCTGCCCTTGCAAAGTCCTGGCTGACACTCCTCCCTGTGTGAGTTTCCCAAGGAGCAGACAGGAGCTGGCCAGATGAGCCTCTCTGAAATCCATACCTGCCATTATTACCCAGACTGGGCACATTTTCCCTCGAGCAGGCAGCTGTGGCTTGGGTGAGCCAAGTTAAGCCTCAGTGGTCTGCTCTCCACAGGCTCGTGACACTCTCAAGTCCTGAAAAAGCCTCAGAGGAGCCTCTGAGGAAAACCCCATGGCTTGTATTTCCAGGAAGGAATCCTGCAGTCTGGAACTGTGTCCAGGGGCCTCTGCAGCCCCCCAGGAGGACTCAGCCAGCCCCAGCTGACTGCCTGCCCACCACACCAGCCCAGCTGTGGCAGGGGACAGGCAGGGAGCTGGCACCTGGCACAGGTGCAGTGACACATCCACCTGTCCTGTGCTGTCCCAGCAGGACTTGAGGAGCTCGAGGAGGAAGCAGAGCTTCCCAACATGAACTTAAAATAGGTCTGATGCAAGGAAGGAGGACCTGTCAGGCTGGGGAGGTCTGAACCAACAAGCCTGATTCCCCCAGTATACTGATTTCCTACTCTTGTGCTTGCATAAACTCATCCTAGCTTCTCCTGCTAATAAATGGGAAGACAATGTGACCCAGCCTGTTCATTGACAAGCTCTGCAAAAGAAACCTCAGGAATATTTTATTCCTCCCACATCAGGAAGGTACAGAACATACAGAGAAATTTACCATCACATAATGATCCCTATTATGCAAAGCAAGGCTGACAAAATTTCCATCATTACATCCCTGACAAGTACTCAGAACTGCGGGGGCTTGCAGGCTTTCTTTTGAAAGAAAAAAGACCTGCAAAGTAGTTTTAATGTCTTAAATATGGAGTAGGAACTTCATCCTCTCCCTATTCACAAACACCTTAAATACATCTCCTTCCTTCACAGCTCGTTAATCCCTACTCCTCTGCACTTCAGACATTTAAATTCTTTCCACAGATCTAACACAGAAGAGGTGTTTATATCATGTTTAATCAGCACTCACCAGCTCTGAACACCCCTCACGACCTTTCTGGTTACTGAGTGACCAAAGACCATTATGGGATCAGCCAAGCCAGGACCTCGGGGGAGCCCAAGGCCTTTGTGCTGTGACCAAACCACAATCCTTCTGACACATTTCTCCTGGTTTTGCATCCAAAAATGTCCATCAAATGGTTCCATTAATATGGAAACACTGATTCAGATCCTGGAGCTGAAGGACAAGCAGTGAATGGGCAGCCTGCTCAGTCTGAGGCTGTTTAGGGTGCAGATTGGATCCAGTGACTGGGCTGGAGGCTCCAGAGGTGCCAGCCCTGACCCCAATGACACTGAGGTGATGTGCTTTGCTCACTGGTGTGGGCTGCACACACACAGTGACATTCCAGGGCCACCTCATCCTCCTCACTGCCTCTGGAATACCAACACCAGGAAAAACCACGGGAGGTATGAGGAGAGGGCACGTGGGGCTCACAGGCACAGCATCCACTGGCTATTCTGCCTTCTGTGAGAAACAACTGCTCACTTTTAAAATTTTAAAGGTTCATTAAACCTTAACAAAAAGTACAACAAACGGACTGAATAAGGAAAAATTACAGCGCTGGGACCCCCATGACTATCAGCCACGTGCTCCTCTTCAAAATGGATGCTCCACCTTTTATACCTCTAGCCCCTCCTAAAGTCTGTCAGCCGACTCCTTCCTTGCCATCCAGGGGTGGAGATCACGTTCTCACACCTTGGTTGGAGGTCAGCTGTTGCCATAGTAACGAGCCATCCCTCCCAAATGCCCCGAGCACCAAGGCCATCCCAGGATAACAGTGCAAGGGGGAGGACATGTTGCAGTAACAGAACTGTACATCTACAAAACTTCTCTCAACATACACATAATGTTCACCCCTTAATTGTGACAGCAGCCATCTCATTCCCATCTGTAACACTTCCTGGCCTTTTTTTTGTCCTTTCTGTGCATCCCCCTCCTACCTCAGACCTGCATCCAGATCTCCCGATTTCCTTCTCTCCCAGATTTCCTGTCCCACCACAGCTACTCAGACATTCCCAAGCTGGGGCTCCTTGCCCCTTTGCAGCCCCCCTGCCCAGCCTCCTTCCCCCTGAGGCTGAGCAGAGGGAACAGCAGAGGCTGTGGGTGTTCATGAGCCTCACAGGGGTTCCTGCTCCCAGGGCTCCCCCTCTCACGGGCTGGGGCACACGTGAGCCCCAGAGCAGCAATTAACAGGATTGCTCCTAATTTTAGGAGCAGGATGCCCTCACAGGGCACCAGCAGATTGACACATGGCATTTCTTCATAATAAAGGCTGTCCTGAAACGTATCAGATCCGTGTGCTGCTGTGTTTCCAGCAATTTGTAAGAGCTGTTCAGTGTGTAGCCAGCTGGAATGCACAACAGCACATAATTGTTCTGTTACTGCAGACTTCAATTGTTTCTCTTTTATTCATTAAATGGGCATTTATTGGAAGAAAGGTCCTTTTTTAAGATGCATTTTTACACAGCTCTGGATTGGACTTGCCAGGACTGAACAAGAGCAGGCCTTCCCTTTTCTCACTGTGCTCTTCGAAGGAAAATGGAGACTACAAACACTGGAATTTTTGTTTTTTAAATGGAGATGTTGAAAGCCTTTTACATTCTGCACTAGAACAAAAATGAAGCATTTTGAAATGCTGCATGGGAGTGAAGGCAGAAGGCCACCCAGGCTGACTGTGGGAGAGGGGAGAGCAAGGGGCTGCCCACAGCAGCCTCGGGCATCCCTTGGGTCAGGAAAGCACCCAGGCACTTAGGGAAAGGAGGATTGCTCTTGTGAGAAGCCACAGGGCAGGGGAGAAACTCCTGCAGGCCAGGAGTCACAAGGACTGAACTGCAGTCCCAGGTGGGTGCCCAGGGGGGAGGTGGGGATGTCAATCTCTGGTTTGCACCAACAATTCCACAGCAGGCCAGGAGCTCCTTAACAAAGCCCAAAACCACTCCACTCAGACTTAAAAAGTGCTGTAGAGCTTACTGTGGCATCTCAAGAAGTGTTTCCCGTATAAGCAGCGTTGTCTTGAAATCAAAAGTGTTTTACAGAATACAAGAGACCAAAATCAAACCCAGGAGCTCCAAGGCTGAGGTTCCCAATTCCTGTTTCAGCTGTTGTTCCCCCAGTATTAGGTAGACCTTTTAACCTGTCCATTCTGGTCAGACCACACCTTCTGGCCAGCTGAAACTGTCGTGTAGTTCACTCTGCAAAAAAAAAAAAAAAAAAGCATAACATTAAAATGTAAAAATGTAAAAAAACCCCCAAAACATTAAATGCACATGCATATACAGTAAAATGTACATACAGGAGGAAATTCCCCTTGCTCCCCTAGCTTTTCCTTAAGCTCTTGAAATGTGAAATGGCCTTAAAAAAAAAAAAAGCAAGACAGAATTGTTTCCTGTGCAAACCTTGTGCCAGACTTTATTTTTATGGGCTGTATTTATTGACTTTAGCTTTTTTTCCAGTATGCTGCACAGTGTTAGACTTGGCAAGAAACCCTACAAAGTGAAATAACATCTCTGAAAAAATGGGAATTCTCATTGTTTGGCATGGTCAAAGGAAACTCCAGCCAAGCAAACTTATGACCTTCTCTTGTGTCAGACTCAAATCCAGGCCAGGCCAACCACTAGATCAGACTCTTTATTCCTCTTAAGTCACCAGAAAATCCAGATTTGAAGTCTGATCCAACACCTAAGTGAATCCCCATGTGCTCTGCTGCACATTTCCACTACGAGCTCCTATTTACCAGTAAGACACCCAGCATCACCAGGAGCCATGAGTGAGTTAATTGAGTTAATTGCACCTGTTTGAGAGTCAGATCTTGGTGTGCCTGCCAGCTCCAGGCACTTGCTGCACTTCCCAGGGTTCTGTAAGCATCCAAGACAGATGTCTCCAAAGCAGTCGGGAGAGTCCCACAGTACACACTGCAGAGGAGGGAAGACAACTGAAGAGATTTATGCTGGGTGGAATGACAAGCTCAAGAGTTTAACTGCACATGGCATTTCTGGAAGCTTGCCAGCTCCAAGTTTAGTGTGTTTTGTGTACTTCACTCATAAATGTTTATTGTGACAGGTAAACACTTGTTTTGAAAGCTCGCAGGCATACTATTAAAACAGAAGTGTTCCTGACACAGTCAAGCTGTGCTGTCAAATGTTTATCTTTTGAATGATGAATGCTGGCTTCTCTCTTTGCTCCTCTCAGTGTGCAGGGAACAGATCTGAACAGTCTCTCCCAACTTGCTGGGGCTCCTTTCACCTGGGGGCACAGCCGATGCTGCCGGCCCAGGAGCAGCCCCGGAATTCCCAGCCCAGATCCCGAGCAGTGGAGGAGATCCAGAGAATAAAGGGGAACAACAGGGTCAGCAGGAGCAGCTCAGTGCCAGCTCTGTCTGCAAAGGCAGATGTTGAGCTTTGGAGCCCAGACCAGACCAGAGTTCAACAGAAAGGGCTTTTTCCAGAGCTCAGAGTATCTCAGAAAACCATATTTCACAAGCCAGATCCTGGAGACTTATGCTAACAAAAAATCAACTGTAACAAATTTTTCACAAAAGTATTTTTTACTCTATTTTTTTAAGTAATAAGCTAGAAAATCTGGAAACATTTAAGTCACAGTATTGGATGTATACATAGCCCATGAAACTGCAGACAGTCATAAAGTTATTGGCAAAAATGAACAAAGAGTCTTATGGGTGAGAATTAAAATTCTCCACTTGGTGCAAATATGCCTTCTACAGAACTAGCAGAAAAGCCTGTGAAAAAAAACGACAGTAATTTCTGTGTATCTCAGTGTAATTGCACATGTTAAAAGGCTGTGGAATTCAGCAATGATCCCATGGGCTTTCAAGTGGATTTCAGATATTTCACAGTGTGTCAGTTATAGATTGAGATGTAAGACTTTGGGGAAACCAAGTACAATCTTTGATTAGATGAAATAGCATCAGATTTCCATGAAAATGCAAATGTTTAATGAATTCATTGCTAATGCAGCTCTGCTGTTTCTTTGTTCTGTTGCAGAGGTACTTCAGCCGTGGGTTTGCTGACCTGCAATGGGTGTAGCACTGGGGCCAATTTAACCTGCACCACTGCAACAGTTCCCTGCTGGGCACAGAGACAGGAATGAGAATCAATGATTTATCACTGACCCAGGAAATCAGATTTACACCCCGTGTAAGCCCTGGAATACCCACCACAGGAGGCATCAGAAATGATCCTCTCACCCAGGAGCCAGAGGAGGATTGAATATTTGTCAGTATACTGAAAATACTAGGGTTCACAGAAACAAAAACCCCCAAAAAACTGCTTCCAAAATGGTGTTAAACAGCAAAGTGCAAGTGCTTAGACAGCATCTAATTACAAGGGCAGGAGAAGAAAAGAGCCTCTCCTCACAAACCTGTACAAGCTGCAGGCCCAGCTTACTGCACAGAGGCTGGACTTACAGAAAGGCTCACTCACTGAACTAGGCTATTTCAGCAGAGGGTGGAAATAGGACTTTATGGCCTAGAGACACACACAGGAATGATGTTGAAATGTTTGAGCACATCCAGAGGAGGCAACGAGGCTGGAGAGGGGCTGGGAACACAAACCCTGTGAGGAACCACTGAGGGAGCTGGGGGTGCTCAGCCTGGAGAAAAGGAGACTCAGGGGTGACCTTATCACTCTACAACTCCCTGAAAGGTGGCTGTGCTCAGGTGGGGTTGGGCTCTTTCTCCAGGCAGCACTGACAGAACCAGAGCACACAGTCTCCAGCTGTGCCAAGGGAAATACAGGTCGGATATTAGGAAAAAGTTTTTTACAGAAAGGGTGATAAAGTGCTGGAATTGTCTGCCCAGGGAGGTGGTGGAGTCACCATCCCTGGATGTGTTTAACAAAGCCTGGATGTGGCACAGGGTGCCATGGTTTAGTTGAGGTGTTGGGGCTGGGTTGGACTCGGTGATCTTGAAGGTCTCTTCCAACCCAGTGATTCTGTGAATTCTGTGCATATCCTACCTTTGATCCATGCCTAACACAGACCTGGCTGCTCTGAGCCCATCAGGAGAGCACACATCACATCCCTCTGGCAGGAACACCTGTCCCACATAAAGCAGCAAAGCTCCAGCACCAGGGCAGGTTCATTTACAGCCCCTCACCTCTCCCAGGCTGTCACCACCTGCCAGGGGAGGAGGGATGAGCTCCCCTGTCCTCACCCAGAGCCTTCTCCAAGGGTTTGTGTGGCTGCTCCCTCGTTCTGCCGTGCAGGGGGAAGGGCTGGGCTCGGGGAGGAGCCCCCAGGACGGGCTGTGGAGGGAGCTGGGCTCAGCAGGCACCCAGCTCCTCACTGTGCAGGCTGCTGGGCCAGCAGGGAAAGGATCCCAGCCCTCCCCGGGAGGGGAAACCCCTCAAGTGATAACCACCCTTATCAGGGTGAGGAAAAAGGCTTCTCCCAGCATGCCTTGCTGTGACATGCAGATTCCATGGATCCCATTGGCCCTTCCCCCTCGCTCCACCCCTGTGCCCTCATCCCATTGGCCCTGGTGTGTGGAAATGGATTTGTAGAGTTCTCAGGGCCTGGCAGAAGGCTCACACAGGGTGCATCCGTGTGCAAACTTTGAGACAAGCAATGCTGACTTAGAAATGCCATGGAACAGGACAGACATTGTTGAGAGAGAAATGGAGCTAGAAACAAGTTTCAAAGGATGGCCTTGCAAATAAGAATAGATACTTTGGAGTAATAGCACTATGAAAGATGCACTGCAGTGAGACCCACGAGGGGCTGTTTTAGATGATTGGCTTTAAGCCATTTTCAGCATGGTGAGGCTAAAGCTGATAGGCCAAGGAACCCTTATAGTGTGTTGTGATTAGGAAATAGCTGGCTTCTGATTGTGATGGTGTTAATTATAACATCTGTATTGTCTGACCCTTCTCATGAGACTGATAATGGAATAAAAGTTTTTAAAACACCTCTCAGTTATCCATCTCTGGGTCAGAAAAGGGTATGGTCCAACAAATTGGTGCTCCTTGTGTGAGGAAGCAGATAACTGAGAGCTCTCTACAAATCCATTTCTCACACTGGTGTCCTGCCCCACCCCTCAGGATCCCTACACAAACCCCTGCTCTCCCTGCCTGGGGGGCTCCTCGTCCCTGGATCCCTTTGAGGAAGGAGCTCAGTAAAGCTCTCCTTGGAACCCCACACAGAGACCTCATCTCTCCTTCTGCATCACCTGGATCCCAGAGGAGCTGAAATCCCCCAAGGTGCCTTTTCCAAGGTGCTTTTTTGGGAAGGTCACGGCGCTCTGGACAACTCCTGCCTGATACCTCACAGCTTTTGGGTGAGCAGAGTCTGTGCTGCACCACTGCTACACACCACATCGTGCTACAAAGCCCTTGGAGGTTAATTGCCATTGCTAACTCCTACCTGGCAAGGGAAAAATATTTAGATGTTCAGTAAGTGCTTCAGGTGAAACCTTCAAAAACTTAAAGCCAAACAAAAAAAATCTTGAAATTTAGGTCTGTTTTAGAAATCCTCCCAGTCTGGCTTCATGTATCATCCAAGCTGAAAGTGTTCTGGTGATATATTATACATGGAGACTGCACTACATCACCAGAGTTCTGACACTGCCATGTTCAGGGGATGCTAGGATACAATGCAATGAATTACAGCAGTGGACGTTGACAAATACACTTCAGGGGAAGTTTAAATTAATTTTTTCAGCTGCTTGCAGTTGGCTTAGAAAGTAATTTTTATTAGATAAACTACTGGGAGAGTGGGCAGATTGAGAGCCCTTGAGAAGGGAATGGCAGAACAGAGAAGAGACAGGACAGAGAGCAAGGAAGCAGTTTCAGCTCTGGACTTCATGTACTCTGAGATTTTGGAAAAGTCAGCTGGGCCAAAGCCTGGCTGTGCTCACACAGCTCTGAGGAAGCATCCCTGTGTCCAGGTCAAACACAGGTGCCAAATTCACAGGTGCAGTCCCCCCTCCTTGGGCTGGGCACCAAGCAGTGCCCGGGGCTGCTGCAGCACCTGTGCAGGTGTGCTGTGAGCCACAGGGTGCAGCTCCTGGGCTCTCACCTGGCAAATTCATAATCACCCAGTGCTCCTGGGTTGGGGGTTGGCTTTTTTTGGTGAAAATAAACCAGTAGTGATGATAAGAAAAGGGTAAAGTACAGCTGATCATGCCAAACCCTTTCCTGAGAAGCAAACACTAGTACTTTTGAGAAAGCCATGAATACTAAACATCTTTTCTCTCTGAAGGAATCTTTTGTCATTTCATGGGGAATCAATTAACCACAGTGTCTTATTCAGGTAGAGTTTAGATTACTACCATATCCCTTCACTATAGATAATTAACCTCAGTTTCTGAATTAGCAGCAAAATAAGCCAGTTATTAGTTTTTATAATGACTAGAACTCAATATTTTGGGTAGTTAAACACCCAAGAGTTTAAATTAAAATAGACATCTGACAGAAATCCCTAAAGTGTTCTTCAGATCATTAATATTATAAATTCCACAGTAGATTGAACTGACAATGTTCCCTTTTCCTTTTGGAGCACTCCAAAGGGATGAGCTACTCCCTCAAATCAGCATTCAGTTTGATCTCTGAAATAATCTCTCCTTGATACCTAAAGCCTCAAGGCCAAGAGCACGGTTAAACTGATATATCCTCCTCCTGCCAGAGTTCTGTCTAGTGAAGTGAGAGAAATAGAATGGAGATGCCCATGTTCTTACAGTGTGCTCCACACAGGGCCAGGGCAAGCTGATGATGGTCCCAGCCCAGAGCAAAATCCTCTGATGGTCCCAGCCCAGAGCAAAATCCTCTGAGGGTCACAGCCCAGAACAAAATCCTCTGAGGGTCACAGCCCAGAGCAAACCCTGCTGAGAGTCACATCCAGAGCAAACCCTCTGATGGTCACAGCCCAGAGCAAAATCCTCTGAGAGCACAGCCCAGAACAAAATCCTCTGAGGGTCACAGCCCAGAGCAAACCCTGCTGAGAGTCACATCCAGAGCAAACCCTCTGATGGTCACAGCCCAGAGCAAAATCCTCTGAGAGCACAGCCCAGAGCAAACCCTGCTGATGCTCACAGCCTTGGCAGGGCAGGGGCTGGGAGCAGGGAGGGCTCTGGGGCTGTCAGGGCGTGTGGGGTGGGAGCAGGGAGGGCTCTGGAGCTGTCAGGGGATGTGGGGTGGGAGCAGGGAGAGCTCTGGAGCTGTCAGGGGGTGTGGGCTGAGAACAGCCCCGTGGGGCCCTGAACCAGCACTGGGCTCTGCCCTCCCTGCAGGCAGGTGTGGGCCACAAGGGCAAGAAGCAGCAGGGCTGAAGGATCCTGAGACAGTGCTGCTGCCTCCTCCTGCCCCACAGCTGCCCCAGCTCAGCACCCTCAGCCCCTGCTGAACACTGCTCACCATCCCAAAGCTGTTCCAGTGCACACTCTGCATCACTTCTGCTGTCCAAGGAGCTGTTACTTGATGTCCTGCCTGTGACTGCCCTGTCTTCCCACCAAGGAGACACTGAGACTTGATGAACTTCTTGTCCAGCTTTATTTCCCTCTCCTCACCAGCTCCCTTTCCACAGAGCCCCTGCCCCTTCCTCATACAGTGATTATTCCACCTGAGTTGTGTGCCTTGCACTTGTCTCTAATTTAATTCCTTCTTTTTGCTCCCCTAAACCATCTCTGCAGTTTGGAGAACTCGTTGGAATTCTCATTCTGTTGTCCAGTACCTCTGCAGTCCCTCCTAGCTCGGTGCCACCTCTGAGTTCCATGGGTGCACTGTCAGCTCCATCACCCAGGCTGTTAATGGAAATCTGGAACAGAACATTTCCAAGCCTCCCTCCTCCCCAGGCCTCAGCCAGCCTCTCTGCCCCTTTTGAGGCCTTGCAGGGGGTGTTTTTCCCCACAGAGGGGTGGAGGTACCTCTACCACTGACTTCTGTGGAAGCTGTGACTTGTCCCAGTGTGGTGAGTGAGCCACGAAGGCACAAACACAAACCCTGAACGTGCTGCTCAGCCCACTGCAGGCATCACCTTTGTTCCCTTTTAGCTCCAACCAGCCATGCAGAACACCACAAAGGAAAGAGAGAAAGAATAAAAGCTCCAGGGATTGTCCCGCTAAGTAAAATGTGTATTCTGAGAAAAATGGATGTTAACCTTCCCATTTATGTGAATCAATTAGTGATAAATATCCCCAGGGCACAGAAGAGTCTAACACAGATAACAAAGGATATGCCCCAAATAATGGAGGATTAGAAAAAGGCACACATCAGTAATAAAATATCAGCTGCAGATGCCACTTGAGAAGATTGCAAAGCAGAGAAGAGTGAGCAGCTGAAGGAGGAGAGAAAGCAGAGGTGAGGAGGAGATTGCAGGATCAGTAAAGATGTATTATGACTGTGCTTTTTGAGTGTCTGTGAGAGAGTTAAAAGAGTTCAGTGCAGAGCCAGGAAGGTCTCTGGGAGAACAGAAGGGCAGTTTATAAACAAAAGAGTCAGACAGGCCTTCTATGCCCAAAAATAAGTCCCTTTTTTCCCAGTTCTATCAGTCCCTCTAAGGAAAGATATTACCTTTCCTTTCAAACCTTACCTCTTGACAATACCAAAATAGAAAGATATATTTGCCCTGGCACTCTGATAGAACAATGGGAAATGGATGCCATGAGTCTAGAGAGAAAGAAACCTTTTAAGGATGAAAAAGGACCAAAGTTAGCGCTTCTCAGGAATTACATTTTATCTCATGAAAAATGTCACCAAAAACGAATAAAAATTGGTTCCCCTTCCTCAATAGCTTCATTTTTTCCAGGATGTTTTTATCAAAAAATGAAATCTTCCCTTCAAAAAACCTCTAAACGTCCCCCTCTCTAAACCCCCAAACAAAACATGCAGCTTTAAAGCAAATGGAGGGTTCCTAGTTGGGCTTTTTACAGCTCTGTGGCACTAATGCAATGTAAATAATGAAAAACTAACTTCTCAAGGCCATTTTTTAAACCTCTCAGTAGGCTTTTAATATTGATCCTTTCCAGGCTTCAAGTAAATAATAGAAAGCAGAGAAAGGATGATCCATTCCTGTACCCACAGCTGGGCTCTCCAGGGGACACTGGCACCTGCCCTGTCAGCCCTTGGGCAGAGGGCAAGGGGACACAGCTGTGCCAGGTGTGGCAGCAGCCTCAGAGCAGGGACTGGGGCTTCTGGAGCCAGTTCACATCTCCTTCAGCAGCACTCCATCAGCACACATCTCCATCAGCACACATCTCCATCAGCATACATCTCCATCAGCAGCACTCTCCTCTCTGGGCCTGCTCCTCCTTTGACAGCCCCCTGCCCCCTGGGGCACACCCAGCTCTTCTTCTCCTCCTCCTCCTCCACCACTTCCACCACCTCTACCACCTCCACCTCCCCCATCACCATCACCACCTCCTCCACAACTCCTCCTCTTCTTCTTCCTCCTCCACCACTCCCTCCTCCTCCACCACCACCTGCTCCTCCTTTGACAGACCCCTGCCCCCTGGGTCACACCCAGCTCTTCTCCTCTTTCACCCACCTCCACTAATCCTCCACCATCCCCTCTTCCACCCACCTCTACCACCATGTCCTCCACAACTCCACCACCTCCTCCACCACCTCCTCCACCACCTCTTCCTCCTCCACAACCTCCTCCACCACCATGTCCTCTACAACTCCATCACCTCCTCCTCCTCCACCACCATTACCCCCACCACCACGTCCTCTATGACTACTACTACTACTACTCCTACTCCTCCTCTTCCTCTTCCTCTACCACCACCACCACCTGCTCCTCCTTTGACAGCCCCCTTCCCCATGGGTCACACCCAGCTCTCCTTCTCCACCACCTCCTCCACCATCACCACCACCTCCTCCACAACTCCTCCTCTTCTTCCTCCAACTCCTCCTCCTCCTCCTCCACCTCCTCCCTGCCCCTGCTGCCCTGCTTCTGCAGCACCTCAGCTGCCTCACCTGCCCTGCCTGGCACCTCCCCAGGCGGGTCTGGCTGTCAGGAAAGAGAAAAGGAACAGGCAGGGAGCGAATCCGGCAGTGAGGGAAGAGCCCTTTTCATTCCGAGTCATTCTGCTGCTGTTTTTGGTTCTCAGCGTGTCAGCAGGAACTCGAGGCTTGTCAGGAGGCTGCTCCCAATCCAGTAATTACTGGAGGTGCCTCTACTTGGCCCTGTCTTGATCTTACACTGTGCAACCACTTTATTATTCAGTTTTATTTTATTATTCAGTTTGATTTGGCAGCTGCCTGAGAAACCTAAGGCTACTCAAGCTGTATATTTTAAGATCTCTAAAATCTGTTGATATAAATTCTTCTAAAGTCTTCAGGCCTGAGTCAACACTGTTAATTCTGCAGCTCCAGCCCATCAGCTTGGCAGGACGCTGCACCACAGGGCTCAGCAGCAGCTGGAGGAGGGATCTGGCTGCAGGAGCCGTGCCTTTCCCTCTGGCTGCCAGCCAGCCCCACTCAGGGGCATCATCTGAGGGCCTCAGCAGGGACAGGGAAGGTTCAGCCCTTTGGGCAGTGCCAGAAACAGACAGTTAAGAGGAGAGGAAGCAGGAGTGCTGGTGGAAATGACAAGTGAAAGCCCTGTTTGCTGGGTGGGGGTGTGGGTGTAACCCTGCTGTTCTTCCTCCCAGGGCCTGTAGTGAAACCTTCTCAGTCATGACAAGCACTCTTCTTCTCCCCTTTTCTGCCAGGCCAGGGGAATTTTGGACCCTTTCCCTCTGCAAGTATCTAAGAAAACTCCTCATCTCACTTTATTGGGTCCTTGGATCTCGTCTCTTCCAGAGACAGATTTGCAGGTTGTTTAATGTTCAGGTTTGATTTCCATCTGTGCTTTGATTTCAGATTACTCTTCCTCCTCTCAGCCTTTTCATGATCAAAACTCAGATCCAGCTTCCCCCCTCTGACTTCAATCAGTTTTAATCCTGCCTCCCTAACATCTATTTTCCTTGTAATTCCCTGAAGAATTTCCCTTCTGGGATCGCCACTGTTCACATTCTCTTACATGTTCAAAGTCCTTCACATTCTTCTTTCATCCGTGCCACGCTCCCCTATCACAGACTCCTCTGATTCCACTTCTTCAAGGGCAGAAATGTGGATTTTCATCCTCGATGTTAACAGGTTGGAGAGCTGGATCTCAGTGCCTCTCTGTGCTCACACATCAGAGGGCCAGGGAGAGCCCAGGAGATGATTCAGGTGCTCACGTGGAGGCTGAGCCAGGGCTGTCCTGCCCAGAGCCACCACAGGGCACAAGGGCCTTGTCCACACACACAGATGTGTGTCCATGAGCAGGGTTTGCATCCAGCCTGCACCTGCAGCCACAGCACAGTAATCCCATTTTTGCCCACTGGTGCAGGTCGTGGAGTGCAGGTGACTCTTTCTTGAAGAGAAGACACAGAGGTGGCCCTCAACCACAAAATACATTTGTTTTTATCTGCAGGACTTGATATTTCCTTTAATATCCTGCACTGCTGTCACCTCGTGCTCAGCAGGTTGAGAAGGCACCACTGAATTATTACCACCAATATGTGACTTTGTTTAACCATTGTCATTAGCTTCACTTTCCTGTGTAGCAATTAGTCCTTTAATTAGTCCTCTGATTGCTGCCAGCAGAGCTCCCCATCCCTTCTAGGTTTTCCTGTGACAAAATCTCTGCTGTGACACCTCCTGGTCAGTGTTTTCTGTCCCAGCTGAAGGACCAGTGGCTCCTGCAGGTGCCACAGATGTGGCTGTACCTTCTCCAGCTCCCTGCTCTTCTTCCAGCCTTGCAGAGGCTTTTTTTTGCCCAGGAGTCATCCTCCTGGTCTCCTGACTTGTCAGCTGCTCTGAGTCAGTGGGGAGGTGCATATATACACATTGCAGTGGTGGCAGCCCCAGGTCTGTCCTCGTCCCTGTGCTGAGCAGGGGAACTGCCCAGGTTTCCTGGGGGGTTTCAGCTCCTGGGTGCCTGCACTGTACTGCCCACACCCTCCTGTTGTAACCCCAGCCTGTGGGACAGCCTGTGCTGTCACACAAGTCCCTTCAGAAGGTCACCACACATTTTTCTAGCAAAGGGCTTCTAAGCCCTATCCCAGGAGTGAATACATCACCACTCCAGCAATGGCAAACCATCCAGGAGGGGACAAACTGCAGCATCAAATCCTCATTCCCCTGACATACCCCAGGATAATGCTCAAGGGAGGACAGAAACCAGTGACAGCCCAAACCAAACACAACAGCTCTCCCATGAGGAGCCATTCAACATTTGTCACAAGAAACAAATCTGGAGCACTCTGTGGTGCAGGAGGGCTGGAAGGAAGCACAAGGAGCCCGACTGCCAGGAGGTTTGTGCCTTGAGCTCTGCTCACAGCCAGGGGAGCAGCATGTCCCAAGCCTCACCACTGCCCTGAGGAGCAGCTTCCTTGCAAAACCTGCTTTCAGACTAGCCCTCCCCTCCAGATTTTAATACCCTGCAGATCCACATCAGCTTTTACCTCTGGAAACGTTTATATGGGGTGCTTTCAAGATAAAGTGCTCATAGGAATGCTGAAGTAGTTTTAGTATAAATAGTCAGTTTTACATCAGCTCTCACACAATGCTTTCCTCGCAGCACTTGTGTACTTCCCAGTCCTGAATTGCATAACATGAGTAATACCTGTCATGCACAGCTTGCTCTTCCTCTTTTATGATAAAAAAGACTCCAGATATCTAAGTATGAAATTTCCCTTTCTATAAGCATTTTTTTTTTCCCCAAGAGTCATCCTCCTGGTCTCCTGGCATATCAGCTGCTCTGAATCAGTGGGGAGGTGCATATATACACATTTGGAAACATAAAAGCCAACTCAACCTGCTGTTAGAAGAACAAACAACTTCTAGGGCTGTGTTCCCTTTTGGCAGCTCTTTCCCTTTAGGAAGTGTGAGGGAGCTGCCAGCTCCTCCAGCACTGATCCTGCCAGGCCTTGCAGCTTCTGGCGTTGCACCTGAGCCTTCTGTGCAGGCACAGGGGCTGTGTGTCCAACAAGCACCTCAGACACAGCCACTGATTTTCCTCCATCTTCCTCTTGACTTCATCATCCTGGGTTCAGGCCTCTAACCTGCCAGGCAACTTCTGATGTGTTCAGGCACCTAAGACAACTGGAATCAAGGAGGGGGGTTGGATGTGCAGTGTTGTGCCACACATACCAGATGAACCCTCATTGCCAGTGGGACCAGATCGACCAGGGGTTGCACTAAATAAATAAATAAAATAAAAAATAAATAAATAAGATAGGGACGGGTGCAACTGGAGTGCCTGAAAATCAAAGTTTAATAAAGGAAAGATAAAAAGCCCACTAACAATAAATGCAGAACAAAAACATAAGCTGTACACTGTAGGGAGCTACTCCAAAGACCATGAAATGAGGCAGGCACAAACTTATATAGAGGGCAGGGAACCAATGAACAAAGAGAAACAGAAACCACACCTTATATGGAACACAAGACTAACCAATCAGAAAGCAGGATTCATAACATAACCTTATATGGAATAACTTAATCTGCATAACTGCTCCCATCATTCCTTTCTTCCCACCCTCACTTGGGGAATGCCCAGAGCCTGTGGTGCACCATTCCAGAGCATGGCCCTGGTAGGCTTACAGGCCTCCACAGGGCAAGTCTTGTGAAATCACCCTATCTGCCTTTCTGGGGGCCCAGGCACTTTTTAAGATCTGACCCTAAGGGTCAATCCACTGGGAGTCAATCCAATTCTGCTTTACTCTGGTTTTGGGCTAATATCCAACACCACTCTTTCTCCCTGATCACACAGATAAC
The DNA here is from genome assembly GCA_013397155.1 of Irena cyanogastra. NCBI lineage: Eukaryota > Metazoa > Chordata > Aves > Passeriformes > Irenidae > Irena > Irena cyanogastra. The sequence continues at coordinate 208,860 of VWZV01012189.1, read as the reverse complement.
AGAGAAAAGCCATTTAAAGGTGAAGATTTCTGGATAAGAAGGGGAAGAGCCTGACAAGCAAAATGGAGACTGGGAGAGTGTAGGCTTGAAACAGCATTTAAAATCATTGGAATAACAGTGTTCAAATGTATAAAACCAGTTCACAAGTTCACTGTGGCTGGTCAGTTGGGATCCTGGAGAAGCCAGAGTTGAGATCCCTAATGCATTGTATTTAATGCTGCAGTGGGGCTCAGTGTACTAATTACATGTCAGTTTTTCAATATTTCTGCCAGGACTATTTCAAACAAAAGATAATTGTTCTTTAGAGGGTTTCAGCACTGGTTTATTTAATTATGTTGGCATTTTCATATATATTGTGAAAATGCTAGCAGAAAGAAAATCGTCTTAGTCAGAGGGAGAGCATAGTGGGGCAAAGCAAAGGAGAAGTTTGAGAAGGAGGCTGATCCTGGTTGCTGAAGGCATTCAGGAGTTTGGAAGGGATCAAATGAAGATCCAACAGGAGCCTCCACATCCCAAACACCTCTGACTCTTCCTAGAGTATTACTGAGGGTGGGGAGAACTCCAGTGGATAAACTCCTGACACATCAAACAGGTATGGAGTAAACAACTTCCTCAGCATCAGGGATGGAAATGCTGCTAAAAATACACCATTATCTACCCCAAGAAATCCTGAGGAACCTTCTAGACTGATCCAAGTGTGCCCTTCCCTTCTTCCCTCCTTACCAGATGAGCCTGAACACGGAGGTGTCTCTTTTGTTCATATTTCACCCACTCTTGTGGAGTCTGTTTTCTCCCTTCCTTCTCAGTGCAATTACTGACCTGGACTAAGAACATCCTGAGTGGAAGGAGAAAAGGGCAAACTGCAGCAGCTCACTAGTGAGAAAATAAGTGGGGCATTAGTCTCCAACCTTGGCTCAGGGTTACCTATATTAAAAGTACAAACACATGGCAGGCACCAGGAGCTACTAATTTCAGCAGCAGCTCTCACAGAGGGGACCTTCCCAAAATAGCCCTGCTTTTGCATAACTACCATTAGAAAACAGCTTTAAATGAAATATGCTTGTAGTCTATCATTCTTGCAAAGTTAACTCTAGAAAAGCCTGGTCTGATAAAAAATTTCACTTAATATGTCTCAAGAGTTTCAAAGCTGTGGAAGTCCCTTCATTCTGTGTTTTCAAAATGAGACTTTCAGACTTTCTAATTTCGGCTCTGAAATAATATTTTAAAAAACATTGTCTTCTTCATTTTAGACCAAAAAAGAAGCTGTTTAAAGGACGTCAAAGGGAAGATACAGCATTTTGACTCACTTGAAGGAAAGGTAGCTGTTGATCTGATAGACATTTCCTTTCTTTGGTCACAAACTTCACAAATAAGATGTTTTGGAGGAATCCTGAAGCAGACTGGGAAATCCTTTTAAATCACCTAACTTCTCATGAGCTGGGAAAAACATCCTAATCCTTGCTCCAGAGATTGAAGAACCATTTTGACAGGCAGCCTTTAGTCAAGGGTATCAGAAATGATTGCTGCTGTCTCTTGCTGTTTCAGAAATAATCCACAAGAAACTGGTGGCTGCCAATGAGGAACATCTGTTCATTAAGAGACCCAGTCAAACTGATAGCTGAAAAACCTGTTCTCTGCCAAACTCAAAGGGAATACACTGCAAAAACACCTTTCATACCATGTAGGCAGCTTCTACGTTTTCAAAAACCCAAATTTGTGCCAATTCCACTGCGATCACAAAGCTGGTCAGTTCTCTGGTTGCCCCCAGTGTGAACTGGAGTCAGTCACATTCAGTGCAGTTCACTTCTCCCACAGCTCACGAGGCAGCTCTCACACAAGTGGCAGCACAGACTGATAAACCAGAGCAGAGACAACGATTAATAAACATCTCATTAAAATAGTAACACTGCTAGCAGTAAAAGAATAACAAAAACCCCATTTCACATGGCTGCACTTGCCCTGGCTATTCTGTACAGAGAAGTACAGGAGCTTGGAGAAGACATTGAGGGCATCTGAGACAAGAGGTGGGAACACCTGGGATGTGGATAACCCTTAATTCCACAAACACCTGCAACTCAGCTCCTGTAACCAATTGGCTTCACCTGCTTTTTCACTTTTTAATTACCCCTTTCAACTAAAGCCACCTGAACTCATTTGTTTCTTAAATGAGAAATTTTTGTGTCTACTCTCCCTCCCCTTCTCCTTTTGGTCTCAGTGCTTTGGATAATTTTTTTCCCTGAAAATACCATGTTTCAAATGAATGTGATATTCTATATTTAGGGGTTAATGAAGTCCTTAACCTCTGGTTTCCAAGGCTGGGTGCTGTACAGCAGGAAAGTGAAGCAAGCCTGACTCTAAGCAGCCCTGGATGTGCTGATGTTGCCTTAAGAAGGCTGACTTAGAACAGAGACCAGACAGAGCTAAAGAATAAAGTGGGGATTTATTAAAAAGCCTCAATGGATGCACCTTGGGCAGCACAAGAGCCCAGCCAGGGCTGCACCCCAGGTGAAGCCAAAATGCAGCCCGGGCACGGGCTCTGTCACTGTGATCAGTTCTGCTCCATTTGCATATTGGAGTTCATTGTCCAATTCCAGCTCCAGCCCATGCACTCCCATCCTGCTTGTTTTTCTCTCTCCAGCCCACGTTGCTTGTGCTCTTGGGCTGAGATCTGAATCATTTGTCCTTGATCCCCAGCTGGAGCAGGAATTGTTTTGTCTCCCTGCTCTGTGCAGAGAGCTCACCATCCCTTAATATGAAGCCCAGACCCACACACTAAAGCAACATAGAATCTGAAAAATATAAAAGCTAAAACCTGAGGCATCACCCAAGGTGAGAGCACCCCACACACAGGAGGATCTCAGTCCTGCCCAGGTGCACCTTGGCTTGCAGGGTATCTCTGCACACACAATCCACTGAATATTTCCTAGATGAGTACAAACCATATTTTAACTGCTGCACCATAATTCTCTTCTTTTAATTAGAAAGTGTGTTAATACTCGTGTCCTTGGGGATTCTCATTGAACCAGTCAGGTTTCTGATCATGGAACTTCTGCGTTAATGAGAGTTTTAGTTTGACTTACAAAAGCTCTTACATTTACACAGCCAGGCTTTTAACTTCAAAGTCCTTGAGAATTGTTGCTGTGCATCTGCCTTGTCTGGGGCCCTAATTCACACTTCTGGTCTCTGTTTATTATATAGGGAATGTTTTGTTTAGTGTTTATAGATATATATTTACAGCATTTAGGGATATTAGAGCTTATACCAAGCTCCATTACTATAAACACTGATCAAAGGGAGAGTTAAGTGAAGCTGAAGCACTGGAGGAAAATATTTCTGCAGTCACAATGGGAAAGTACAGCTGGGAGAAGAGGGGAGGCTGCCTGCCTGGTTATGCCACTTTCAAACCCTCCAGCCCTTCCCTCTGCTTTCCTCCTTCTCAACCCCAAATGCCTTTTGAGAGAGCAGGAAAAGCTCCTCAGCTCTTGCAGAGATCAGCAGGGGTGTTTGTGTGGCACTGCTTCTATCCAGGTATATACAGTGTTTTGCAAGCTCCAGACAGGCCAGGCAACAGCCAGTGCTGAAGTTTGTGTTTTTATTATATTTCCTAGTTTCATTTATTTTCCTGTGGGAGACAGAAAAAGAAATTGTTTTGGTGACCATTTAAGTCAGTGTAGATCCATAAATACTTTTCCACTGTGTTTATTTTTCTCATGCTGCTATGAATGTTTTTCTAGAGTTCCATTAATGCCCTTGTAAGTCATGTCACATCCATCTCCTCATCAATTTTCCTTTTAAACCCTGTCACTTAGGGAAAATCAGAGAATTCAGTTGCAGCTTGAACACTGCCAGCTTTTGGACAGTTCACTGTTCAGTTTTATGGAGGGTTAGGAGTGCAGTGCTCATTTATTGTAGCACCAGGTTCTGACACTGAAGGGCCCTGCAGCCCTTGCACACACTTTTGCACACCTTTTGTCACCCTCCCTGTGCTGCTTTCTGGATGTCCACAGCTCCTCTGATGTGCTGAGGCCTCATTTCCAGCAGCTCCCCTGCCACACACACACACCCCAGGTAATATTAGATACAAAGCTTTGAGTGTGGGTATGACCTGTGTTGAACAGCTCCAGACAAAAACCAGCAATTTGGGTAATTTAGGATCCTAACCCAAGTCTTGGAAAAAGCTGGCTTAGATGTGGGTTGTGACCACTTGAAACTCCATCTTTTAGGTCTGTTAGGAGAACATCAGGCTGGATTGGGAGCCAAAGGGAGTGGCTGGGAAACAGCACTTCACAGGTGTTGGCCATGCACCCTGGAGCTGCCCAAAACTGGGATAAACAGGTGCAAACTCAAGGCTGAGAGCAGGTGAAGGAAGAGTCTGGAACACACTGAGCAAACTGTCCCCAGGGAGAGCTGGAGTGATCCACAGGAGCACAAACCCACCTTCCACCTTCACCAACTTGCAGCAAGGACCCACTGGGACTTGAGCAGCATTTCCCAACCTTTCCCTAGCTATGAACTGGAGGAAACAACAGCTTCATCCTGGAAGCAAGAACCCTCCAGTGAGGAAGAACAAGCAACGTTTGGTGCATTCATAATATAGATATTATTTGGCAAACTAGTCAAACAAATTGTTTCCTTTCAGGCTCCTCGTGATGTGTGTGGTTGGCAAGTCTTCCTCCCTGCTGCTCGGCCACCTGCTCTCCCTCCTGCTAAGTGAGCTCCATCCCCAGCCCCAGCTGCTCCGGCTGCACGAGGCTGCCTTTGCCTCAGCCACAGGCAGAGGGGATTTCCATGAGCACCAGGGGCATTTCCTGCCTTCCAGACCATGCAGGGCTTGCTGTCTCACGCTGGCAATCCTGGGCACACCCTCATGTGGGTGTGTTTTGATGGCCATCCCATTGCTGGAGTTGCAGTGGAGGTGGAGCAGCCCCACTGAGGGTTGAGGCTCAGAGAGACACAGGAGCCTCCCTGTCTGCCCTCACCAGGGCAGGGAGAGCTTTTCCACTGGCAAAGCCCTCCCTCTCAAACCATCTCCCACTGGCTTGCCACTCTTGTTTCCTGCAGTGATAACGTGATCAAAAGGCCTTTGCAAACATGAAATAAATAGGCCAGGAGATCTTCCTCTCCTTTTCAAAAGCCTTTATTAGGATCAGCTATGGCAGGGGAACTCGAGGGGATGCACCCACCACTGCTGCTCCCACTGGGTGCTNCAACATAACACATTTAAACTTACAGTTTTGGACCAGTCTTTAGGTTTATTCATCTCAAACAGGACAGCACAATCTCTATTAGCTCAGGATCTGATGGGTGTGCATGGCAAGACTGAAACCCACAGGACTGGCAGGCACGTGCTCTGATCCCTGCTGCAGGCTGCCAGCAGAGGTTGGGTTAAATCTCTTAGAGGTTAAAATTTTCTCACCAAGTGCATCTTTGTCCCCCTCCTGTGGCTGGATCCCACCACACTCACTGGGTATGGCACCATGGGTCGATGGACCCTTGGCAATGCAGAGAGTAAATGCTTTTCTGAGAAACTCCTGGCATTTCTGCAGAGAGCACAGACCTGAGGACCACAAGGGAAGTGGGTGATTTCTGCTGTGGACATAATGTTGCTCTTCCCCAAATAATAACTTCAGACTCCTCAATCTCAGCCTTGGTTCCTCTCAGAGATGAACAGAAAGAGTCCAGGACATCTTACCTGTGCTGGCTGCTGCACTGGACTTGCAACAAATACATTTAATCTACTACCTACATGTGCCATTTAAAATAATCCTTCTGCCACCTCTAAAGAGGAGATCATCCTTGGAAATTAAGTCAGAGCTGTCTGCAGGTAGAAATTATTACAGCCACATTAGGAAAGTCTTTTAAAGAGTCTCTGGAGTTTGGGAAAATAAATAAATTAATGAGTCACGAGGACTTGTCTGCTCAGGGTTGCCACCATTCCCTGGCTGCAGCCATGTGAACTCTTCTGTAACAGGATGGAAACAGAGACATCCCAGGGGGATTTATCAGGCAGCTGCCCTGCCTGACCCACCTTTGCCCTGTGAAGAGATTCTGGCAGCCAGTGCTTGAAAAACTGCCTTTTATGTTCTTACTTTCCCCCTCTTCTATTAATTTGCAATCACAACCATCACTGTTTGATCCAGAGAGCCAAAAATGTCCATCTTCATTATTCCAGCTGTTTGCAGCTGAACAGAGCACACACATACAAGGTCTCAGACCTCTAGGCAAGACACAGTACTTGATGGTTAAGAACCAAGGGCCTCAGGATGTTTTCCACCTTTCAACAAATGCCTTTTTTTTTCTTTTGCAGTTTCTGTGTCATTCTTGCTGAACCTCACCTCCTGAAGGTTTTTATTATGAAAGATTCTGTCACAAGGAGACTGCATAAGGATGGGGAATTAAACCCATGTCTTCCCAAATCCAGATCAGTGCCACAACCTCTGGTTCATCTTCTTGCCTCACTTGTCTAGCAAAGGGCACTCTACAGAGGTACACAGGCACACATTATACCTCAAGGTCAGGAGTGCTGGATGAAAAGGATGAATATGTACACGTCCATGTCCTAGAAATCTGCTCTGCACCCTCCATGGATTTGCAAATAGCACTGCTTGGAAGCAGGAATTAAACCCACAGCCTTTCAGCAGAGCAGGAGCAGCACGTTGCTGCTGCTGTTCCAGGAACCTCAGAGGGCAACACACCCACGTCCTGCCCACGCTGGGAGGGATGTGTCAGCTCTCTGAATATCCCTGATTAACACAGCTTTATCCTGGCACCGGGATCATCTACACAACCTCTGTGGGTTCATAATGCCTTACACACCAGCAGGGGTTTCTGTCACCCCAATTCCAGTGGGGCTGCTGCCAAGGTGCCTGGGCACCACCAGGAGCCCCTGCAGTTTGTGCCACAGCCAGGCCAGGATGCAGGTCCTGCCTGGCACCTCACAGCCTCCTCAGGGATGCAGCAGGGCCCCGCACAGCCCAGCAGGTTTTTGGCAGCCAGAGACTCTGCTTTAACACACCTTGAGCACTTTTGTAACCCCTTAGTGAAGAGAGGTTGTGGTGAGGTTGAATCCAGGCTCTCCCTCTTGCTGAAAACTAAAGGGTGTGCTAGCTAATCATTCCTCTTTGAACAGGGGCTGGAATAGTAGTGTTGTACAGGTTGGTTGGCAGTAGGTGGGTGCCACTTACTCTGTTTTACCTACACACCTTCCTGACCTCCTCTCCCTTGCAGGACGCTGACCTCCTTGTTAAACAAACATATCCTTGCTCTACAAGGAAAGCAGTGTTTTGTAATGCAGAGAAAACCCAGGCTCCTTCTTCATGCAGGGGAAATCCTCCAGCAGAGCTACAGCTGTAGGATGCATGTCTGAACCACCAGCTCTGATTTTGGAAACAGTGGCCCAGCAGGACAACAGCCTGTGGGCTCCTCTGCTGAAGCCTCCCTCCAGCTCTGCTCCAAGGGGTTTATGGATAGATACTGCCATCAAAAGATCCTTCTTTCTGGAGCTTTAGACACCTCTCACTGAGCAGGCACCATGAGCATTAATTAATCAATCACCGTGTGGGGGAGATGTGCTGGGTCTGTGGCAGTGTCCTTGTGTTGCTATAACCATAAGGAAATGACACAGACTCCAAGGCTGGGTTTTCAATAAAATCTACTTTATTACAAATTCTTCTCTTTTTATACACTACTCTGATCCAGCTGGATCGGATTGGTCAATTAATAATTGTGTAATCAAAACCATTCTACCTTGTTGGCTGGCCAGCTCAACACCCTTCAGTAAACTATCTTAGAAAGAAAAGAAAAAAACAGAAAGAAGGAAAAAACAGCACGTGCGGATTGTTACAATAACCAGTTATCATTATTTTGGCTAGGACTGCTTAGAGTCTCAAGCTGACCCTGAGAAAACGTAGTTTTCTCACTCTCTGAGCAAGGTTGTGGAGACCACATCCTTGCAGTGAGAGCTCAGCCTGGAGAGGAGCACCTGAACAGCCAGGTGAGCCATCCCAGGCCAGGGGCCTTGAGGGTCCTGCTCTTTTGGTGGGGAGAGATTGGGGTTTGTGTTTGTTTTTAACAACTTTCCTTTAAGTTTCTGATGCAGAAGTGTCACCTCCCTCTCTCCTCAGATCAGAAGCTGCCTGTGCTGCTGGAGGGCTGCCACAGCATGTGGCCATTGTGGATGAGAGCAGGGTGCTGTGTGAACATGTGGGGCTGACTTTCAGTGGGACTTAGAGAAACTCAGCAGCAGGTCCTGTTTTCCCAAGGCAAAGCAGCTTTCCTTTCCAAGGACAGTTCTGTGAAGAATTCCATGTTCTCAGAAAAGGATTGATAGAGATTTTTGTAAGCATCTCTTATTCTTAAAATAATAGATGTTGTTTGTCACCATAAGTTTACTTTCCCTTTGTGTCTGTTCTCAAAACATGCTCTCTCTGCCTCATCCAGTGCTGGTAGGGAGGCGTTGTTCCATTTAGCCAATCACATAATTGTTAGTGAAAGACTATAAAAGTCACCTTGTTACAGTAAAGTAAACCTTCTGATTCATCTTGAAACCTTAGAGTTCTTTCTTCATTCTATGTATTCCAGCAACATGAACACACATCCCTGTGTGCAGAGTTTCTGTCCCCACGGTGTCTTTGCCAGCTGACAGCTTTGTGCCCTGCTGTGGGAGCAGGGCAAGCCCTGTGAAGGACAGGAAATGAGGGATGAGTGGAGAGCAGAGGAAAATCAGGGGTTAAAAAGGCTCGTGAGATGCTTACAGCCCCTGGTCTCCTTCTGATAAACTGCAACACAGCGAAGGGTTGGGAAAAAAACCTCTACATTCCTCTCTGAGCCTGAATTAAGCAGTTCTCCTGCATGCAGAAGGAGAGCTCAAACACCCTCTATAGCACTGCTGCTCTTCCCACCTGCCTGCCCTGGAAAACCACTGGATTGGATACTGGACACTGACTTGCGGGGGAAAAAAAACTCCACAACTTGTAAAAGTTGTAAAGCGAGTATGTATTTACAGTGCTGGATGCATGTGAGGTTTTCCTCTAAAGTGCATGCACAGCTTTTGAGAGTTTCAAACTTATTTTATCTCTCTCACTCGTACATATGCATAGAGTTTTACAATAGGTTCATGCATATTCATTTTACTGGTACAACTTGCAACTTATCAGTCCTTTGTACAAAAAGAATTCCTGGGTCATCTTGTCCTGCAGTTTCAGCCTTGGCTCTCTTTTTTGTTTTAGAGTTCAAGGGACTCCCCCCTTATCTGTACTAGCTTGGAATTTTGCATTCCTCTCCTTGGCTGTTGCAAATATGGATTTCTGCAAGAACAGGCAGTCTTGAGCACAGCAGACAGACTAAATAATCTAAACCGGCACATTTTACCTAAATCTGAAGTGGATTTTTACTCTGTTAAATTTCCACTCTGTCTCAACACTGTGCACTAGAGACCGGTTTCTCTTCAGAATGTTATTAACCACTGTTTTGTTGGTGTGCTACATCTAGAATCCTTCCTTCAGCACTGGCTCATGGCTTCTCTCTGTAGCACTGCCATGCCTGGTCTGCCACTTGGTATGGGCAGGAATAAAATAGAACAAACCAAACCCAAAGCAGATTTTCTTTTTGAGATGGCTGCAGTGGGAGTGTGGCACAACCTACAGTCCTAGGGAGGAGCATTTGGTTCACAGCTATTTCTGTGTTTGGGACTGGCAGGTGCTGCTCCCTCCTCCATTTGATCCATGATTTTGATCCATGATTTTGGTCCATGATTTTGGTCCACGATTTTGATCCATGATTTCAGTCCATGATTTTGGTCCACGATTTTGGTCTATGATTTTGATCCATGATTTCAGTCCATGATTTTGATCCACAATTTTGGTCCATGATTTCAGTCCATGATTTTGGTCCATGATTTCGGTCCATGATTTTGGTCCACGATTTTGGTCCATGATTTCAGTCCATGATTTTGATCCATGATTTCAGTCCATGATTTTGATCCACAATTTTGGTCCATGATTTCAGTCCATGATTTTGATCCATGATTTTGATTCACGATTTTGATCCACAATTGTCACAAGATGGTCCCAACACTGCAGTGCAGAGGTTTCTCAACTCTTCCTGCTCCAGGGGAAATTCAGGACACCCCATCTCATGTCATGGGAATATTTCCTACTGGTTTCAGTGAGTCAGGGATGTAGAGAAGAAGGAGCTCAGCCCAGAGAAGGCAGATTTTAGTTCTGCAGAGACCTCAGTTGTGTTTTCTGCCACTGTGAGCAGTTCAGGCCTTGGAGGGCAGCAAGCAGCTGTCATTGGTGTCCCTTAAGAAAACACATCAGACCACTCAGAAAACTTAGGTTTCATTTAGCCTTGTTAAAACTGCTCTCTGTTATGTCCTACTGCAATCATTTAAAACAAGGGACTTCATCAACACTTGGATTCTCCAGGTCTCTACATCAGTGTCTGGGAATGAGAATAAGCTAGTTCTTTTTGTCTTAAAACACCAAGAGAGTGTCAGGAAAGATTAAGTGAAATTCTGCAGAGGAAAGCACTCACAGATAAAAGTGTCAGCTGGGCCAGTGCTGTTTGCCAGGGTGACAAATGAACAGTGGCACCTGTCCCTGCCCTGCACCTGCCACGGTGGGAGCTGGGTGCTGCAGCAGTGGTGGCATCACACGGGGCCCCCAGGCAGCAGGTGACACAGGGGAGCAAAAAGAGAGATGGTTCCAGGGCAGAAAGCAGGCTGGGGCAGGTGTGAGCATCACCCAAGTTTTGGTTGTTTTTCTACTGCAGCATGGGAGGATTCTCTGGCATTGCAACAGTTGGGAGGTTAGCAGTGGCAGTGATCAAAAAGCCTGGACTGGTCAGGGGACCAGGGAAAGTTCTAGAGCCCAGTCTGAGATGTCCTTAGCAGTGAAATGCCAGCACACAGCAGAGCATAAGCAGAGATGAATTGTTGGGTCTCTCTGATGAACAGCCTTCCTTCAGCTACCACAAAATGCAGTTACCACCACTCGTGCCTGTATGGAACCCCCTGTGCCACCATGACCTTTCCAATTCACAAAATCAGATAAAGGAACTGGAACAGATACCAGGAGAGGCTGCAGGGTTGACAAAACCTATGGATCAGCATGTGTTTAACTCCCTCCTTGCTGGAAGGGTGAAGCTGGGAAGGGCTTCACTTTCCTTTGAGCACCCAGCCCCTGCTCAGACAGGTTCTGCCTTTTAGCCAAAACAAAATGCAGCCATTCCCATGGTGTTTCACCATCTGGGATTGACAAATGCTTCTGTTCCCTTACTGATAGAAGGCACTTTTCTGATCTTCATGCCAAGAGTGGCTGTACTTCAAACCAGTTCCCAGTTTCTAGAGACCAGGTGCTAAAAATCACCCAACTGAAATGAGTTTTAGGCTCCCAACACCTCTGAGTATTTGTGTGGGGCTGTTTGCATGTGCTGATCCAAGCTCTGTCACATTCAGGTTCAGTGTGATGGCTGGGGGTGCCACTGGAGCAGAGCTCAGGCTTTTTGCAAAGCTCGTCATGTTGTATTCCACTCAGGGAACAAAATGGGGAATTTTCGATTTTAATTTGTCACTTTACATGCAAATTAACTGTTGTATATTTTCACAAGTGAATTCAGCCAGTATTTATAATAACAGAAATCTGCTGCTTGGATTGCTAAGCGAAAATTCCCCACATTGCTTGTGCTTCCCTGCATGAGCTGTTTCATTTCAGCTTTTCTGTGCTCTCTCCTCTAGAATGCCTAAAAGATTTTGTGGGGGAAAAGAAGCACTGAGGAAAAAAGAAAAAAAAAGGAATGAAAAATAATTGTTAGGATTACTCAGCAGGATGGCTGGATGACATTTTGTCCCTGTTTTTCATGGGCAAAACCATTGCAGTGCTCAAAATTAAGCACATGCTTAAGCATTTTGTTGATCTGAAGCCAGAATACTCAAAACTGCATCTGATTAGTCCCTCCCAACCTGCTGTTAAAGCAGTTACAAAACTGAAGTGCCCCAGCCATCAGCTGAGCTCCCTTGGTACAAACACAGCTCTTCCCCAGCAAGGAGACTGATTACACAGAGTCCCCTGGAAACCAGGGCAGGAAAAGTTAAGTGTGCTGACATTTTCTTTCAAGAGCAAAGGAACTGGAAAAATAAAGCAAGGTTCAGGAAATGATGCCTTTCAGGAGCCTAGAAAGTCAGGAATGCTCCTGGCTGCTGCCAGGTTTTTGCTGCTACTCCCTGGGCTTGGAGCCATTGGACAGCTCAGCTTATAAAGCTGCAAGGAGACTGGCTGGCTTGGAACCTGCAATGTATTACTTGTTTTTTGTTTTAATTGCAAGCAATCTCTGAAACATTATAGAGCATATAGTGCTAGAGACAGCAGAAGTAGTTAAAGTGAGAGGGCCACATGCAGCCGTCAGTAAAACACCAGATGTGGGCAGCTCAGAAAAAATGCCATTGATTCAGCATCAGTGGGGCCAGGAGGAGAAGAGGCAGGGCTGAGATTATCAACAACAGATCACACTTTAAATCACAGCAGCAGGACTGCAGCGTTTAAAGCAAAGCAGCCCAGGGATGGATTGCTGTGGAGCTGTGTCTCAGAGAGGGATGGGGCCATCAGCTGCTCAAGGTGCTTTCAAAGGAGCAAGCCAAGACTGAACAATCTGTTCTTCTCCTGGCTCTGCAAGGAACGACCTGGGTTGTGATTTCCCCCATAGGAAAAATGGGATGCTTTCAGATCATATTAAAAACAGTGATAATTAACTGAAGGAGGTAGAGAAAGGATGTAGGGCTGTTTGTTTGAGGTGGATGCAAAGTGATGCAGCTGCTGCTGAACTGCCAGCAAGGCAGGGAGCTCTTCTGAGGTGAGCAAGGACACCTGGTGTTGTTCAGTTTGCCTGTCCAGCGTGTCCCCCAAGGCAGACCCAGGGTGAGAATGACCTCAAGGCATCAACATCCCCACTGCACACCCTGATGGGGTGTCACCCTGACTCCTCTTAAATGGCATTGGCCACTCTGAGTGGAATTGGCTGCAGCAAAGGTTAATGATCATTTCTACCTTTAAATACTTTATGAAGATGCTTGATGTCTCCTAACAAGGCAGATATTGGAACTTGCTGTTCTTTCCACTGACTTGCATATCATTGATCTTTCTTCCTGAAATGATTATCTCCAGGCAAGCTATAAATCTCACTTGCTCTGGGTCAGAAATGCTGGACAATGCAATGGACTGTTGTGAGGCCAAAGCCAGTGGACAGGATCACCTGTTCTGAGCTGGCAGCACGTGTGCTTCAGCTGTGTGCTCAGAGCCCACACACCCCAGAGAGCCAAGGGAACAGACACCTCAAGGCAGATTTTGTGATTAAAGAGCATGCAGCAATTCCAGGTGTCTCTGATAGCCTCACATGCTGAATTCAATGTGCCTCTAGCAATCTGGGCTGTAATGTCACACCCCAGCATTTAGTTCAGACTCTCCTGCCACAAAAGCATCTCAAGGGCAATTTCTGCCCCATCATTTTCCTTGCCCTGAGCTCCTACAGGTCTCCCAGAGACCAAGAACAGAGAGATTTAAAGCTGCAAGTGTCCAGAGCAGGAAAAGCTTTCAGCAAAGCCCAGAGTCAAAGTGCAAAAGGACTTGAAAATTTTACGTAGAAGAGTTTTAATCATTGTAAGAGTCCTGTGTGAAAATAAAGGATCCTCAGCTATGCAGCCTCCCCCAGCTTCAGGCTGGCATCAAGAGTGAGTGTGTGGGCACATTTGGGAGCAGGGACAGTCACCATGATCTCTGTCAGGGAATGCTCTGCCTGGCAGGTAAGCAGTTTAGGGACATGGATGTGTTTAGTTTCTGCTTCCAGCCACTCAATATCTCCATGTGGGGCTTTTCTGGCCAGTAGAACAGCTGTTCATCTCCACGTATCTGCAGACAAGCTTGTCAGCAAGCCACTTTTTGCTGCAGTGAAGCTTGCCTGCATTGCCTTCCCCTGAAGGGCCTCCTAGGAGCAGATCTGCCCAGACCTGTCCCACAGCTCCCGAACTCCAGACTTGAGCCAGGTTTGCCATTGGGAGTTTGCACTGCTGGGTCCAACACCTCAGCTACCTACACACCTATTCCTTTTCTCCAAAGTCAGAGGGAAACAAAGAGTTTTCACAGGTACCATTGGTCAGAAGAAATGACCAATTTTTTTGTATTTAGAATTGTTCACAATTATGAAAGATGATTAATGCTGATAAATGCAGCCCCAGTATGACCACCAGATAAAAAAACAGACTGCAGGCTCAGCCTTTTTCCCTTAATACATTCAAAGATGAAAAAAAAAAATAAAATCAAGCAATGAAAAGGAAAAAAAAAAATCTGTGTAACATCAGTGAAGACAGAACTGAGGGAAATGGAGGCAAAGGCAAGATCCAAGGATAACTCTGGTGTTTCTGCTGCCCACATTCACCATGATGAGCTCATTTTACTGTCAGGGCTTCCCAGGAGTTTGGTAGTTTGTTCTGGAGCTTTCCAGCCCACGTGGTGTGCCCCACTCCTCCCCCAGGTGCTGAGGAAGGAGCAGAGCTGCAGAGCTGCTCCTCCTCCTCCTGCTCCAGCAGGACCCACTGAGTTAACAGGGAAAGGTGCTTGTCCACAGCATCATTTATAATGGACCCAAAAAGAAAAAAACCATGGGCAGCTCTGAAGCCCCAGATAGCAAACACAAATATAAATCTCCCTAGGCAAGCCAGAGTAAAGTCTTGATGCACTTTACAAGCTGTAAACACTGATTTTATTAGCCATTTATGGGCTACTTGGCACAAGGCAGCTTTAATATTAAACAATAAAGCTCACAACACACAAAGGAAAAGAGTCTCTCTCATTTACTCCTGAATTGCAAGTGTGGCATCTCTTGGTCACATGAAATCAGCAGAAGCAAGGTTATTCAGTTCAGGCTGCATGTTTTTTGTGCTTGGTGCCCCACACCACGAGCACAGAGACAGAGGAAATACTTTGGGAGCCACTGGAAACTGCAGAGATGAACTTTGAGCAAGCACTGAGCAGCCCTGTTAGCCACACCAGCATGCACACAGACTTCAGGGAAACTTGTCCTTGTGGTTATGGGTGTTTATCATTTATAATCTGATACTTCAGATGTCTCATGTAAGATAAGGTCTGACTGCACCAGGGACTGCATGCAAAATGCATGAATTTGTACACAAAATAAGGATTTCTTTTTTGGAGCCTCCAGGCAGAGCAGGGAAGGGAAGTGCTGCTAATCCTCTCTACAAATGGAAAACAGGCTGAGGGGCTGAAGTGGTTTGGCCAAGACTACACAGGAACCACTGAGAGAATGAACACTGGCAAAATCTCAGCAAAACATGTGCTGCCCCTCAGCACAGCCCATGCAAAGGTTGCTTTGTGCCTCTGAAGGATTTTGATGGTTGGCTGGTGGGGGAATGGTGCATCTGGTCAGGTGCCACCCAAGTCACAACTGTCCAGGACTTCTGGTGCAAGGAAAAGGATTTGTAATCCCACTGCACCTGCATGTGCTGCTTTATCCCTCTACAAGCCCAAATTTCAAGTTTGGCTTCAAGAAGGCCAATGAAAATCCAGCTGTTCCATTTCCTCTTTTCAGCTGGCAGCCTCAGAGATGTCCAGACATTTGGCCACTCTTCCAAGCCAAACCATGCCAGGCTGGTGACCAAGGCTTGTAAAAAATCTCACACCAGATGGGCCAAGTCTCTCTGGTATTTGCAAGAGACAGCTCAGACAACAAAGGAGGGGGACAGAGATTCCCTTCCCAAAGTAAAACCAAGCTCCCAAACAAGGTTACCCATCACACTGCTATGCACAGACATGCAGGAGAAATATCCCAAAATAAGTCCTGGGCCTAGCTTATCCAGCTGGAGGGGAAGGCAGAAGTAGCATGCTGAAGATTTGGGCTGTGGAGACAATTGCACTGTAGGGACACTTTCCATGGGGTTCTTAAACTGCCAGAGGGCAGGGTTAGATGGGATATTGGGAAGAAATCCTCCTGTGAGGGTGGGGAGGCTCTAGCACAGGTTACCCAGAGCAGCTGTGGCTGTCCCTGGATCCCTGACCGTGTCCAAGGCCAGGCTGGATGGGGCTTGGAGCAACCTGGGAAGGGGGAAGGGGGAAGGTGTCCCTGCCCATGGCAGGGGTTGGAACTGGATGGATTCTAAGGTCTCTTCCAAACCAAACCATTCTGTGATTTCTGGAAAGCAGAGTGCACAGTGGTTTGTTAACTTACTTGAGTTATTTTAACAAAAAATGTTCTAAGCAATTACAATAGATGAAACCTTAGTGAGAGAAGAAAAGCCTCAGCAGAGTAATGATCCAAGTCTTCCTGAGCAGGGTGGGGACTGAGATGCTTTCCATGGACCAGCAGCTGAGTCTGGGGAGCAGCACCAAAGCTCAGCCAAGATCAGTTTTGTCTATCGGCTCTTTTAATAAGATTATTTACTAAATCACATCAAAAACAATTAAACAATTATTATGGAAGGATGTAATGATTTTAGAAGGAAACAATTCGCTGTAAAAAATTCTACTAAAGTCCAGATAGCTTTGGAAGGGAGAACAGAAGCTCAGCAAAGGCCTGGGTTCCCTGTGGTGACACCTGCACCCTCACCAAGTCCTCAGGTTCTGTCGCTGTGGCGCATAGAATGAGGAGAAAAGACTCAGAATTCCAGAAAATCAGAAGGCCTCTATTTCTAACAATCCATCCCTTTTTATAGGGTCTTTGGCTAACAGCTCCTTGATTGGTTAAATGACACAATTCCTCTCTACCATCATTGGATGAGATAGAGAGAGCATGTTCTGAAAACACACACAAGAAAAGAGCAAACTAAAGAGAAAAACAGCACCTGTTATTTTGAGAACAAGAGATGCTTACAAAACTTCTATCAATCTTTTCCTGAGAACATGAAATGCCTACAGAACTGTTCTCTTTGAAGGCAAAGTGTTTTTCCTTGGCAAAATTCAGGCCTGGTGCTGGATCTCTCTAAGGTTCACGAAATGTCAGCCCCACAAGGTCCCACTCGGCACAGGCTGCAGAAGTGGCAGTCAGGACAGATGTGTTTATAGTGTGCACTCCTGAACAGCTGTGCCCTAAGAGGGCCCTTTTGCCCAGGATGCCTCAAGAACCCTTTTACTTCCCACTCAGCTGGCTGCCTCCAGGCTGGTTTACCCCCCCACAAGAAAAACCAGGGGTGCCTGTTTGCATCCAGCACTCTGCAGACATGGTACCTCACCCAAAACCAGACACTGATGGCACAAACCCCTCCATTGTTGTGGTGCTGATTTAGTTCATGTTTTAAATGGTTTGTTCCGTGTTCCCTAGGTTTGTATAAGTTTGTTCATTCCCAATTGTACACTCCCTCTTACCTGTCCCTCAAGCTTTCCTCTCCCCTTGTCCCAGCCCAGCCAATTGTCTATCAACATTACCTACCCCCTGTTCTAGAGAGTTCTCTGGTTCAACCCCTGTCCAGTCATTGCTCCCTTGGCCTCCTTAGCAGGGGTCCCCCTCAGCCCTCCATGCCCTATAGGTCCCCATGACCTAACCCCTCTTCCCTGTCCCCTGACTGGCCCCACACCTCTTATGGAATCCCCTTTACTCCTCCCTGTTGTACATTGATTGGTTTCAAATTGTACCCACCCCTTGGTCTGTACCCCTCTAAAAACTCGAGCCACCAGTGCTCAGGGCTCTTGTTCTGCCTTGTTCCCTCCACCCAATAAACTGGGTTGGAACCTCAAGATGACAGAGTCTCCCTGTCTCTCCTTCACCTGTCCCTTGTCAGCAGACACTGCTCAGCTGGGGGCTCACAGGGTTCCACAGGGTGCTCAGCTCCTGCCCCCGTGGTTCCCACACCTGCAGCTGCCACCTGGTGGGACTCAGAGCCAGCCCGGGCTTGGAAGGTGTGCAGTGACACTCCATCCCCTACAAACCCTGACCTCAGAGGGAGCCCTGGCATCTGCCAGCATGCTGTGAATTCCCCATCGTACCCCCAGCAGTCACATCCCCCAGCCACCCAAAACAAACCCTCCTGAACGTCCAATCCAGCGCGCTCCTCTTGTTTTTCCTGATGGATTGCTGGCTCAGACCAAGCCTCAGTGGCTGTGTCACCCCACAGTGTCCTCTGGGTGCCACCCCACACTCGCTGGGCTTTGACCAAACCCAGCAGGTTTGTGTTGCCTTTGGTGGCCAGAGAACAGAGTCTGCTGTTTTCCCAACAGAGTGAGTGTGGAAAGCAGCTTGTTTTACATGGATTAAACAATTATTGACTCTGTCACAGAAAAGGGCTTTTGGGTTGTGTCTGCTGCAAGAATAATAAGAGTGAATAGATTTTTTTTTTCCCTGAGCTCTCAGAATTTTTAGTAAATGTTGGTTATTAAAGGGGCCTAGAAAAACACTGGGGAAAAAAAATAGGAGCATGCAATTAAAACAGTGCCATTCCTAAATGTAGCCACCAATCAGTGACTAGGGAAAGGGGAAACTTGCCATTTAAAGACAAACTGTTCCTTTACAGTTAAGCCTAGGAGCTTGAAGCAGCAATTGTCAACAAGAGAATAAGCAATATTACCCTTGAAAATATAAACAAATTTTAATTACAGATGACATTTTTCAGACTGGTGCTGAATATTTTCATCAGCTGGAAAGTGGCTGTCCTCTCCCTACCCCTGGGGACACGAACACTTAGGGGAAGTTACTCTGAGTGAAATCCAGGCTCCAGCCTGCTTTGTCATTGGCCTTGCAGTTGGGAAGGAAAATTTAAACAGTCATAATTAGTGACAAACTCTGGTCCATTGAGTAAAACCTCTCCACAACCTCTCCTGCTAAATCTTCCAGCAGTGAGCAGAGAGGTGGAGTCTGAGAGCTCCGGGGAAGGGGCTCTCTCCAGTCCTGCTGCTCCACTGCCTCACCACAGCCCCAGCAGCTGGAACCTCTGCAGAGCAGGGTCTTTGTCCTCATACAGGGCACCACTAAATGCCAGGTTTTGGCTTCTTTTCTGCCTCTGTCAAGGTTGGGATTGAAGTGCTCGAGACGGTATTTCGTGTTCGGATTCGAATGTTTGTTATTTCTTCTCTATATTACACTCCTACAAGTGGTGAGTTCTACAGCATTCCACTAACAAGCTAAAAGGTGGCTAACTATCTTTCTTTACAAGATCTTTTAAGGCTAAACTATCCAATGAAGAAATGGCACCTAAATAATTTTCATTTTTAACCCAATGACTAATCACTCAAAGTCTGCAATGCGGACTTTTCTGTCCAGTTATAAAATACCACCCAAACCCATGAAGAAGAAGGAAGAACAACCAGCCACTGCCCTAAAACCTCCATCTTGCCCCATATATATTGCTATATTCTAAAACCTTAAGCCTTAAGTCTTGCACCCTGTGACACCACATACTTCCACTCAAACTCCACACCCACAATCCCAGTGCCATCAATCAATTTTGGAAGCCTTCTCCACGGCCTCAGGTCAAATGTAGAGTTCTCCTGAGGCTCTGTGCCTGTCAGCACAGAAAGTTTAAAATTCTCAGCATTCAGGACTGCAGCAGGCCTTTGCCCTCCCGAGGCTGCTGATGCTGCCAGGGGCTGGATGTGCTGCATGGAGAAGGGCAGGATCCTGCCCTGGGAGAGGGGATGTGGAGCTCTGCCGAGGGAAGGGACATCACAGGACATCACAGCCCAGCTCTGCCACTCCTGCCCTGCCAAAAGCTCAGACTGGCACAACCAGGGCTTCCCCTCCTGCAGATACACCAAGTTCACTCTCTGCATTTCCAGTATTGGACAACAAGATTTTAGTGAGGAGTGAGAAGCAGCAGTAAAATTTAAAGCATCAGATCTGCTTTCTAGAAATGGGGCTTTTGGGCACCTGCCTTCCAGGGCAAACACTGACTTCTCCATGGCCTGTGGCCCACTTGTGCCTTCTGAGGACATCTGATCCATTCAGATGTTCAGAACTGGACTGTTGATCTGTGGGAGGCTAGGAGGGCTCTGCAGAGAGACCTGGAACAGTTGGGTGGATGGGCAGAGTCCAATAAGATGAAGTTTAATAAATCCAAGTGCTGAGTCCTGCATTTTGGCCACAATAACTCCCTGCAGTGCTCTGGGCTGAGGACAGTGTGGCTGGACAGTGCCCAGGCAGAAAGTGACCTGGGGGTGCTGGACAGCTGACTGAACATGAGCCAGCAGTGTGCCCTGGTGGCCAAGAAGGCCAATGGCTCCTGGCCTGGATCAGGAACAGTGTGGCCAGCAGACCAGGGAGGTCATTCTGCCCCTGTACTCGGCACTGGTGAGGCCACACCTCGAGTGCTGTGTCCAGTTCTGGCCCCTCAGTTTGGGGAGGACGTGGAGACGCTCGAGCGCGTCCAGAGGAGGCAACGAGGCTGGAGAGGGGCTGGGAACACAAACCCTGTGAGGAACCACTGAGGGAGCTGGGGGTGCTCAGCCTGGAGAAAAGGAGACTCAGAGGTGACCTTATCACTCTACAACTCCCTGAAAGGTGGCTGTGCTCAGGTGGGGTTGGTCTCTTTCTCTAGGCAGCACTGACAGAACCAGAGCACACAGTCTCCAGCTGTGCCAAGGGAAATATAGGTTGGATATAGGAAAAAGTTTTTCACTGAAAGGCTGATAAATTACTGGAATTGTCTGCCCAGGGAGGTGGTGGAGTCACCATCCCTGGATGTGCTTAAAACAGCCTGGATGTGGCACTGGGTGCCAGGGTTTAGTTGAGGTGCTGGGGCTGGGTTGGACTCTTGAAGGTCTCTTCCAACCTGGTCATTCTGTGATTCTGTGAGTCTGTACCAGGAGTCTGAGCCATCACTTCCCACTGCTCAGAGCAAACTTCCCACCTAACACAGGCCTCACAGAAAATCAAACCCCAAGTTTCCTGAGTTTGGCAACCAACAGCAGCAACTGAAGTTTTGCTGAGGAAGCTGCAGCCCTCTCTGCTTCAGGGACAGAGCAGGAAGCAGCTCCTTCACACCAGGGTGTGATGGCAATTCCCATCCCAGGGCTCACAAGCTGCTGCATGGAGAGCAAAAGCAGATGTGAAGGAAGAGGCAGCACAAGGCAGTGACTGTGGAAACAGGGCCAAAGTGCAGATTTCAGTGTCTGAAGCATAGACTGATTCTGGCCCTCTCCTTCTCCACTCTGTCCAGCTCCATGAAAGCCTGAAAGAGGGTAATAATGGAGAAAGGGATCCCAACCTAGTGTTTTACAAAGACAACACTGGAATTTCTGTGAGCTGACCAACAGAACTATACACTGAGACAGAGGTTGGGAAATACCAAATTTCTTCTCCTAGCAGGAGATGGGTCTGGAAGGGACATTTCTTATTTAATGATGGAAGTGAAACAAAGCAGCAGCATCTCCCTTCTAAAACCAACACAAAAGGAGTAAGGGGCTTTGATATTGATACTAGCCTAAAAGAAATGTGTGTTGTCAGTGAGCTCATCCTGCTGACCCATCATAGAGTTCTGCTGCCTTTCAGCTCTGTCACTGGGCAGTGTCCCCAAGATCCAACACAAAGTAATTGCCAGTCCATTGTGACTTTGACTAGAAATCCCAGTGCTGAGAAAGGATCATCTGGGCTTTGATGTAGAGATCTTGGTAGCATCTGTGGCTCCTGGTCTTAGAACACACTCGTTTGATGTATTGTTGAACAGAGGTGTTTGTTATCTTCTCACAGAACATGCATGTAGCTTGGTACAGCTATTTCCTGGCTGCCTCCTAAGACAGATAGTACAAGGCTTGTTTCTGAGGCATCAGTTCATCTGATACAGAGAACAGGCTGGAGACAAATGCAGAGACCTCCAAAGTGTTGGCATTAAAAGTCACTTCGAGGTCCCTTTTGGTTCCTTCCAGGCGCACTGTGACAGAAAACAGGTTCCCTTCATGCAAATTACAATGTCAGTTTGATCTAGCACATAAAGGGGTGGAAGAGACAGTCTCTCCTGGATCAGGAATACAGACTGGCAGCAGCAGGAAAGGTCTCCCCAGGACCCACACACTGCCTATCAGTACAGGCTGAGCCACGTNATATCTTTGCCTGAGAGCCCCTTAACTTAAAAATTATAGCAATTCAGAGGGAGGAGGTTTGAATTTTCCATTTCATTGCCTTCCTTAGCAGACACCTGTCTTTTCAAACCAAGACACACGTCCCTGGTGGGATGGACTCATTCCCATTGCCAGTCCCAGCACTCTCCAATCTAGCCAGGATGGGATGAACCTAGTTATTTTTCTGCCAGCATTCACCTGCAAGAGGTTTTTCTCAGCCTCTGCCAGGCTGCCCCATTGCTGTGCAAGGAAAGAGCCACACTTGACTGTTCTCCTGTAACCTCAGGCAGCTAAGCCTCTCTAAATCTGTTTTGGGACACTGCCACGAGCCTCTTAGGGGTATTAGGGCCCCGTGCTGAGCAGCACATGACACTGCAGCATGGCTGTACCACTGTCTGTGGCAGGTGGAAGGTCCTTCCCACAGTGTCCCTGCACTCTGTCCGTGCCAGAGAGACACCAGGAGCTTTCCCAACACCTTTGAAAGGCACTGGTCTGAATGGCCCAGGGAGAACCAAGCTCAGGGCATTGCTCTGGAACAGGGCAGGGTACCAACACACCTGGCCATGTCCTGGGGCAACCAGCACACCTTCAGTGCTGGATCCTCCTTTGTTGCTGGGGCTCTAACCTAATCCTTTTATGTAGGATTGCTGTGAGGGTTTAATTCCCTGGGTCATCCCTTTATCTCTTTTGAATTATCCTAGCAAGCCTCTAATCTTTTAAAATTCCTTTTTTTATTTCCCAGGATCCAATCTACTAAGTTCCCCCTCACCCCCAGAGCTGCCATTAGCTGGTGTGGGGTTTTGCTGGAGTTTTGTTGTTGTTCTTCCTATAGAGTTTTAGAAATGCCCTTTTCTCTTCTGTAGCTTTTTTAG
Organism: Irena cyanogastra; assembly: GCA_013397155.1. NCBI lineage: Eukaryota > Metazoa > Chordata > Aves > Passeriformes > Irenidae > Irena > Irena cyanogastra. The sequence goes on along the minus strand of VWZV01012189.1, from coordinate 185,942 downwards.
TATTTCTATCACACAGGTATCTCTACCTTGCCTTGCCATGTAAGAATAAGATATAAATGAGCATCAACGAATTATATAAATGAGAAGTCCAAGTCATTTCATGAATGCTGTTTGACAATTTAACAACACAGGTATTTTTATAGCTACATCCAGTACACAAGCCCCTAGGAAAACGTGGTACCCTCTTGTTGCAAGGGCAGCCATCGCTCAGAATGGACATCAAAATGTCCTTTCTGTCCTTTCCCAGGAAATTATGCAGCCACTCATGTCCACAGTTTGAACAATTCCTGTTTGCAACAGACCAAGGCTGCCCTACCTGGCATGCCACTACACCCAAAGAAATCAGACTGGCCTTGCCAGAGACAAGCACCTCACACAAAGGTACAAAGAGAGTTGAACATGTTTAACATCTTGCTGGATCAGCCTCCTGAAGTGTTTAAAACAATGGCAGAGGAAAGCATGTGTTCCTTTCAGCACAATCTGTGCCTTATAATCAAGTCTAAATGCTCACACTCCGCTCGGATCCTAATGAGAGTGACATAAATGGCAGAATGTTCTGCTCTTTCTACAGGTTTACAAAAATGAAATTAAACACAGGCTTTCTATTACAAAACAATAGGCAAATTGAAGACCAATTATGCAAACCCATCAGAGAACCTGGTGAACTGTGGAGAATTTTGCATTTCTGAGGCAGAATGACTTTTTAGATGAAAAAAAACCCCTCTACTCCAAGAAATTGAGAACATCTGTGCCATCAAAGAAAGAATGCAGTGAATAATTGGACAATCATAGACAGGCAGCCATTTGAATATGAAGCTGTTTGTAATGTGGCAGTGGAAGGGAAATTACAGAATGCCAGTGCTGCCTGGCTGTCACTGCCCTGGTGGCTGCCTTTGTGCCTCTTCTGGCACACAGTGTGCTCGCTCCACAGGAGCCTGCAGGGTCACCAGTGGGGTCTCCAGGGTTATCTGCTCCCATTATTTTGCACATCACACACATAATGAAAAAGGAGCAGGCAGAGAGCATTCACTTCCTGCAGCATCCCAGTGTGAGCACACCTTTAACCCCCCTGACAGACAGCCCAACCTGCAGCCTCCCCCTGACAGCTGACTCGCAGCACGCAGCAAATATTCTCCCTCTGTCAGCTGACAAACTTCAGTGACCCCTCGCCTCAAGCATTATTGTCCTCCTTGTTTCCAGCAGGCAAATCCCACATGGAAGGAGAGGCACATGGAGCCACCTGGCAGCCTGCAGCTCCTGCAGAGTGACCCCCAGGAGCCCTTCCTCGCTGCAGCCGCTGGCATCGAGCTGCAGCTGGACATCTCCAGAACCTGGAGCAATACACAGCCGTGGTTCACCCCCAGCTCCAGCAGCCAGAAGGATGAGTCCCCAGGAAGGGGAGGCTGGGCAGGGCACACAGTGTTCCCAGGAGCACAGCTCTGCCCCACAGCACTCCTCAGCACACCTCTCCTGCTGCCACGTGCTGGGGGATTTCAGCGCCAGGGGAAAATGCTCTAAGATCTCTTCCAGGAGGAACTAGGCAAAATCAAAGTGATCAGCTTAGTTGTGATTTCATGGCTAGTTGCACAGATATTCATGTGTTACTTTGCACAGTCAGTCTAATAACCAGCTTTCAGAAGGACAGACAGCGTAATGAATGGGTTGTAAAACACGCTCATAAAAACATTATAGCATGTCTTGGAGCATTTGTTAGCTGTTTGTGATTTACTGGGTCCCCTGTTTTACATTTTCTTATAACTTGCACATTTCCTCTGAAAAATAAGCTTTCAATGTGCATGCAATTTATTTTAATTTCCCTCCCCCCTCACAAGATGATAAAACTTTTACAAGCCATGCAAGAATGGCAATATTGTAGTCACGAGGTTCATTATACAGTAATTAATACATGTTAATATCCTGTAAATATTATGTTATAATGGCTTTAAGTAAATACATACTGTACATTTGCAGTACCTATTAAGTCAGCACCACTTAAAATGAAATGTGACTAATTAAGCTGTTTAAAAAGTCTAATGTCAACTTGGATATTCTTTAAAAATTACAGCAAAGTGTTGCAAGCCTGAGCAGTGATTCAGTCAGCATTTAATTATGGAACTTTGACATTAATGGTTACTTTCCTGGATTATTTAACTGGATTGGACACATGGGCCAGCATTAAAGGAATGAGAAGGGTAGAAGGAAGGTCTCGTTGTTATGAGAAGCTAAATTCCCAAATAATACACCCCATTACTGTTAGGTCGAGTGGCTGCAAACTTGCCCATGGATTCCTGTGGCAGCTTGCCCTTGCCCAGGGGCTGGCAGCCCCGGTAGCCCTGGCAGCCACACTGCAGTGCAGTCCCAGCAATGCTGCCTTCAGAGGGAGCTGGAAGGACCCACCGTGGGTTTGTCCATTGAGGCACCATCTCTCTTTGTCAGGGAATCAGCATCAGCAGCAGAGGCTTTGTTCTCTGCTCAGCCACAGCCAGAGCCTCAGACTGCACTGCCTTTGTCCTGCACTGTGTTTTCCTTCTCCTCATGTAAGGCATCCCCTCCCAGGACTATCACCCTTTTAACAATTTCAGTCACTCTCCACTGTGCTAAATACACAAAAGAAAAAAAATCCCCCAATTCCTGCTGCCATGAGGCACAAATGCAAGACAAGGTGATACACACTGGATGAGGAGCCCAGGAAGGGTCAGCTTTTCTTCCACCTACACACTCAGCCCGAAGATGTGACAGAAGGCAAAATCATTTCCAATGCATCCATAGGTATCAATTTTCTAGAGAAGTCTTCACCCTAGGATGCACGTGCCTAAGGAATGCCTATCAGATCAGACCTGCTCCTTTACTCTTGGGTATGTGGAGGTGCCTATCTCCAGCTTTATAGGTGCCAAAAATGAAATCAAATTCAGCTCTGTGAATTGCAGCCTGGATCGTTCCCAGGAGGTGAGGCAGACATTCCAGAGACACACACCAAACCTGAAACAGAGCAAGAGAGCACCCCCGGCTCTCCCAAAACCCTTATCAATACCCTTAGCCCCAAACAGATCACTCTTCTCCAAAGGCAATTCCAACAAAGCTTAATTAAGCAAACAGAGTTCCACCAGAAACAAAGGCACTTTAGGAAGGTTCTCTTCCATTAATTGAAATTGTCAAAAAGTCCTTCTTCCAAATAGTCAGACATATTGCCAGGACCATGAGTGCAAGAAGTCTTGGACTTTTTCTACTTTTCTCTGGTCAGTTCCTTCAGGTTTTACCATCAAACTAACCTGAAGAAGCTTTCCTAGCAGGGCAAGTCTCTAGTCTGTGCTGGAGGTAGCAGTTTAGGAGAAGCATTTCATGGGGTAACTACATCATCCTTCAGGGTGATGGCTGGAATTGATGTCCCCCGAGGGTGCTTGGGGAAGCACAGCCAAGACAGGACTCCAAGTGCTGGGAGGCATTTTAAGATCATGGGGATAAATGACAAGAGCTGAAGAAAAGCCAAAAATGTGTGTGCAAGCAAAGAATGTTGGTCTAGAGGCTGTAGTCTGGTGAAGCAATGCCAAACTAGACCCAAGACAAGAACGTGAGGTTCCAGATACATTTTCCTTCCCTTTCCCCAGCAGCCACTGTCTGGTCTTCAGTAAATCAGGGCAATGTGAAGCTATCCCAGCTTGTTTCCCTCTGACAGAGCCCAAAGTGCCAGCTGGAAAGCTGGATGCCATCTGCTCCTTCTGGGCAAACCCTTTCCCCAGGCAATTACCCTTCAAATGAGATCACTTCAGGTGTGAAGCAGAGCCTCTGGCTTTGTGGCTGCTCTGCAGTGGGAAAGTACCTGGGACAGCTCTGAAACCTGGCTCCTGTGCATTACAGAAGCCCCTGAAATCCTGCATTTCATGTAATGCTCCAGCACTGGCTTTAGAAGTAGGAGAACAGCAGCACCCCATGGCATGCTGCAAACACGAGGGCATAGATAAACAGAGGCAGAGGCAGCTGGAGCTGGAGATTTGCATCTCAGGCTGGGATCTCCCATAGCTGTACTCAAAGGTAAATCACTTCACAACCCTGTGCCTCAGTCTCCCTACTGCTAAATCACTGTTCATGTTTGGCAACCTCCTAAACCACCTCTGGGCTTATCTAATTAACATCCACAAGACCTCCAGAGATAAAGCACTTTCTTAAGTGCACTGTATGTCTTGTAATCTCTTGGTGTTCCCATGCAAGAGAGATGTCACAGAGCTACCCTGGGCAAGCTCTGATTTGCTCTTTATTTCCAAGAGCTCTTTTCTCAGTGACCCCTTCTTTCAGCAGCACATTCACCTCAGCCTTTTGTGAGTGGGAGTGATGTGCAGCATCCCTGCCACCAGCTTCCATGAGCCATGGAAACCTGCTGTTATGGCCAGAGAGAAGCAACCAGCACTATTATTTGGATCATTTGCTGAGGTTTGTAACCTAGAATTAATTTTCACATTGAGTCCAAATGCTGCCTATTTCACACATATCTGGGTAGCAGACAAGAGCCTTTTTAGCAACAGAAGCAAACAGAGCTACAATCAAGCAGCCCAAGGTACAAACCCTTAATAGTTCAGTAATCAGTAATAATCAGCCCTTCTCTTTATGTTCAGGGAAATCTAGTAGAACCCAGCTACTCTACAGTGAATACATTTTCATTTATAAGACTAAACACAGGCATACGTTATCTACTTAATTAAAATCTAAATTCTCTAACTAACCATTTGTTGTTTCTCCTGGGTGCACATTACACACATTACTGGTGTTTTCCTGAAATCTATTGCTAATGGATTAAAATAACTCCATGAAATGTTTCACTTGCTGCATGAGGTTATGGAAGACCACAAAATGCTGTGATGCTGTGCACGTGGGGAACTCCTCTCCACCGTTATCCCAGGACTGCAGCTCCATTTCTCTCTGCTAGGAACCCCAGTCCTTTGCACAGGTCCCTCTTTGGGGGCAGGGAAAATGTGACTCTCCCAAACACCATTGCAGCTGCTCAGAGTGGAAACTCATCTCATTAGCACTTGGTCAGGAGTGGTTTTGGGAGCAAAGTACAGGCCTGGTGGGGTCAGAGTGAGGGGACATCATTCACAGAATTCACAGAATCACAGAATAGCCAGGTTGGAAGAGACCTTCAAGATCACCGAGTCCAACCCAGCCCCAACACCTCAACTAAACCCTGGCACCCAGTGCCACATCCAGGCTGTTTTAAGCACATCCTGGGATGGTGACTCCACCACCTCCCTGGGCAGCCATTCCAGTACTTTATCACTCTTTCTGTAAAAAACTTTTTCCTAATACCCAACCTATATTTCCCTTGGCACAGCTGGAGACTGTGTCCTCTGGTTCTGTCAGTGCTGCCTGGAGAAAGAGACCAACCCCACCTGAGCACAGCCACCTTTCAGAGAGTTGTAGAGTGATAAGGTCACCCCTGAGTCTCCTTTTCTCCAGGTTGAACACCCTCAGCTCCCTCAGTGGTTCCTCAAAACAACTTAATCATACAAAGGGTGAGATTTGAGGTCCTGAATGTACAACTCTACTGTCAGGTTTGTCAGACATGACACTGACCCCACAAAGACCTGAACCCTCTTAAACCCCAGCAGAGAACCTGGCAGGATCTGCCAGCACATCTCTGATGGCACCAGACACAGATCTTCAGGAGCAGAACTGCTCCAAGTGTTCAGTCTCCCTGGAAGAGGGAGCACCTGGGAGTATGGGAGCCTCTCTGTACATCTGCCAGACTTTGGGAAGGAAAGACAGCAGAAATGAATTAACTGCCATTGTTTAATTAGAAACTTGTCCTTGGTAGTTTCCCTTTCTCTGAGTCAATTCTGTTCTCCAGATCTTTCTGCAGAGGAACATGTGGCTGTGCTGGTTGGTTTAGTTGTGTGCTGGTGGCACAGGGTCCCTGTGACCTCAGCTCCTGTGTCTGCACTCCCAGGGCCACAAGAGGCCCCTCAGTACTTAAGGACTACATTTTCTCCAGAAAGCTCAAACAGATCCTGTAAAGATTTGGATGTCATTGCTTCCCTGGTGGTGAAACATTGATTTCCTTGCATTTTCCTGCCTCTTTCCCAGGGGATCAGAGAACCTCCATCCACCCTCTGAGGGGGCACAGCTGGCCCCTTCTCTGACAAATGGCCAATTATGTGTCCAGATCAGGAACATCTTCAGAGGGTCACAGTCTTTACCACTGGTGCAAACCTGGCTGATTTGCTGTCTCTCTGGTTCCATCTCCTTTGCACAGGTGTTAAATACCATTAGCTGCCTTGAGTGTCATGAAGAATCTCCTCCACAGAAAAGCAGGGAGGGGGAGAAGAGGGGTGGAGGTGAGGCATTATCAAATTAAAACTGATGGCTACTGCTCATGAATGAAAGGAACCTCCCTACAGCCTCACATCATTACTGCAAATCACATTATTTAGAAAGATGCCACCAGGAATTCTGCTTTGCTTCCAGCAGACACAAAGTAAAAGGGCACCTTCTCAAACCCATTCAGGCTATTATGCATTATAATTAAAAACAATTTCTATCCTCAATAGGGTTTGATTCAGGTAACCCATTACCCCCAAGAGCCATTTGTGAGACTGAATTGAGAATGCAAATTAATGTCAGCTTTAACAATAATTCTTTTTTTTCTTCCTGCCTTCCGCCTCTTTTGCTAGCTTCCATTTTTTGGAAGCTTTCTTTGATATCCAGCAGGTGCCTAGAGCAGAGTTGCTGGGGGACAAAGAGGGTTTTGTACCTCTCTTATTAGATGCTCTTTACTGCTTAATTGCTGCTGCCCTGGTACCCAGGCAGTGCCAGTGCTACCCCTTCAGTCAGGGGCACAGAGCCACCTGCCTGTCCCCAGCTGCAGCCCTGGCCAGGGTTTCCCCATCGGCTGAGAGAGTGGAGTTCCTGCTGTGGTTACAGGCAGGAATTCCCCAAACTCTCTTCACAGTCCTGCCACAAGGAGCAGTCGCTCAGGTTATTACTGTAACACGAGCTGGAACATCTGTGACTCCTCTGCAAGGAAATCAAAGCTGTCCAGCTGTTAGATATTGGGATATTGGGACACGAGACAGATGATGGACTTTGGACCTGGTCAGCACAAGAGATTTGATGGACAAAATGCCTTGGCAATAGCAAACAGAACTTTGAGGATTAAATCAAGACTGCAAGAAGATTCAATCAGACTGACTTACCAGAAAAAGAAAATTACATCAGACTTCCGCAAGCAAGAGATGTTTAAAATGTATAAGTTTGTTTATGTGATGATTAATCCAATCCTTGTAGTAAAACATTACTAGCCTTCCTAGAATAAGTATACAAGCAGTTGTACTTCACAATAAATTTGGATTCTTTGACCATCACACCCAGTTCCCATCTCTCATCATGGCTGATATCCAACCATAGGATTGGATATCTCTGACTCCACCTGCACTTGCCATGGTTCTCTCTAACTTGCTGTCCTCTTGTTTGATCATGCCATTATATTCCAATTGTTTTGCATGCACTTCTCTATTCCTGGCTTATATCAAGTCTGATGCTGCCTCAAATCCAGCCCAGCCAAAGGACACCTGATATTCTTCACAAAGAACAGAGCAGCAAATGCAAGAACTGAAAAGTTTTGCTGCTGTTGCTTGCTTAGATAATGTGTGAATAGCAGTGTGTGGTGACACGAGATTTGGTTAAAGGGCAGGAGTGTGCACACAGGGATGCTGCACTGATCAAGCATGGCTTACCCATCAGCTCACACCAAAAAGGGAGTAAGAGTCCTCTGTGTCTCACATCAAACACCCACAGAAGGCCAAACAGCTAAAAGTGACCAAATAATTCTTGCTAAAAACTGAAGTAGGCCAGGAACCCATGGATGGGGATGGCTGGAGTACAGAGCAAGGTGCTGCTGGTGGTACCTGCCAGTGGCTGTTGCAAAAAGGCAAAGTTGTTATTTATGGTCCTTTATTCCTGTAGCATTTGATGTCTTTAATGTAGTCTTCCCACAGGAGTGTGATGAAGTGCTCTTACTTCCATTTCACATGTGAGGAAAGAGAGACACAGTCTCCTGTTCTCAAAAGGCACTTGAGTTCCTCATGCCCTTGGAAATCAGCTGGAGTGGAGCTCTGAAATACCTGAGGAAAACACACGTGCCAGAGGGGCTCATCCAGACTTGCCAAAGTGCCAGGTGCACCCTGGCTCCTGCAGAGCCCTGAGATGTGCTGGGTGAATGCCCTGGGGCCGTGTCTGCCCAGGAGGGAGCAGCTCTCAGGGGCTGAGCTCTGCTCTTGCACCCCAGGCACAGCTCACCCCTCCCAAGAGCCACTCACTCCAGCCAGGGATGTGCTGCTGAAGAAAAGCTGCATCCCAAGCACACAGAGCACCAGCAAACTCAGAGCATGGAGGGTGTGGGATATGGTTTGGAGCCCTTCTTTCTCCATGGCAGAGGTTCAGGAGGGATCCAAGGGATTATTCCTGCTCTGCAGCAAGTATTTTGAAGATCCTCTGACTCATGCAGGGGAATCCCAGCTCTGCTCTTAACTTTTCAGTGGCCTCCAGCAAATTATTCTTCATCTGTATGTGTCCCCATCTGGAAGAGCCAGTCACTGGTGCTGGCCTCAGATTTGATGGATTAATTTGATACTAATTCCACCGTGTTCAGCAAGTCCAGAGCATTCCTTACTAATCAGCAGAAACTTACTAATTCTCATTATGGCTGCTTCTCATGTCCTTTTTGATAAAGCTCACTGGGAGATACAATAGTTCTCCAGAACACAGGCAGAGTCCCTTGGAAAAATCTGCAGGAAAAAACAATCAACCCATTTCTTTACAAAAATAACTTCATATCTCTATGGGAATTTGCCTCACATTAGATTTCCAGAGGAATTTTCCACTCACTCAATTTCTTAGCTTTTTCCCCACAGAGAAACTGCCTTTTAAACCCACATTTTCTGGGTAATTGGACTGAAAATGGGTTTTTCATGGCAGAGAATGGAGCTGTCTCCTCCATGGTTGCCAGCCCACACCCCAGAGGCTTTCACTTTGTCCCCTGAACATGAAGCTGACACCAGTGCTCCCAGTGGGTTGCCAGATGCAAACACCAGTGCTTCCCTGCCAGGACAGTGCCAGAGAGGATCCCACCTGGCAGAATTCCTCAGGAAACCCCTTCCTGCAGAGCACCCCAGCTGCTCGTGGTTGGGGTGCAGGGAATCATCTCCCACTTGTGGAGGTGGCTCCACAGCCATGGCCATGCAGGTGGTGTGTGGGGTTTTTCCATTCAAAAGAGAGAGGGAAACGTGGGAAATTAATTTGTTGAGAGCTCCCAAAGCCTGACAGAATGCTCACACAGTGTGCATCTGTATGCAAACACTGAGATAAGCAATGCTGACTTAGAAATGCCATGGAACAGGACAGACATTGTTGAGAGAGAAATGGAGCTAGAAACAAGTTTCAAAAGATGGCCTTGCAAATAAGACTAGATACTTTAGATAAATAGAACTATGAAAAATACATTGCAATAAGACCCACAGGAAGTAATTTTAGATAATTGGCTTTAAGGCAGTTACAGCATGGTGTGGCAAAATAGGCCAAGAAACATTTATAGTGTGTTGTGATTAGGAAATAGCTGGCTTCTGGTTGTGATGGTGTGAATTATAATATCTGTATTTTCTCACCCTTCACATGAGACTGAAAATAGAATAAAAGTTTTTAAAACACCTCTCAGTTATCCATCTCTGGGTCAGAAAAGAGCTTAATCCAGCAGTGGTGACCTTCACATACAGGGAGCTCCCAGCCTTGGCCTGAATGGATGCAGGCTTTGCTGCCCCTCAATGCCTCCTTTCCCAAGAACAGGGGTGTGACAGATGAGCAATGCCATGGGTGACTCTCATCATTAAAGGGCAAATATAACGTATATGTTAGGAGAAGTTTTATAGATTTACAGTTATGTTTTACCCCCTTGTGTTGTTATCAGGGTGCCCTGGGTTTGGGACATTTGGGAGGGTCACTCGTTACTGTGGCAGCACCTGACCCCAATCCAGGTGTCAGGAAGGGATCTCCACCCCTGGGCAGTGCAGAAGGAGTGGATGGACAGAACTTTGGGAGGAGCTGAAGGGTTAAAAGGTGAAACCTCCATTGTGTGGGTGAGCACATGGTGGGGAAAAATCCTCTGCTCCTGGTGCTGTAATATTTTCTCTATTCAGTCTTCTGTTGTATTTTTGATAAGGTTTTAATAAGCCTTTTAAATTTTTGGAAGTGAGTATCATTTTTCACAGGAGCAATGGGAGAAGGAGGTTGTTCAATTTTAATTTTTGGGAGGAGGCAGGGCAGGGGGGAAGAGTGTTTTATTTTTTTTTTAAGTCTGGCTAGCATTTTGACTTTGAGCTGCTTGGAGCAGCCACATCTCTTGCCATGCATATTCATGATAGCCACATCCTTGCTGACACATCAGTCACCTCTGGAGCTAAAACAATGAACCACACACCTTGTGACAGCAAGGGCTCCCACCCCTGCCTGCTCAGGCACTTTCAAAGCCAAGAGGGCACCTTTCCATACTAGAGAGGGAGTTTTTAGTTTGACCCTCCAAAATAAAAAAATGTAAGCAAGACAACAACTCCACACGTTTCTTTTTGATCTTCCGGTGGAAAAAAAATACCTGAAAATTGTATTTTTGGTAAAACAAAGTGTTCATTTGGAGGAATACTGTAGTTCTTTAATGCCTCAAAAAAAGTGCACAAGAACTCAAAAATTATTGATAGGAAAATCTGATGTTTCACTTTTATTAATTTGTTTCCCTTCAGCTATCAAATTCAGACCTCAGTCTGAATCCATTGATACGCAAAACTTTCTTCCTTTTTGCACAGAACTATTACTGAAAATTAATTTGATTTGGGGTCCAAGTCTTTGGGCAAAGCAATAAGGCCAAATTTCAAAAAGAGAAAACAACTAAAATCTCAATTTCCTTGAGAACAATAAAATCTTAACAAGTCTCCAGATGATATCACACATCAAAATCTGTCAGAAATTGCTTCCTGAAAGAAAAGATTACTCAATTTATCAAATAACTTGTAAATTCTATGTCTGGCATGGGCAAGACTCAAGGGAGTTGCATGAATTATAACTGAGGACTCTGGCTCCTCCCTGCCCATTTCACTCGAAAGAAACAAATGTCAAGAGAAAGTGGCCTGAAATGTCTTTTGGAAGGAGATGTGATTCCCCGTGCTGCAGGGAGGATTTGGTCCCCGAGGCAGCTTGGCAGGGCAGTGCAGCAGCTTTGGGCAGCACAGCCCCTCGCAGGCTCCCTTGCACCCTGCTGCACCCCGTCCTCCCCCCTGCACGACAGAGCTGTGCCCCTGTCCCTCCCTGCTGCCCCCACTCTGCCCTGCTCACACCCACAGTGTGCCCTCCCCCTCTGCAGTGTCCCTTCTCAAAGGCAGGGACCCTGCAGGTCATGGAAGAGGCTGGAGGGATGGGATCTGATCCCAGAATCTCCTCTCCTCTCCCCCCCCGAGGCAGCAGTGCACAACAAAAGCAAGAGCACCCTCCAGAAAGTGCCTGGAAGGGTTCTGGGGCAGGTGGCTGTGGCTGGGCCAGAGGAATGTCACCCTGCCCATGGCAGGGCGTGGAGCCAGATGAGCTTTAATGCCCATTCCCACCCAAAGCAGCCTGAGATTCCCTGGTATCTCCCTGCAGCCTGAGCAATCTGCTGCCACACAGGTGCCAGCAGTGAGGGAGGGATGGGCTGGCTATGGGGCAGGAGCAGCCCCAGCACGGGCACAGTCCCGGTCTTGCTGCCTCCAGGCAGTGCAGAGTGCTGCTGGTCTGGGGGCTGCCAGGAGGTGGATTCTCCCCAGAATGCCAGCCCTTGCCAAATCCCCCTCCCCTGCCTGGGTGGGCTGTTTTCAGTCACAGACTGACTGTAGCAGCAGTATTTTCCTGCAGCTCAATCCACAGGCATGCCAATCTTGTGTCTGAAGAGACATTTAAGTTGTGAGCTGTAGTCTTTCTCAGCTGAAAGCACACCAGTGCACCCATAAAAGTAATATCATCTCAGGAGCAGGGGGAACGCTGCTGCAAGGATTGGTTTGAGCCAGGCTGATTTCTGCTCTATTTTCTCAGGAAAAACCTCCAGGACAGCTGTGCAAGAACCAGAACCACTGATCTGGCTGCTGGGCTCAGCCTGGCTGTCACCAGGGGTCTTCTGGGTGCCCTCCAGTGCCACAAGCACTTCTCTGACTCTGTTCAGTGCTGCCTGGGCCTGGGAGGCTGAGTCCTGCCTGTCATTAGACCCCAGCTGAACCAATGTCCATTCTGTGTAAAGCACAGCTTTGGGGATCCCAGGCCTGCCTTCAGTTCTGGTCCTGAGACTGTGCAGACAATCTCTGCACAGCCTCTGGCAGGAGATGAGATATCAGTGAACTCCAGCTCACATTCTGTAAGATGGGGAGCACACTGCTTTACCTGCTCACACTGTCAGCTCAGTGACCCAGGCACTGGGCAGATGGGCACACACTGGCTGAGGACCCTTTAAATGTCACTGCCACACAGCTGAACATTGTTCTTTGGGAGCAGTAAATGGATATTAAAGTCCAGCCACTCTTTAGCCTAAACATTTTGTGTGCTTGCCTGTAGATTCACAATTTCAGTCTCCATAAGGCAAGCAGAAAGACCATCCTGCTTAGCTAATACATCTAAGAAAACCCCTTAAGTCATCCCTTGCTTATCCTAAGTCCTAGCAAGTAAAGAGAAGAATGCAAGACTTGATATTAATGATTTCTCATTTAAGATGCATCTAATAATGTAAGTTGCAGATATCTGATCTTGAACTTTATTGGCAGTCTTTTAACTTAGTTGTTCCACACCTTGGGTTGTGTAATTAGTGAAGTCACCCATTCACTCTCAGGTAGAACTCTGTTTAGACAACAAAGCTCACAGTGGGGAGAAAATAAAACACTCAGTTTGACTAGAACTGGAATTCACCAATACTCTATGAGCCCCAACCCATGCAGACATGCTGTGAGGACAGCCCAGTGCTGCTGTTTCCTGCCCTGTCTCCACCTCCTGAGACATCCTGTCCCCCTCAGAACCATTGCAAGGANTGGCCTCACCAGTGCCAGTACAGGCACAGTTCTGTTAGCTCTGCTCACCTGGCACCAGGTCCCTGGGAGTGTGCAGCCTGCCCATGCAGCTCTGGCCTGCAGGACCTGCTGATGCACAGTGCTGGCCAGCAGAGCTGAGGGGAGCTTGCCCATGGGGAGGGGATGGCCCTGCAGCCAGAGACTGAGCCCTTTGGCCGTGGCTGAAGCATTTCAGCTCCTTTATTACCTGCACAAAGCACAGAAACTGGGCAAGCTCAGAACTGTGCTCAGGGTGAGGGAGGGAGGAGGAAAATGCAAGCATTTGTCCTCAGCAGGAGTGCCAGGCTGCACAGGACAGGATTCCATCCCACCAGCCTGCTCAGTAACAAGTGCCCAGGAACATTCCTGCTTACCCCATACATTCTCATGCTGCTGTACCCAGAGAACTTCACCTCTGTGAGAAGCTGTGAGTGGCATCCATTGGCATTTGGAAGTAGTAATGCCCATTTCAGGCACAAGGACACCTCAAGGACACAATGCCCATGGGGCACAAGGACACCTCAAAATGAGCTGGGAAAGCCACAGGACCCAGACTCCCATCTGCAGGAACTCACACATGACTCCACTGAACACACAACTTACTCCAGGATGAGAATCTGAATCAGAACTGCATTTTTCCCAGATGATAACATTTGGACGAGAGCACAAACAGCTCGAGTCACTAAAAGCCTGAAACAAACATCCTCTGTCCTGTGGTGGATAAAGTATTTTTGTTCTTCAGTGTTTGGGGTGGCTCGGGAGCACTGGTGGGGAACCAAAGCCCCTAAGTCTAGACAAGGGAAATAAATCTACAGCTTGTCAAGATAAAGAAAAAAGGTGTATTTGTTTTCTGAATTAATAAAGTTCAGTTTAATCTCTGTTCCACTAGGCTGCAATTCCACAGAGTGTGGTAAATTCGTGCAATGGGAGCAGAGGGTATCCTGCAGGCCCCAAAGCTGTACTTCCGCATGAATTAACAAAAACTCAGTGTTCTGTGCAAACCTCATCTGACTGTAAGCTGAGCTTCCTAATTGAGAAGGCACTTTTTTCTCTAATTTAGAGAACTTTCAGAATTTAGCTCTTGAGCCTTCGTTCTGAATGACAATATGCCCCATTTCCATCATCAATCTAGCCTAGGTGCCACACTGTCTCTGCTCTACATTAAACCACGGGCTGTGGTGATGAGGGGAGTGGGATGTCCTGAGAAGAGTTGGGTTTCAACATTACCAGCACTCAAGGCTTGTCCCAGCTTTCTGCCCACAGGCAGCTCTAAATCTTCTCTGACCAACCACACACACCCAAGTCATGCCAATTCTGCCACCCCCAGCTTCTCCTTCTCCCAAGCACTGTGCACTGGAAGCACAAACATTCCATTCATTCAGATGAAAAACCTACTCACTGAAGTCACCTGCAGATATTTATTTTGACCTAATTGTGCCTTGCAGGAGGCAGTGTGATGTCACCTCCCTGCATACAGCTCCTGGACCACACCACACATCCTCCAGAGCAGCAGCACTGGCAATAACAAACAATAACAAGCAGTGCCTTCAGCATTCTGCAGGATCTAAATGCATTTTAGGTGCTCCTGGTGCTAGAAAATGCAGTCATTACTCTGAGCACTCTTTTGGGGTTTGGAGGAAAAAGGCTGGTGAAGAAAATGTGCCATCACCTGCAAGCTGAGCCACCTACATGGATTTGTTCCTTCTCTTCCTACTCATGCCAGCCTGCATTAGAAAAGCAGCTTGGGGTAAAATCAGGAGAGCAGGACACTTGGGAGAGAGAAGCAGAGACCAAGAGCCCCTGTCCTCTCCTGAGGATGAAGGAAAACTTTCAACTATGCCTGAGAAAGGGCAGCAGGGAAGGACTGGTCTCAGGCCGTGGATGAGGTGGGAGTACTGAAGGGAAATGGTTGTGAGAGCAGAAAGGTTTGTGTCCTTAAAAAATGGTGAAACTCGTTGCTTTTGTTCATGTGGTCTCTGAGAGGCATTACTGGGCATTATGCTCTGTAAAGAATGAGGTGCTCTTCTGCTGTGCTTCACACTGGCTATTGAGAGATACTCCAGGCTGCCAAGGCCTTCTATTTAGTTTAGCTATTTTAGGGTTTTTTATTTAGCTATTTTAGTTTTTGTCAGAGGAAACCAATGCCTTTTCAACAAACAGAGAAAAAGAAAGAGAAAAAGAGTCCTCTTTTCTTTCTGCCATTGTTACTAGCAGTGACAAGGCTGCTCCAGGACGGATCCACAGGCACTGTGCACAGGATCAGGTCATTGCCTTCAAAAGCCAACCAGTTTATGCCAGCTTGGGACTTGGCCCTGGGTATTCAAGCCCACTTCAGCTCTCTCCACATTCTCCCTTGCTATTAACTCAGCTGAGCTGTGGCCCACATCACTGTTTGCTCTGATTTTTCTTGATACTCCCTCTCTCTGACCTCTTTTGGAAGAGCTGGTAACAGCTTGCCTCCTTGAAAGTCGATTGTTTCCTTCACATCAGCTGAGAAGCAAGGTCAAGATCAGCTGCTACCAGCTGATAGCTTTAAAACAGTAACTTTTGGTGGAGACCAAACCAATCTGCTCCAAGCTCTTCTCTGGGGAGAGGTGTGAGGAGTGGGTTGAGGATGGGTCTTTACACCTTTTACTCAAAGCAGGCAGCCTGCTTTGGTGACAAACTGGGGCAGATAAATTGCTGGTAAAAGAGATCACAGGGCTGATCACAGAGAGCACACAGGCAGTGTGCTGGTTCCCACAAGAACTGAGCCAAGAAAACGTTTCTTCAGAGACTGAATGCTTCACTTTTGCAAGGAAAAAAACCCCTAAACCCACTTAAAAATCTGTATATGACACAAGCATTGTCCCACCACTGTATTTTGTTACTTTGCTACTGAGAAAGGCTGGGAGAGCAGGAGATGGGCTGCACAGAGCTCTACACGTGGCTGGTCTCCAACACAATGAAAATAGAGGTGGGCAAATTAAAACACATATTAGCTTATGATGTGACCAAATTCCACTTTCAGGGACTTAGGTAATTATGCTTTCACAGAAGTATAAACAAACTTAGACAAAGCAAAAACCCAGGAGAAACCCCCTGTGTAGCAATGTACCTGAACAGCTCAGACTGCAGTGTGCTCCAGCCACTCCCCTTGGATCTGTCCTTATCAGAATCTTCTCAGGGCTCTCAGGAATTCATCAAGGTTACTAAGACATAAACTGTGTTAAAATATGAAAGAAGCTGAGAAACTGAATTCTAAGACCACAAGAACGAGATAACAGAGAGCTGAGAGCCACCTGGGCTGTGACCAGTCACATACCCTGAGAGGTGCAGCAGAACATGTGGACAGGCACAGGCACCAATAAGAAAAGCGTGTGCAGTAGAGTTAGAATGTATAAATAAGTGCTTAGTGTAAACAATAAATGGCTTCTGCTTAATCATATTGATTTGTTGTCCAGATGTCCTGAATTCCCCACAGGTACCAGCCCCAAGCACACAGGAGGAGGATGGGCTGGATCCTGGGGGAGCTTTCCTTGGTGCTCAGGTGCTGCAGCACCAGCAGCTGAGTCCTTGCAGCATTGCAGCCAGTGGTGGATTTGGTGTCCCTGCACTGTGCCCTGCCCAGGACAGGCAGGATTGTCCTGGAGCTCCAGAGTAAACAAAGGACAAGGTCATGACTGTGGAAGGCAACAGCACCATGGGCTTGTCAAGCTGGTGGTAAAAGCTCTCAGGGCCCTTGTTCTCTGTGTTCTCTTCCTCTGGGAATGTTCTTACCCTGTTCAATTATTCTTTAACTGAGACTGAGAATCCCAGAGAGGACAAAGCCTCTGTAGTATTGCAGCAATACATGACTTAATTTTGAGGCAGATCACAGATTTCTGCCTGACATTTCTGCCTTTCAACTGTTGCAAGTTTTTCAGCAAACAGTGGAGGAAAGGGAGAAAGACAAAACCACCATGTTAAATGTTAACATGCTTTTCTTCTCCCTCTGGAGGTAGAGTTCAATAAAATGTATAACAGTTTTAAATCTTGTTCCAATACATTTTTATGTGAAAATATATGAAGTGTAGTCTGAAAGGACAAAAGACAAGTCTCATTTGTCCTTTAGGCAAAGGTTTTTAAGTGTTCGTATATAAAATATGATTGAGAATACCAGTGACATTTCAACTAGAGACAAAAACAGGGTTAAAAACAGTCTGGATTGTCCTAAAAGTGGAAGTTTCATTCCTAGGTTCTTTATGAAACCTAATAAATGAAGTGCTGTGCAATACAATTGAATTGTACCAAGTTTAAGGGAGAATTCTGCTGGGCAGCAGTGGCTGAATGCAGCTGTGTGCCCCTCTCCATGGTGTTAGGGCACTGTGTCCTGGTTTTTGGTGGTCTTTCTCTTCCAAAAAACAGACAAATGTACAGATTTACTTCTGTAAAGGAAAGCTTTCACCTGAACTGTAAATTCTTAGGAACAACCTCTGCAGTTTGGTTATATCACTTTGAAAATAAAGCCCCAGCCCTGGATTCAGTGCCAAAATGTGCAGGTATGATTTTCTGTCCTCCTGCTTTGAAGAATACTCCCTACGTTTCTAGAAACAGCAATACTCCATCAGAGGGGGCTGTAGTTAAGAAAACAGCACAGGTGAACTTTGGAATGTGCATTTAAATGTGCATTTACAAAGAGAAAAATACCCTTTGTGCCTCAGTGGAGATGGCTTTGCTTGGTGTGAGAAGCAGCTCTTGCTGTTCCACTGCTGCTCTCTAGATTTGGCCAGTGATGAAACTGTGAAGTGCAGAAGTGAGTAAACTTCAATTTGTGCCTTTTCCTGGGAGAAAGAAGAACAATGTGCTTGTGTCTCATCGTGTCTACGTGGTGGGAGTTGTGTTCCAGCTCACTCAATCACTGATCTGGCTGCAGCAGATTCCAAGGGGAAAGGCAGGACTGGGGGATTGATCCAAGGATCTCATAGGAGATTTCCTATTATTATTATTATTATTATTATTGTCTGTTGCATTGCCCAGGTTCCTTATTTACATTTTATTCTGAACAACTTTTATCCTCTTGTTATCAAGGTATCATAATTTCTTCTTCATAGCAGTAGCTGTTTATTTGGATTTTTTTGAGTAATATTTGTAATTCAGACTGACCTTTTGGCTACATAACCACTTGAAAAAGAGATGTCCTGCTCATGTAAGGAATGCCTCAAGAGAAGGGCAGTCCTGCATAATTTCCTGTTCTCTCAGAGAAACCCTTCATATTGGAGAACTGGGGAATATTACTTTCTGGCCCTGCACACTCTCCTGGGTAGAAGGGTCCTGAAACACAATTTATTGTAAAACACACAGTGGTTACAGAGCTAGCACAGTCAATGATATTCCTTTTATTACCACTCAGATGAGAACACAAAATGACATTGGAAAGCAGTGAACTCACCAGAAGGGCAGAGAAAGCCATTAAATTCAACACGCATCATATTTCATAATCAGAATCCTGCAGTCAGAGCTGACACCACTGAATGAGTTTGTTGCAGTCATGATAATATAAAACCTGCTGCATCTGCTTCCCTTGGCACTTTTCTTTGTAGCCCCTTGCAGTGCACGGGCTATTAATCATCAGTAGCCAGGGACACTGCAGACCAATGCACTTTGTATTGCATAAATTGAAAATGCATCACTATTAGAGAGAAAACTGCCTTCAGTACATCTCTATTTGGATAGGCAGTTTCCTGAAGAGCTGCCATGCTATTATGGCTAACCACTTAATTGGAGTTATTTTCACAGCCTGGTAATTGGGGTTGGGGGAGGGTAATGCAGTCCTTTTGTGGCACGTCTGAAAACAAGGCAGGGACATGTTCCTTGCCCTACCTGGGAACCCTGACAGGGCTCAGGCTGGAGGTGAGAAAATGCAGTCAGGAAAATGGTGCCATTTAACCTCACTAAACTGACTTCACAAACGAGAGAGCTGAGAGCACCTGTGAGGGGAGAGGGCTGCTGTTGCTATTACAGAACGACACAGACTCCAAGGCTGGGTTTTCAGGAAAAAACTACTTTATTACAAAGTTCTCTCCTTTCATACACTACTCTGATCCAACTGGACTGGATTGGTTAACTAATCAATACATTCTGCCTGGTTGGCTGGCCAGCCCAACACCTTTTAGTAAACTATTTTAGAAAAAAGAGAAAAAAAGAACGGAAAGAAGGGAAAACCAGCACGTGCCTATTGTTATAAGAACAGGTTATCATTATTTTGGCTAGGACTTCTTGGAGTCTCAAGCTGACCCTGAAAAATGCAGTTTTTTCACTCTCTGACCAAGGCTGTGGGACCACAGGCTGCTGTGCCACTGGTGCCTTCATGCATTTTCAGGGGCTGCATGGAGCTGAGCCAAGGCAGGGGTGCTGCCTTTCCTTCCATTAGTTCTCTTCACAGAAGAGGGCAAGACTAGGTTTAGGAGAATAAAAAAGTTTTAGTGGCAACCTGAGAAAAGACAGTTGTAAATTCAGCCCTCAGATGTGCTCTTTTTAAAGAGAACCCATTTTATTCTACAGCCATTTGTCCAAGTTTTATATATAAAGAGGAAAGATGAGCGTCTAATGAAAATGGGACATATAAAGTAATTTCTAAATGAAAGTATAGCTTTTAAACTGCATGTGTTTAACTGTACATTTCTTCATGGTTTGAGTATTTTCTCTTGAATGGCTCTGGGCAGCGTTTGGAACTTCATTATCTTTGGTTATAGCTGCCCACACTTAATTCTCATTACATCTACCATACTCCATGGATTTTGTTTCCCAGCGTGTGCAGCCAGTGATGTGTCAGCAAGACACGAGTCTGAGCTGAAATTACATGAACTTGAGTGGAATCCCACATCTTGTGATACTTGCTGCTCAAACACAGGTGTCTCAGCTGAACTGCTCTGGCCAGATCCAAATCAGAACCCAGCTAAGACTGGGATTTGTACACAAAGTTAGTTCTGAGCTGTGATCTTCAGCCTCTCCCAGCTGCTCCCTCACATGAGTGTTCTTACATTTCAGCTACATTTCTTCACTTGACTTCTTTGGACAAAGTTCTCTGGAAAGTTTCAAATCTGACCACAGCAAGAAGATATTCCTGTCTTGGTTGGTCCAAGCAGTCCAGAGGATCTCCTGTCACTCAGATACTGCATCACAGGAGTGGAACTGGGGAGAATTTCCTGAGATTTCTGTTAGTGAGGTGATTTGGCAGAGCTGGAGGGTGTGGAGAGCCCAGTTATCAGGCACAAAGGTGGCACTATGGTGACAGAAGGATGGAGAGGGAAGGGCCAGGCTGCAGCCACCACCACAGGCTCTGCTCTGGCTGCACGGGAGCAGCAAGGCACGAGAAGGGGCCCTGTGCTAGAACTGGGCAGAGCTCACTGATGTTCCTGCCTGGCACCACAGGCTTCTCAGTAAGGGGCTAATTCCCAAGCCTGACAAAGAAGGGACAGAGATCTGAGAGGCCCCTTCACCCAGAAGAGAAGGGAGGGCATAGTGAAGTCATGCCCAGAATTACACACTGGAAGTGTCATCCTCTCTTAATTTGTACCAGTTTGTGCCTTTTGATGCTGGGATTTAATCCTGGTAGGAGTTAGGCTGACCAAAATCCATCCAATCCTGCCCTGCCCTTCCAGCTCCTGGGGCTCTGCTGCTCCTCTGCAGGGCTGAAGCAAAAAGCTTTTGGTACACCCAGTTTGAGCTGAATTATCTCTCAGAAGTTTCTCAGGGAATGTGTGTGTGTGTGATGGTGGTGCCCAAAAGGGAGGGGACAGGGCAGCACTCTCCTCCAATAAGGAATATTCAGTTTTAAGCTCTGATCTCTGGGTCAGAGGCAGGCCATGGGGTCAGAGAGGTCACAGCACAGGAGCTAGGAAGGAGAAGTGTCCTTACCATGGGTGACAGCTGGCTCCTGTGGAGAGGACGTTAAGGAATGGACTTTGCAGGAATCTGAAGATCTGCTCAGTTAAAAAGGGAACCACTCACACTCACTAGTTGCCTGCACTGTGCAGTTTAATGAGAGCCCAATTTCAGCCCAGGTAACTGGTGGTGAGCTGTAACCAGTGCCAGCTGTTGGCTGTGGGGTAAAGCAGTCAGCTCCTTGAGGACACAGAACATGGAATCCTGGAACCACAGAGCAGCCTGAGCTGGAAGGGACCCACAGGAATTACTGAGTGCAGCTCCTGGTCCTGCACAGACACCCCAACCATCCCACCCTGTCCCTGAGAGTGTTCTCCAACCACTCCTGCAGCTCTGGCAGCCTCGGGGCTGTGCCCATTCCCTGGGAGCCTGGGCAGTGCCAGCACCCTTCTCCTGACATCCAGCCTAAGCCTGCCCTGACACAGCTCAGCCTTTCCCTGAGGAATGCTGGTTTTGCCCCACTCTGGGCAAAAAATTTTCCTCATATTACCATTTTTAACTGGAGGTAACAGGGAATATGTGATATTTTAAAACATCACATTTAAAATACAAAAGGATATAAACGGATATAAATGTGATATAAAAATACCACATTTAAAATTTAAAATAATTGGGTGGCTTTCTGTGTTGTCATCACGGTATTCATGTGAGTTCAGCACAGGGCAGACCTGTAAGCAGTGTGGCTCTGGGACTGATGTCTGTGTCTAATACCCAAACATTAATTCTACCTATGAAAAAATAAGCAAGGATGCATTTAGGGAGATTTTGTATGCTCTCTGCTGTCAATCACAAAGGACTCTGAAGCCTTGAGAGCTACCAAATCTGATTTTAAAATATAAGTAGCTACAATAACCACATTCAAGTTATGAACAAGCCCTTTTGAAAAACAAGCAATGCTGTCTGCTCAGGCTATTGCTGCTGCTCTGTGCTGGTTTCTGTTACCTATTCAAAAACCTGAAACTTTTTCCCTTAAAAACCAGGCATACAAAATCCCCAAATCCACAGACTCACATTTAACATTTCTGAGCATGGAAGTAGATTGTTGAAAGAAATAAATTATGCAGAGGTTTCCTAAATAATTCAACAGATACAGTAAACAAAAATTATGACTTCTAACAAAACACCCTCAACTTGCTAGCATTTTGTTCCTGTGGTAGCACACGTGGATTCTGTGTTTAGAGGCTTTAATTTTAATCACACAGTATCATGTCCTTTGTCAGAGCAGTGTTGCAGATCACAGAATCACAGAATCACAGAATGACCAGGTTGGAAGAGACCTCCAAGATCATCGACTCCAACCCAGCCCCAACCTCAACTAAACCATGGCACCCAGTGCCACATCCAGGCTTTGTTAAACACATCCAGGGATGGTGACTCCACCACCTCCCTGGGCAGCCATTCCAGCACTTTATCACTCTTTCTATGAAAAACTTTTTCCTGATATCCAACCTATATTTCCCTTGGCACAGCTGGAGACTGTGTGCTCTGGTTCTGTCAGTGCTGCCTGGAGAAAGAGACCAACCCCACCTGAGCACAGCCACCTTTCAGGGAGTTGTAGAGCGATAAGGTCACCCCTGAGTCTCCTTTTCTCCAGGCTGAGCACCCCCAGCTCCCTCAGTGGTTCCTCACAGGGTTTGTGTTCCCAGCCCCTCTCCAGCCTCGTTGCCTCCTCTGGACGCGCTCGAGCGTCTCCACGTCCTCCCCAAACTGAGGGGCCAGAACTGGACACAGCACTCGAGGTGTGGCCTCACCAGTGCCGAGTACAGGGGCAGAATGACCTCCCTGGTCTGCTGGCCACACTGTTCCTGATCCAGGCCAGGAGCCATTGGCCTTCTTGGCCACCAGGGCACACTGCTGGCTCATGTTCAGTCAGCTGTCCAGCACCCCCAGGTCACTTTCTGCCTGGGCACTGTCCAGCCACACTGTCCTCAGCCCAGAGCACTGCAGGGAGTTATTGTGGCCAAAATGCAGGACTCAGCACTTGGACTTGTTAAATTTCATCTTACTGGACTATGCCCATCCATCCAACTGTTCCAGGTCTCCCTGCAGAGCCCTCCTACCTTCCAACAGATGGACACATGCTCCCAGCTTAGTGTCATCTGCAGATTTACTGCTGAAAGACTCAATCCCCTCATCCATGTTGTCAGTAAAAATATTGAACAGAGCTGGCCCCAGCACAGAGCCCTGAGGGACACCACTGGTGACTGTCCCCAGCTGGATGCAGTGGTTCACCACCACTCTGGGCCAGCCATTCAGCCAGGTATGAGCCCAGCAAAGAGTGCTCCTGGCCAAGCTTTCCAAGATGCAGAGCAATGTCCCAAATCTGTGTCAAATGCTGTGCATCCTTGCAATTTTCTCCTGTAAATTAAAGTAGCTGTGTGCTAATTCCTAATGTTTACTGTAAAACTGTTCCTGTTATAAAATAAAATATCCTACTGTCAGCCAGTGAGTGTGGCTTTGAAAACAAGATCTCCTTACATTTGTTAGCTGATGTTGTCAACGTGATGAGGGATTAAAACAGGAAACCTGTTCACACAGGTCAGTTCAGCTGACCAGAAAAAATACAAAAAACCCTGTGGTGGGAAACCATGGCAGATTTCTGTCTGTAGCATACTTTCTTTAGATGAATTTTCTTAGTCAGCTGTGCCTTTTCTTAATGCCTTGATGTCACTTTGCTAAACACAAAGTTATATTTAATATCAATTTAAACTCTGTCTTCAGTAGTAAGAGCGACTCATGAGAAAGCAAATACCAGGTAAATTGAAATGCTTCCAGAGGACAAGAGGTTTTCATTCTTAAGGTGTATAATTGCTTTTCTCTTTCAGTATTGGAATAACACTCACACTCTGTTGTAAAACTTTGCAATTGGTAGAATAAGTTACTGCAGCTAAGCCAGGTTTTACATTTATTTGGTCCTTGGGAGGGTGCTGGAGTTAAGACTGGAAGTAAATGAGACCTCACTGATTTAGTACCAAGTGCCTCAAATGTGTTAATTTAGTGTGTGATTTACATGTCTCCTTCCTCACACACACCCTCCACAAAGGCAAACTCAGTCAGGATTTAGAGTTATGCTATGTTTGTTGCTATGATTCTGGTGAGTTGTTTCCATTTCTTATTATATGTGAAAGAGAAGCTAAGCAGGGTGAATTACAACCAAATTCTTCAATTAAAGCTGTATTTGACCCGTAATGCAGTGCTATGTGTTTCATATGTTGTTTTCTATACAATTAACAACATTTTTCATTGTGAATGTGATTACAGGAACTGCTCCCTGCCAAGAGCTGATGCTGCTATGAGAGGGGATGGGCAGGAGCTTCTGGATTCACAGTTTAGGAGCACATTAAAGTGAGCTGAGGAGTCAGACAGCAGGTCAGTGCCAGAGCCAGGAAGAGAAATTACCTTCCTTTGCTCATTTTAGATGCTAAAAAATCCTGACTCATGTCCATCTGCACATCATTTCTCTGGGATAACATGAACTGCTGCATCCTTCAGGTTGAACCACATCAGAGGCAGCACCCACAGCTGGCAGTGCTGCAGAGAAGGGAGGGGACAGCACAGCCACTCAGATCACTCAGCAAACTTTCTTTTCCTTCCCTTTCTATCTTTATACTGTATTAATTTGCCTTTTCCTTTCCTGAGTGTGCAAAATAATGGGAAATGGGTGCACCTGCCTTGGAGCACAAGAGTGGAAGAGCCTTGGCCTTATCCCTGGCAAGAGGCAGCACACAAGAAGAGGCCAAATCTCAGGCTGAGTGTCTGAGGCAGCCCTGGCTGCTCTGTGGGTGAAGAAGGAAGGCAGGAGCTGTGCCCCCAAGGTGCAATTGCTTTACACAGTGCTGAGAGCAGAACAGTTTGTGTGACACCACCTGTCTGCCCAAGGCTGTGTTAGAGACAAGCAGCGTGCTGCTGTACGAGGTGAAACTGCTCATGGATTTGGCTTTACTCCCTGTGTGGGAGTAAATTGAAGGTGGATTCAGTGCCACTGCCCTCTGCCAGACAGGGGCCTTAGCTCTTGGGCAGAGGGTGAGCAGTGGGCTCACTGTGAGCTGGCTCAGCCAGGCTCAGCCTGGTGGTTTAGGCACTCGAGGGGTGCCAGCATGGATCACACACTGAAACCATCCCCAGCGATCTGCCTGGGAACAGACTGAGCTCTGAGAATCCTTCCTGCTAGCAGCACTGAGCCTGCTGATGGAGAGCCAGTCCCCAGCCCCAGGGGACACAGAGTGATGTCCTTGCAGGCTGCAGCTGTGTGTGCCACGGAGGCAGGCACAATGACCATGCAGCAGCAGCCTGGTTTTTTCACTGTGGGGAAAACACAGCTCTGGAATCACCCAGTCATTTTTGTGAAACATGGTCAAGATTGATTACTTACTTCTGGAGTCTGCTGCTGCTGAAAGTGGAGCTGTTTAAAGACATGCAGGAGCAGCAGTCAGGGTCATCCACGTAAATCCCTGCCTGCTGATAAGAAATCTAACAGTTGGGCTTAGTTGTTAGGAAAGCATGCACAACTGGATATGTTGAAATCTTAATGGTGCTTTTCCTTATTATTTGATACAGCTAGTAAAAACACCTCAAACAATAAAACTCTCTCACCACAAGCTTTAATTATTTTATGAAGTCAGCAGAAATGTCTCGAGACTTAACATTTGGAAAAAAGCTTCAGTTGATCAAAACCAAATCCCTCCCTCTGTGTATGCACAAATACTTGATTTGCATTCATTTAATATTTCAACTAGCTATATTTGGAAAAATCATTATCACAAGCTTCCTTGCTGGTGAAGGAGCTCAGCAGAACAGGAATCAGGGAATCAGAGGCAGCATTTCAGGGATGTGAAATGAAGGAGTTGCTGCATCGAGTTCAGGAAGATGCCTCCATGGAAGGGCAGGAGACAAAATCTTACCCACCTCCCTGGTTTGCTGTAGGACAGCTCTCCATACTGCAAGCACGAGTTTCCTTCCACACTGCCTGGAGTGAGCCCCAGCTGGTCCTAGAGGAAAACACAAACCTGCTGTAGGGGAGTTTGTTACAGACTCCATGGATAGATCCAACACTGCCCTGGCTCTTCCACCCAGGAGAGTTCTTTGGTTCCATCCCAGGTGGCTGCTCACTGTCTGATGGCACCAGGCATGACCTGAGTGTGAACACCCCCGTGAGCACCCTGTGCTGGCAGCACCCACAGCCTCAGAGCTCACAGGAGCTGCTTTCAGCTGCCAAACACATGCCCTAACCTGGAGTTGCAGGTTGCATGTGTTTCTGCTAAGGGAGTTCTTTAAAAGAGCACTTAAATGCTTAAAAGCACTTTAAAAGAGTTTTTATGACTCTTCAGAAGCGCTGTATGTTCTGGCATATGGAGAAAGTCATAACATCTTTCTGGGTTTATAAATAATCAATACTTTTTTATTTAACTGTTTACCAAAATCATCTTTGGGATTACTCCTTCATCCAGTCATTTGTCTCAGCCAGATCTTTACCAAAGCACAACTAGCCTACTCTTCAGCACTGAGGAAAACTTTATCAAAGGAATTATTTTTAACAAAAATACACTTCAGGTGAAAATGGAAACACTTTATTATATTATTATTTTATATTATATATAAACAATTATTCTATTGAAAGCTTTCCATGGCGTGTCAATCAGTAATCTCTCATTATTTAAGCAATCCCTAGAAGGAAAGAGATTTTCAAGATGCACAGTGTCAGCACTGCCTGTGGAATCCCTCCTTTGCTGAACACTCCTTTGTTTTTGTATAAAACACTCCTTTGTTTTTGTATAAAACACTCCTTTGTTTTTGTGTAAAACAAAAGACCCCCCTGCCCACTGATGGGATCTGCAGTCAGTAGAACTGGATGTAAATTAGAGAAGTTTGGTACGTCCCTCTTTTTGAAATCAAGAAAAAACTTTTGAAAGGTTTCCATAAAGACAGAAAACATGAGACAAATTATCTAAAACCCTTTTCAGGACCTAAAATCTGAAGCACTTTGTCACAAGGCAGGAAATTCTGCTCATTTTGATGGAATGTTAAAAGTCTTGATTAAAAATTCTTCCTAAGTACCAGAGTGTTTCTTTTACAGATATTACTATCAGACATTCTCACTGCAAATGGAAACCTGCACTTTTTAGTGTCATTCAAAACCGGAAATATCTTTGGAAAAAAAGAAACAAAAAGAGAAACATAGGTATATATACCAGGAATAACCAGCTCAGAGAGGAGAGTGAAGAAGGGCTGTGCTCCTGGTCCCACCTTTTGCTGGTGTTAAGAATTCTAAGATGTATTTCTTAGAGGTTTTTGAGAAAAGTCCTCAGTCCTGGTGATTTTATGCAATTATTTTGGGTTCAGCAGTGCAGAAGTATAAATTACCATACAGACTCACCCATCAGACACAAGGAGATGTTGGCCATTGTTTAACACTTGATTTTTTTCCCCCCATGCAGTCACTGAATGTTTTCTTTGGCAAAACTGAAAGCCAGCTGGCCCAAGTGCTGCAGGTTTGGTTCTGTAACAAGATCCTGAAATGGATTCTATTTCCTCTCTCAGTGTAGAAATATGAAAATAGAGATACAATTTTCTGTTTCTAAATACTGAGCTCACCACTTGTGTTTTTTGTGTCTGTGATGCCAAAGCCTGGTCACACAGAAGTCTCAAGGTTGAATACTTATTTATAAAAACAAAAAGAATCCTGAAGTTCTGTAATTTAGAATCCTGAAATTCTGTGATTTGTGGGCTGGAAAGGCACAGAAACAGACCCTGAGTGCTCTTTATTAGGTAATAACAGTTGCAAGCACATGTACTTGGAGTTGTGTGACTTTTTTCTTTCTTTTAATCATATTAGCTCACCTAATCTGAAGGGCTTTATTTCAATAAGCAGTAACCTGAAAGCAAGTTCAGTGCAAAGAGTGTTTTCTACCAACCAATCAACAGATTACTGCTGCAGTAACACTACTGGTACTACATATTTTAGGCTAAAATCATTAATGCAAATACTGAGTGTACTTTGTAGAAACACCAGTCTTTTTTTTTTCTGTTCTGCAATTTTTGTTTCCATTATGGAAGACATTAAGGAAAGAATATTTAATACTAAAAATATAGTGACTCCTTTGAACTCACATGGGATTGGCAGTGGGAATGAGGTTCCATTTTATTTGAAATTCATGTTGTGACTGAGTACAATCCCTTCTTCCAGCCTATCATTCATCCTCAGGCCCCCAAGATAACAATGTTGTTTGATTTGTAAATTTTAACAACCTGTGGTTTTGCAAATATAACTCCAATTCTGTGTACTGGTTTGAGTTAGATTTATAGCATAAAGAAATTGCCACTTGGAGTGAATTTGAAAATTGTAGAAATTCCAAACGTGGCTCTCCTAAAACACTAAATACCCTTCCTTCATTCCAACATAACATGTGTTTGCAAAGCAAAACCAGAATTAGAACAGCAGTTTTTACTGCTCCAGCTTGTAGTATTGCTGCAGAGAATATCACAAGGCTCATGTTAACCAGGCAGAGAGGAAGGAAAAGGTCAAAATTTTCCTCAGAACAGCTTTGTCTGAAGGAACCCCCCTAAACCAGAAGAATGTTGTTGGGCATCAGAGATGAGTGCTCTCTATTAAAGGCAGTTTGTGGCAGTTCCAGGTGCCCTGGCAGTGCTCATTAGAGAGAAACCCCAGCCCAGAGTGCTGTGAATTCCTCCTGCTGCTGTTTGCACTGTGTTTTGTCAGGGGCTTTGTCAGCTCTTGCTCTGCTGGGTTTTCCTTGAGCTCTTTGAAGATTCCCTCCTCAAAGTTACATGGCTCTTAAAATCATGGTAAAAACAAAGAACTAATATCACAGTTTAATATTTCAATTAAACGACAGAGTAATAATTTGCATTAATTGTAGCTTATTAATTGCAAAGGACAACATCTTGTTTTGTTGTACTTAAAGATTTTATTAGTAACAGACACTTTTAGTTAGTGTTTGTTGCCCCAAGAGCTTTAGAGGAACTGATTTTCTGTCAGAAAAGATTGGAATCAATTGCATTCCTCCCTTCCAGACAGTGCTAAAACATTTATTTAAAGGTTTATATGCTCACCCTGCCTTATCTGTATTCCAAGTCACTTGTCCAATGAAATAAAATTCATTCATGCCTTCCTTCACTGTGTTATTGACAAAGTAAGCTTTATGTGGCTGGAAGCCAGAATTCTGTCTTTTGGGAATACCTCTCTCTAAACTTGTCCAAAAGAATTATTTTATTGCATTTTTCATGCCACTTCAAGTGTGTTTGAATGGTAAATCCTAGAAGCTGGGCTGACTGTGACCATATCAGCCTTTTGAATTAGCAGCATGCACAGATTGATACAAGTATGAGATTGTAGTGAAGGAGTGTGTGTGGCTACACAATTTTTAATTGAATTTTTTTTCTCATATTACCCACATGACACTATTTGATTCTCCTATTCAAGAACTAGGTCAAATTTTTTTTTGAATGCCTGGCATTAATGTGATGGAAAGTTTGCCATCAATTAGTGTTCTTTAGCCCATTCTCTGTGCAAGAGCTAAAAGCCAACTGTGGCATGTTTCATTTGAGGAAAAGCAGCATCTGCAGCTGCTGTGTCCAGCCCTGCAGCCAGTGCTGCAGAGCCACATCCAGCTGGCTCTCAGGGTGGAACACAGGAAAGCTGCTGTGCTCCAGGTGGTTTCTCTTGTACAAAAGACAGAGAAAGCCACCTCTGAGTTAAATACTCAACAAACCAGAGCAAGCTGGCCTGGCAGGCACAGCACAGCTGAGAGAGCCCAGGAGTGAGACATGGACACTGCTCAGGTGTCACTGCCTTCTGTCTGGGGACAGAGATCTGAAAGCCAACGAGAGGGAGAGGTGAAAGGAGAATTCTCCAGTGGTGTGCTGATGGGAGGCTGGAATGTGGGACAGGGAAGCAATAATGTCACCTTTTCCTCCTGTCACTCAGCAGACTGACAGAGCTGACCCTGGAGAGAGCAATGTGAGAGGCACTGGGACATTGCAGCACTGAACTCACTGCCTCCACCACAGACTAATTAAAAACCCTCTGATTCCACCAAACCCTTCCTCTCTATTTTCATTTCCTTTCCAAACAGGAATTCAGTTTAAATTTGGCAACCTTTGGGAACTCTGCAATAAATAGGACTATTTAAGTTGTTCTAGAGCTTTCTTATGCTTCCCTCAGAGAAACTATCCACACATTCAGAAACGTGGATGAACTGAGAATGGAAAGCTGAATAGATCTAATTGTTTAAGTCCTCACAACTAAGGGTGGAGAGGAGCCCAGGAAAGAGGAATTGATCCCATTTCTCTTACAGAAGCTGCCTTCTCTCCAGGGGTGCTCATGGGATGAGCCAGCCTGGGGAAGAGGCCACACCAGCAGCTCCCACACCCAGGGTACCCTGGGCAGGTCTGCAGAGAGTGGGAGCAGGTGAGACAGGGAAGAGAGGTTTGTTTTCTGCATGCTGGACCTTGTCTTGGTCAGCCTGCAGTGGTCAGGTACTGGTGATGAAGGGAGAGAGAGATGGGGACTCAGCAAGATGGTCAAAGAATCCAAATTTATTGTAGAGTACAAATGCTTGTATGCTTATTCTAGGAAGGCTAGTAATGTTTTACTGTAAGGATTGGGTTAATCATCACATAAATAAACTTACACATTTTAAACATCTCTTGCTTGCAGAAGTCTGATGTAATTTCCTTTTTCTGGTAAGTCAGTCTGATTGAATCTTCTTGGAATCTTGATTTAATCCTCAAAGTTCTGTTTGGTGTTGCCAAGGCATTTTGTCCATCAAATCTCTTGTGCTGACCAGGTCCAAAGTCCATCATGTCTTGTGTATCCCAATAGTCAAGTGTTGAGACTAGAAGATTGATGTTGGTCCTTTCCAACTCTTAATTATCCCACTCTATCCTAATTTCCCTTTGTACTGTGTGCTGTTTTGGGAGTGTGGGATATTTTCTGCAGTTGTCAGTTATGCACACATCAGTCTAACAAAAGCTCATGTAAGGACCTGAAGAAAAGAAAATTTGGCTTTGAGTAAGTAGCCTGCAATTTAGCAGATTTGGACCTAAAGATAAATGCTCAGTTCTATGATAAACCTTTCTCATTGTGCTCATGGAGTTAATCAAGGTATTAATTAGGTTGCAGTGTCTGACCTACAGTTTTTGCTTGTTTGTGGCTTATCTGCCTGTGGCCAGTTGTGTCTGAACTGCTCTCCTGTGGCTACCAACAGGAAGCCCCTGTAGCCACTAGGAAAACTTCCCATTTCATAGCAGCAGCCCTAGTGCATTTACCAAAGAACATGAATAGCATTGCAGGCTCTCCAGACAGTCCCAAAAACAATCCCAGCAGAAACACCTGTGGATTTTGTGCTGATTCACTTCTGAGGTCATAGACAAAGTTGAGTTTGTGACCACCTTTGCTTTCTTTGTTGCCAGATGAAATGATAATAAATGAATCACAAATTTGGATAGCAAAGCAAATTTGGTATGCTAAGCAATGCTGAGCAGCAATTGCCTTACAGATTCTGGTTCTGGCAAGGAAGTTTTACAACTATTATATTAGTTACAGAACAGTCAGTCTACTATAGTTCTGAGTCATTCTGTGCTTAAAAAAATCCCAGCTCTGAAACAAATCTGCAGCACAGAATAAAGCTCTCTATTTGTTTAACCCCCTGTCAAATGCAAGGCAGTGCTGTAACACAGAAAGCAGACCTCAAGGAGGCATTTGAGGACACTTCACCTTGTTCTCCTCCTTTTGGACAAAGACCTTATTTTCAGAAATGCTTTTACTTAGTCATAGAAATTATCTGAGTGCTGGGAAAATTGTTCACAACTGTAACATTCAAGGCTCTTAATTTTGAGCCTGCCATTGAAGGGTATGTGCTCTCTTCCCTTGGCCTGGCCACTTTTACAGCACAGCCCATGAGGATTCACCACCCTAAAAACAAACTGGGAAAGTCAGTCACCTCCAGTGCTTTCACTGGGAATGTTTCCAGGAAGATTTCTAGACTTCCTAAAGACAAATGTGAAGTCAAGGCTCCTCAGGCCCCACTGGGAATGGTTCTCATGCTCAGTCCTATGCAAACCCACCAACACTCAACTCCCAAAGCAGGATTAGCACATGTCTGTGCACTGCTTTTGTCAATTCTCACACTGGAGACTTCCCCCACTCCTCCTGCAACTCCCAGGGAGCTCTGGCATAAACACTTCACTAATGGATTGCCTCAATTAGCAATCTTTTCCTTTGGTGTCTATAAACTCCCTAATGTGATGCTGGTCTGGGCACCCTTGGCCCAGCCCAAACCAAGTGACTCACATCAGTAAGCACTAAATACATTTATCATAGGGTGAGAGAAATGAAACCTTCCCCCAGTCCCTGCCCTTGGGGCAGACACCCGAGTGTGGGAATCAGAAAAATAAAAACTTCCACAGACACAGAAGGGTTTGATTTGCAGCCTTGGGAGAAGCTTGGATTGATGTAAAAATACCATACACAGACATTAAGGAGAAAAATAATAAACTTATGTTTCTATAGTTGTAAGTAAGAATATGCCTTAAGTGAGTGAGAAACTGTGCTGATAAGAGGGTGAAGGGTTTATAGGGTAGGGTGTGGTCGTATAGAATAGCTAAGGGTTTAGAGGTTAGAATGGAAGCACATGTGTGCATGTGAGACAGAAGCCATTGGACAAAAGTACCCACAGTGCAGAAATGAGTAAAGGTGATGGGTCAGAAAAGCAAAATAAACCTTTTGGCATCTATTCACTGGGTTAGAAAGTTCCACATTGCCTTGTAACAAACAACTTGTGACTGCTCTGAGCTATGACAACTGTCTGCTCCTTTAGAGTCTCACAGCCTCTGAGACTGATGTCTATCTGAGAATAAATCATTCTTAGCCCAAAAACAGTCCCATCTCTTCATTACTAGGGGTGACAGTGACACCTGAGGGCACTCAGGGCTTCTGCAGCACCTGGGGTGAAGGTGAGTGAGTGACACCAGGGGGGGTCCCCCACAGTGTCCCTAGGGTGACAGCTCAGGGCACGGGTCCCTCCTGCTGTTGGCTCAGCAAACGTGATCTGCCCAATGGAACCTCAGTGGGAGAATGGGAGCTCCCAACAGAAATCAAACTCATTCACAAGCCAGCCATGCCCCAGGAGCTGGTTTGCAGTGACCTCGTTTGCCCTCTGTTGTCACACCTTTGTCCCAGCAGCGCTATTTCACAGGCAGCAAACATTTAGAAATAGCTTCAGCTATGACTAATCAAAGACAAAATGTTGCTTTCAGCTGCCACTTGGCAGCTTTCACCCTCGTGGTGGGTAGGTGGTTTAAAGAGGCAGAAAGCAAATATTTGGATTCTGAAAACACTCTTACTGCACCTTGTTTGTGTGTTTATATTTGAATAAACTAGCAGCTGAATGGATGATTAATTCTGGAGACATGGATACATAGAATGTAAAAAGATCATTTTGTGTTCAAGCCAACTTGCTAATGCAAAGCTGATTCTCTCCTGATGGGCCAAAGTAATTTTCCTTGTGATTATGAAGGAACTCAAACATGTTTATGTGGAGGGAGAACTTGGTTCTTGAGAACTTGAAGCATCACTTGATGCTTCTTTTAAGGGAGGAAAAAGAAAGACAAATTCCAGTGAATTCTGAAATGTTTTTGTACTGATATTATTTAATATGACCACTCTCATCATGTCCAAGAATAGGATGACAACAGAGAGAAAAAAAATCTATCAGATAGATGTAAACATGCCCTGAATCAGAATTTCCTGCCCTTGCTCACATGGGCATGAGCCCTGGTACAAACAGCCCTTGCTTTATCTGGGGTTTAGAGCAGGGCACAGTCAGTACTGGGATAATACAAGTGCTTGGAAATTTTCAAACATCAGGGCCTTTGATTTCTTGGCCCTCAAACCAATTTTTTCACCCTTGTACCAGGCTAGAAGGAATCCCTCACATTCCCCAGGATTTACTGGCAGGGCTGGGTCTCTGTGATCCCATAACCCTCTGCAAGTGGTCTTTTTTCTTAGGGCAAGTCCCAGCACTTTAAAGGTTTTTTAATTTAGTTCCCAGCCTGATTTTCAGCTATGTTTGTTGCAAACAGTGCTCACACTATGAACAGGGAGCATCTCTCTGTGAGTGTACCCAACAATCTGTACAGGTGGGACTTGCCCCTTGCCTTGTCTTGAATCAGCTCCGAGACAACCTTTGGCAAAATACAAAGTTTTAGATGGTGAGGTTTGCTAATGGGAAAACCAAGCAGATGCTTTACAAACACCAGGAAGAACCTAAATCCCATTCAGGACAAGTCTTCTATGGGATGGAATTGCAACAGCACAAGTCAGTGCTTGCTATATAATCATTTGGCTTCAAATTCTCCATTACATGAGAGAAACTTGTGTTGTGGCATCTTCAGTGATGCAGATGTGCCAGATTATTGTGTAAAAAGCAGACTCTGGACAGGGTAAAACAACCCCTCCCATTTCTGTGCTTTCAGACACGAGGATCAAAGACACATATGAAGGACTGTAAATGGTAAAAATAAACATCAATAAACACTGACATCCAGGCCAATAACAGACCTGGGTCTTTGGCAGCCAGGAGGGAATCAGCTGCTCCTGCCTTCCCACAGACTCCTGAGTCATCAGGTGTGTACAAAAATAGCTTTTGTGGGAAAAGCAAAAGCCTCCAATTTTCTTTTCTTAGCATTTCACAGACATTGCTAACCTTTCAGCTGGGGTGATCCTCTATGCTTCATCCATTTTATGTTTTTTAATGAGGTGAAAGTGTTTGTCTAATTTGAAGACATTAAATTGCTTTCTTCAGGTGTTAACTCTAGTTTTGTTTTCTGAAGTTTTGCTGATGCTTGTTTTCAGCGAAGAGAAAAAGCACTTGGAAAGTCTCAGGTAAAATTCACTATTACAAGAGACTACAAGGTAAAGTTTTCAAAGAATTGACTTGTTAGCTCAGTTTCAGTTGGTGTGGCAAGTGAGAGTGGGAACAGGGGGAAAAAATACATTTCCTCAGGTCACCTGGAGCTCCCTTGGCCTATTCCATCCACAAACTCTAAGAAGTAAGTTGGTTTTTTTTTTGAGAAATAAATAGCTCCAAATCTTAACAGTGAAGACAACTAATTAACAAAGAAAAATCAATCGTTAAGAACAAGTTCCTCTGAAAACAGACTTAAATCATGAACAGTGTGTCCTATCCCATTGAATCTCATCAGGGCTGCTAATATTGACTTCTAACATTCTAAGTGGTGAATAGGTAGTACAGTAGATCTACATCAGAAAATTTCTGCATTGAATCCTTTATTTATTTTTTTTTTCTCACAGGAAAAACAAC
The DNA here is from genome assembly GCA_013397155.1 of Irena cyanogastra. NCBI lineage: Eukaryota > Metazoa > Chordata > Aves > Passeriformes > Irenidae > Irena > Irena cyanogastra. Next base: position 150,604 of record VWZV01012189.1, on the reverse strand, counting down.
AAAAAAGTAAGTTTTCCAAATGATAACCTTAGGGAGGATTTCTGCACCATGAAACAAGCAAGTGTCCCAGCCTTCATCTTCCATAACATTGCCAAAGAAAGACCTGTCCAGAAACTACTTTGCCTGTGTTGTTTCTGCTTATTTTATGAGGGGCTCCTCTGATGTACTATTAAGACTAAGATCTGATTTTGAAAGACCTGAATGCTCTTTGCTGTGAAAATGCTGAGCCAGCCTTGTCTAGCAACCTTTGACATGTAAAGAAGGCTGGTAATTGCCATTTTCATCTCTAAATGTTGTAAATGACAGCAAATTTGATAGGATCTACTTTTAGATCTCACTGTAAGAGGCAGACAGTTTCAGAGAAGGAATCAATTTACTTCTACTTTTGGTTTACACTCCTTCTCCCCAGAAAATGTCTAATTACCTTAGATAAACATCTGTAAACATGAGCCTTCCCCTCCATAATCCACCTTCTATGTTCCTGCTTTATACCAAAGTTAATAAGCTCAGTCTATTTACTATGCTGCTTAAAAGAATGCTTTTAATGCTCTATGCAACTTGGTGGTCTTCCACTAGGAGTGAAAAAGGCATTGGAATCAGGGAATTATCATCATTGATGGTCTGGGTTCAATAACAGAGACTTCTAGCCTATGAGTCTGTGAACAGAAATGCCAGCAAACAGATTTGCAGAAGTGCTTGATCTGTTTTCCAAGAGCATTAATTTTCATTTTTATCCTGTTTATTCTTCTGTGTAATAATTCCTCATTCCTGATTTGGAGAGGAGAGCCATGCATTATCATTCAGAATGCCACAAAATTCAATTAAAGGCTGGCTGCAGCATCCCTTCTTGGTTTGTGAATGATTCCAGTGAGGAAAGCAGATGACTTTTTCCATCACAAAGTGTGCCTGCTAATTCTAACAGAGCAGACAGCCTTAAGCTATGCAAGCAATCATTAAACAACAAAGAAACATTAATAAAATGGCTCAAGGGGTACTCTCGTTCAGCCAGGGGTAAAACTGTCCTTTGAACATTTTAGGGACCAAGGACATGAAGTAGTGTCACATCTCAGAGGATGTAATTCCACATCCACCAGACTGCAGCCTCGGGAAGCCCAGCCTGCTCCTCCAGCTGGACCCAGACTGCCTGGCCATTCTGCTGTCTGTCACCAAGTGTCACCACTCTGCTGTCAGCACTACAACCTGAGCTGTACAGGCACCTGTCAGAGGTGGACAGGCACCTGTCAGCAGTCTGTATATAAAGATAGGATGGAATGCTGATTCTGGTCCTCTGACATCATTGTTATAATTTTTATTATGTATGTTTCACTTTACTTATCAAGATGACCAAAAGTTTCCAAGGCAAGCTTTTATTTCTCTTATTTAGAAACTCTGTGATATCTTTAGGCATCTGGAAAATGCCTCACTTTCCCCTACAAGTATTTCATGAGAATTTTCTGACTTCTACCCACATAGTACATAGTCATGTTTTTAATTCTTTACTTCATGACTCGAGGGAGCGAGGCATGGATTAAATGTTCTATTTAAAAATGCTTTGACACATTTTGTTGAAGCCAAGACAATTCTGTTGAAGCATTATCATGATTTACTTGAGGTAAATCAGCAAATAAATCATGTTGCCCCATAGGGCCACTCAGCTGAGCGTGTGTTTTATAAACACAGAGCCCTATAGCGGCAGCAATTGGCACATTTCCTTCCAGTCAGTGAGAGATTACACAGTGAGACAGAGACACTTAGAGAGCTGCTGCTGGTGGTGTCTGAGCCCCTAGGCTTTGTTCAGGCAGCTCCAATCTGAATGGATCACTTCCTTACCAAGGGAAACGACAGCAGCAGAATCTCTGGAGTGCAGTGTGAAGTGTTTCCCATTAATGGCGACATGAACGTTACTGCCGAGCCGCGCTACGCCACGAGTGTGTGCAGCAGAAGGTAATTCAATTCACCAGAATTTTCCTTTGCTTCCCCCTCCAGGTTAAAAGTCTGATCAGATGCTGGCTCTACATGCCAAGTCATTGAGTGAGTGCAGCATCTCCTGTGAGAACACAGAGCTGCACCAGGCACAGCTGGAGCAAGCCCCCGCTGCCAGGAGCAAACACTGGGGCTGGTTTCCCTCTCCAGCCCTAAGCTGCTGGGGGAGAGCAGGGCCCAGAGGCAGAAGGAAAAGGTGAGTGCAGCTGGAGGCTGTTGTGCCCACCACGTGTGTGCTGGGAGTTCCCTGGCACTGGTGTGGCACCTGCTGCAGTGACAGCCCTGGGGGTAAGTGAGGCTGTTCTCTCACACCAGATGTTCCGTGCACCACTGGCCCCATCACCCGGCTCAGCACCTCTGATGAGCTACAGAAAAGGGAGGTTGTATCCTGAGGTCAGAGCAGCAGTTTCTCAAACTTTTCCCTGAATTTCCTGCTCTCCCACGTTCTGCTCCCCTAAGGAGGGTGACGAGAGGCTTGCACCAGGACTGCTTTCCCTGTGATGCTCCCAATGGGTAATCAAACCCAGCCCAGGAGGACCCTTGGCCACAAAGAGCCAAAAATCCTCTGAAGGTGACTCTTTCTCATGCCTGTCCTCAAACAAACCCTACCTGCTCTGGTTTGAGACTGCCCATGGGCTGCCAAAAGCTCCAAGCTCTGCCTGATCTCTGGCTTGGTAACAAACCTGGGAGGTGCCAGCAAAGGGGAGGGGACAGGGATTCCACCAGGGCTGGGGCTATTTCTTGTGCCTTGGCCTGCATCAGAAACAAACTACTTCTTTGCTCATCTACTGCAAACATTTAAACCCCTCAGGTTGGGTTTCTGGAAAGAGAAACCTCAGAAAGAGGGGGAGTGCCTACAGAAACATGAAAGATATGAAATCTAGCTGCTAGGAATGATTGGAGTTGTGTATGAGGTCTTTGATGCTTCATCCAAACTTCTGTTTACCTGGCATGTGGTGAATAATTCGGACACATTCAACTACCTGGGTTTGAAAGCATTTTAAAGCATTTTAAAGAGCAGGTGTAAACATTCATAAGCAAGGGATAGGTCAAACAACCTGCCAGCTTTACTGCTTCAGTGGGTTAGGATTCAAGGGTAGGATTCTTCTTTTCCCCAAGTATTGAGCTAAAAATTCTTGACTACTTTCAGAAGTGATCCAAATCCTTTAAATTCCGGGTAGGAACAGATGAACAAAATGTTTTCACCTGCACAGAGCTGAAAGCTAAAGGGGATCTTCAGCAACATGCACCCTCCCTGTCTTGGTCAGGAGCTCCAGATGAGAATTCAAATGCACTTTTCAAGGTTTTCCTCGTGTGTGTGTGTGTGTGTGTGTGTGTGTGTGTGTGTGTGTGTGTGTGAGTCTTTTGCAGTGGATTAATCTCTGTTGAACCTGATAAAGCTGCTCTGAGAGAAGCTGATTTCTGATTTACATCCAGCTCCTGTCTGCATTATCAAAAACACTCCTGATGGACCCTCCTCACTCCTGCAGGCTTTCAGAGGGATCCAGTGACTCTCAGCAGTCACTGGCAGCTGGAGACCCTGCTCAGGGCAATTCCCAGGGTCCCACCAAGGCTGGCAGGATGACTGGACATGCACAATCAGTTCTGAAGTGGGACCTGACATTTTCCAAAAATACTTAAGCTACTTGGGATTTCTCTGGGGTAATTGCTGTACATGGTCTGGGATCCCCGTGCTGAGCACATCTACTCTGATAAATGCTTCCTAAAATGGCAGATTTCAGAATAATTCTAAGTTATATATTTGGATAGTTACTTCACAAGCTGTTTGAGAAATCTAAATGAAAAACAAACTATTTAAAAAGTCAGAAAAAAAAGAAAGAACACACGTCTCTGTGTTTGGGGGCTCTGGTTTGGAGGTAGAACTGATTGCTAAAATTACTGGATAACATAAATACTCTTTCAATTTCTTTGCAACTTTGAAGCTACTGCAACTCCAGTGGAGGTTCCTAATGTTATTTTTCCTCTCTTAACCTAATTAACGAAAATTTATGTAGTCCTAAATGAAATTGCTTTCTTCCAAGCACTGCAGAAGGAGTTATTGCCCATGTACCTATTAAAGCTTGGGCACCACTGCCAAGGCTCCCCAGCAGCCCCAGTGCCTGAGCTCCCTCCCCTGAAAGGTGCATTGAGATTGCCCATCTCACACAGGATGCAAACTGCTAACATGAACTCAGGATGCCGTCACCCTGATCCATTGTTATTATTTTAAATGTTGAATTTGAGTTGTTAGTTGTAGCATATTTACCTGCTGAATATTTAGAAAAGCTTTGGTTTAGGTATATTTTTAAAGAAGAATGAAAAATAAAAAGCTATGCCAAGATCCCTGGGTTTCATTTTATAAAAACTTTAGGAACTCTTTTAGTTTAATTATTAAAAAAATAAAAAAAAAATGCTTAAACTGAGAGGAATACTTTTTTTTCTTGAACACAATTTTTCAATAATGAATTTTTCAACAGAGTTGTATTAAAACAGGATTACTTGTTAACAAGTACCTGCCATCACTTTTAGAGTGATAGTCTAGGGTATTACTAGTACTGTGCTAACAGCTTCACAAGCAGTTAGTTTCTCAAAAACAGATTTAACACATTTCCAAACAGAAAATGTGTCTATTATTTTGTGGCTTAAATCTGTTTTATCATGCTATCACTTCCAAAATACTGAAGGCATAAAATGGTTTATAGTCCAAAAGATAAAGCAGCACAAGCTGCTGTGTTGGAATATAAGAAAGGATCTGAGAAAGTGCTAAAAGCATTATTACAGCTACAGAATGGACTCATAAATCTTTTATGCAACTTGATCAGTTCCCCTTGGAACCACACTGTATTGTTTTCATAAATAAACACCCAAAGTTGCTGTGCACAGTGTTTCTGGGCTGTCACACACTGCTTCTGTGCCTGAACAGGGTTTGTGCTGAACTGTAAACTGCAAACATTCCCAGGAGAATCCTTGTTTCCAGCACAGCCCTCACCCCAGGCAGGCTCTGCCTGCTCCATGAGTGCTGCAGCTCACAGCCCCACTGGCAGCAGCCCAGCCTGATTTCCTGACCTTCAGTTTGTCCATGGTAATGAGATTTAGGGGATCACTCCTCTCGTGCATTGGTTTCTTCTTACAGGAAGAAGCAGTAGAGAATAACCCTTCATTTTTATCTGCTCTACCACTACAGCTCCAAAAGCCTCCAGACACTGGCCTGTCTTTGCCTCAATTAAAGTGTCCAGCTGCCTGGGCCATTGCTCAGGATTGTCAGCCAAACCTGGCAGGTAAGTTTGCATCTGTCCATTTTCAGTAAACAGTTTAACCTTTTGCTAAACCGTGATTTTCCAGCTCATTTTTTAAATGGAATGCTCTTCAGGAGATCAGCTGTCCTGCTCAGCTGCAGCTCAGTGATTTAAGGAACACAAGGCTCTACATCCTGCAGACTGGAGTCCCCAAAATGCCCTTGGTTGTCCCAGCTCTTCACACTTGTGTCACACACCCTGCTCCCCACTCAGGGAGATTGCAAAGACACCTGACAGAGAAAACACAGCTCGTCCAGAGGATTCCAATGGCTTGGCTGCAGCTCATGTTGTGAGCTCCCCAGTAAACTACAATCTGAGATTGTTAAACTCTAAGCACTGCTGCTGATAAAAATAAAATAAAAAAAAAAACAGCTGACAACTGTGTGAAGATGTGGAAGATGCACTCTGGAGAACAGTGTGAAATGAAATCACACAAAGGTGGTTTCAGAAATAAGGACTCTTGAAAGGAATTATTGGAGAGTCTGTGGAGTCCAAGACACATAAAAAGCATCTAGACTATAAATATTGAAAAAAATCTTCTGGTAAGGGAACAAAACATTTGAAGTGCTGTGCAGGAAAGAATGGAAATCTGTGCAGTATAATTGTGCTTTTTATAATTCTGAATTAGTGACAGAAAGGTAAAAAGGGAAAATGAGTGTAGTTATCTTTTCAGGGCACTGATGAGAGGTATTCTTTGAATGTCTGTATGTTTTGGGGCTCTGGTTTGGGAGTCAGGATACAATATTGAAGTTGGGTAAGACAAAACCACCTGCAGCTCAGCACTATGTAGGAAGTGTTTCAGTCTAGGGACCAGGGCAATTTAACCCATTTAGCCCAAGGCTGTCTGCTCTAGCCCACTTGGTCTGTACACAGATGGTGGTACCTCAGAGAACAAGGCTGAACAAAGGGAAGGTTTGGCAATTTTGAGAAAAACATCTGTATAAGCTCTGAAGGAACACTAACCTTCCTGCCACAGAGTGGCAATAATCTCAGCATGCAGCAGCAAGTAATTTGTCCCAGAATGGTTTAAGTTTCTCAGCCTAAAGCAGAAATACCTGCCTCCACCCCTGAAATGCCTCCAGGCTGGCCAGAGGATGAAGGCAGCCTGGGGAGAGAGAGGAAGGAGCTCTCAGTGAGGATGAGGATCACCCTGAGCTGGGACTGAGGCTCTGCTGTGCTGGGATCCAGGTGCTCATGGAGCAGCTCCTGCTCTGCTCTGAGCCTCCTGCTGCTTACACAGACAGGATCATTGTCTGTGTCTTGCAGAGGAATCAAGAGATTTGCTGTGAGTCTCAGATGGGCTTGAGCCAGAATTACAAAGGTCTGAAAGTTGAACTTCAATTGCCTAAAGCCCAGAACCATCCAGGACATGCTGTGGATGGATCAGGGCACTTGTGACAGAGCTGTGCAGTGGCAGTGGCAGCTGAAGGAACATCTGCAGGGACATTTGTGCAGCTGAGGCCCAGCCTTGCACTAGGCCATTATTTTTCCCTCAACAGATGGAGAGTTTGGAGACACTTCCAAACCTGATTTCATGTGTCAACAGGTTACAGACACAACCTCTGCTCCTCGAGGACTAATCCAATGGCTGTGCACCCCCACTGACCACAGCAGGAATCTGCAGGGATTCAGGCACAAAACAGAAGCAGCTTCTATTGTTTGAACCACTTGTGAGCACACAGGAGACAAGAGGGAAGAAATGAGCAGCCATTTAAAGCACATGCTGCTGTTAAGGCTCATGAGCTCTGCCCGTGTAGCAACTCTTAAGGATATAGTATAAATAAATATACTTGAACAACAACACTGGGTATTTCCTTCCCCTGCCTGCCACAAAAAGTAAAGTTCATGAAGAGTTTCTCATTAGAAGCCATACAAAAATGCATTGCTGCTGTCTCATTGTGTGTTTAGAAGGATTTCTTCTTAAGGAAACTAAAGAGAAATAAAACCTTTTGCCCCACAGCCAAAAGGAAAACCCACACTGTTTCCTGTATGAGTGGAAAGCAAACACTAAAGGAATAAAAGTGGATATAAGAGCAAACACTGAAGGAATAAAAGTGGATGTATAGGAACTACCATTGCCTGTGCCTATGCACACTGACAAGGCACAAAGAGCTATGGGGTTGCTGAATCTGAGGTCACTTTTGTTGATATCTGTTGAAAATCACTGTTACATAACTCATATCCAGCACAGAGAGATGTCAGGGAGCAGCAGCAAAAATACAGCTTGGAAGGATTTGTCTTCACAGATGGTCTAAATTGTACCACAGAGCCCAGACTGTGTTTTCTCCTGCAGCATTTTGCAGGTTGTCTGTCCTGTATTCCCAGCTATAGAACTAGGAGATGGATCCTGAAATGATCTCTTAGTGCAAAGTCAGCAAATATAAAACCAATGAATGAGCCTTGACTCAACGTGACTTTGTCTGGGTGCCAAACCAGAGCTGCTGCCAGGAAAGCTAAGATTCACCAGCTCTGATGTGGCATTGCAGATATCACAGAAAACAAGCAAAAAACACTGAAGGAGTGGATATATTGGTCAGTGTTCATCAGGGTCACATCTGTCTCAGCTTTTTACTGAGACAGATGTGCTGATTTAGGTGAGGTACGTTCAGTTTTGTTTTGGAAAAAAATGGGCTTGCATTGCAGCTCCATGAAGTCAGCAAAGTCTGAGGAATTACAAGGCTTTTTCTGAGGACACCACACATGTTGAAAAGTGCCTTGCAAAACCTCTGCCACCCTTTGTGGCCCTCCACAGACTCATTCTGTTTTCCTCATGGACCTTCCTTTTGCTCACAGATCACCTTCAGGATTCACATTTACCTCCTCTGCATTGATTTTATCCATGAAGGAGCATGGCTGCCTTCAGCAGCTGGTCTCTCTCCTCTTCCTCAGCAGATTCCTTGGTATGTTCACATTCTAATATCATGCATTATGTCTACTTTGATTGTCTACTGGCCAGAAGTAGTTTTATCCACAATCCTGTGAATGTAACAACTCTCACCAGCTTGGAAAAAGAAGAGGGAATTTATTAGTACCTTTTCAGTAACCCACAACAATCCCTTTGGCTTTTGTTTGTGTGGCCCCTCCTGGAAAGTGGGGAGTGTGAAAGAAAGTTAGAGCCAGTCCACAGTCTACTATGAAAATTAACTTTAATGGGGAAAATAATGTTGCTTACAAACCAAGGAAGCTGCACTGCATGGGAAATAGAGCATGAAAAGGATTTGTGCTGTGATGTCAAGATTAGAGAGAATAAGCAACATGAATTAGCAAGTGGAATGCAAATATTGTACATTCAAGTGTAACTTCAGTGTAATATCAGAGATGTGGGTTCATTAGGAATTAGAGCATCTCTAAAATAGGATTCAAACTGCTGCTCTCTGCAGACTGGAGACCATGCACTGGGGCTTGGGTGGCCCCAGCCTTCATTGAGCTAGGGCTGATGCTTTCCCCTTACTCCTTTTTATCAGTATTTATTGCATGAAAATGGAGATTTTGTTTCTGCAGATCCATTGCATTTAGGTCAGTGACTTGCTTACAAGAGGATGTGGAGGTGGACACGTCCTGGCTTTGGGCAGAGATGGCAGTGGCAAAGCAAAGCTGAAGCACAGATCCTTCTGGAGAGGTGGGGCTGAGCAGCTCATCTGGGACAGGGGACAGTGCCAGTCAGCACCAGCTTGGCTGCTCTGTGTGCTCAGGTGGGGCAGTGTGAAAAACAAGGCTCACTCTCCTGTGGAAATTTAGAGAGTTTAATAAAGTACAATAGGAGACAAAGACAATAGAGCAAAGATCTGGCATTCTGCTAAGAGCATGATTGCTGTTTTGGAAACACCCTTTATGTGGGGCTGGATTTCAATGTGACTTAGAGAAATCTCAGTGCAGGCTTTAGGCTTTCCCAGGAGAGAGCTGCTCTCCTTTCCAAGGACAGCTCTGTGAAGAATTTCATGTTCTCAAGCAATGGACTGATAAAGGTTTTTTGTAAGCATCCATTATTTTCCAAACAACAGCTGTTGATCCCTTTTGTTTACTTTCCCTTTTCTGTTCATTCTCAAAACATTGTTCTCTGCCTCAAACCAACGGTGGTAGAGAGGTGTTGAGCCATTTTAGCCAATCACATAATTGTTAGCATAAGTCTCTATAAATAGGGACTGCTTGTTTAAAAAAGGAAGCCTTCTGATTCTCAAGAAATGTTGGAGTCTTCATTTCATGCAATCTATCACAGCAACACCCTTTATTTACCATTTCTGTTGCAGCCTGTTACATATCCATAAACAATTATGCATATTAAACTTTTCCCCAAATTAGTCTGCATGTTCCCAGAACTGTTTAGCATGGCTCCTCCTTGGATCTGCCTTTTTAGAGCACGGGGTTTCTTTGGCTGTGGTTTTAGTCCATTCTTATCATCACCTCCAGTTTTTGGGATTTGGTCCATATTTTCTTCAGATGGTGAGTGCTGATAGTTGGGATATCAATAGCAGGGTCCTCATCATATGTTCCTTGAATGTTATCCCATCCAAGCAGGCAGTTTAACACAAGCATATCTAGATCAGCTATTTCACTACTATGTCTAAGCTTAGTAGTGAAATAGCTGATATTTTATTTCTGTTATCAACAGAAATAAAAATTATATCTTTATAGCAAAGTTACTTTAACACCACACATATAGAATCCATTTTAATATTTGCCAAAAGCCAATATTATAATATATACCTGTAACAGGCAGTAACTACAGACTGCATGCCCAGCCTCCTGCAAATCCCTCTGCACTGCCTCAGAGCATGAAGGAACAGGGCATCTTTTAATAGAGGTGAATTTTTCTAATGCCCCATTATTTAGTTTAAAGGGTCCAAAGCCACCTTGCCCCTGAATGTGGAAGCCAGGGTTGTATATATCATGGTGCACTTACAATAAAACAACTATTTAAAGGATTTACTCAATCAGGGCCATGATATACTAAAAGCTTTCCATAACTGAAGAGGTTGGACTAGGAACCTCCTGAATATATATAAGAAAAACAAGTTTTCTTATGTAAAAAAATTATAAAAATTAAAGCCTTTAATGTGTTATGGGCTTGGAGGAAGAAATACTCAAAAATAAGAGCAAATGTTCAGTTTCCTTCAGTTCTGCCTGAACAGAGCCTATCTTTCTAAAGGACAGGCTCTAGGTCTCAGCTTGTCTGTGCCACTCATGTCCAGTGGCAAATTTAAGGATGATCATCATTACCTCCTCTTTACCAGGCTCTCTGCTTGTGAGCTCCAGACTTGAATACAAAAATGAGAGGTTTAGGGCTCCCACCATATAATTCCTTCCCATTTTCCCCTAATTTGCAGATTTAATGCCACAGAAATTGTCTTCTTTCACCCTCATTACTTGCCCTTTCCCCCATGACTGGTGTAGGTGCATTGCAGTGACTGCACTTGTCTCAGCAGCTGCATTCTGTGTGCATTGTGCTTCTCTACTTGACCCAAAATCATCTCAGTACTTCATTTTTGGAGGCGTTTCATTGCTTTTCCTTAAGGAAATTAATTCCTTCCTTGTAGAAGAAAGCCAGCTTCTGTTTTCCACTTGAGCACTTTTTTGGGCAGAGAGGGGAGGAGGAATGAAGTAGGTGATTTGGGTTTTTAAATCAATGAACTGCCAAACGACAGTACTGGTGCAAAAGGGCAAGTATGTAATTTTCTCAGTAGCAAATATAGCTACATGTATCTAAATCTGAGACATTCATCAGCTCCTTTATAGGATGAGACAGGGCTCAGAAATGATTTTCTGTTTAAGTACGTAAGATCAAACATGTTTGTCATTTTAGCCTTCTCTTTATTCTATCTGATTTCAAGATCTTCAGACAGACTCTCTTTAGATGTCATTGCTTCAAGCTTCTGCTTTTATCACATTAACCACTCTTCATGAGCTCTTACACATCAAAATGCATTTGGATATATTGTTGAAGAGAGTGCACTTGTGAAGACTACAATAAAAAGTTAGAGAATCCGTGCCTGAAACTTTGTACAAACACACTTAGCAGAAATAAAAACACTGAAATGAAAATGAAACCCCAAACAAAAATCCACAATGCTTCACTCACATTTTGTTTTTTCAAGGAGAAAAAAGATGTTTTCCTTATGTTTGAATGCAGCTTTGTGTGCAAAGCCCCAGACACGGTGAGCCATCTCGTGCCTGTCAGCTCCTTCTGTTTGCAGAGCTTTTGTGGTTTTGAATTCTTCTTTTCCTGCTCTATGAGGCAGAGTGTTACACCAAACTCTGCAATTAGGAAAACCTGCATTTTCTAATGAATTGTCTAGGCCTTTATTGAGCCACATCCTCAGGTACGTGTGGATCCTGCTTCTATTTAAGATTTTGACTGGAGAAAATTCTTCCCAGCCAGCAGAAAGGGCTGGGATTTGCTCTGCATAGTTTAACTGAGGACAGACTCAGCCCTTGCAGGGTCCTTTGGCCATTTCCTCATGGCTGCCATCACCTGTGTGTCACCAACGTCTTGCAATTAGCACTAATGAACGGGAGACAGTAACAATGCACAGCACTGGAGCTCTCTCACCCCTCACACACGCAGGTTTGGGCTCAGCTCTGCCAGGAGGGTGTGTTTGTACTTGGATAAAACCAGTCCCAGGGCACACCAGCAGGATGTTTCCTTAGCAGGCATTTCAGACTGGCAGGTTTCTTATCAGTTTCAGACTGGCTTATTTTTGAGATAAGGCTGCCTCTTGCAGACTGGAGTGAAGGACTGCTAGAAAGAAGCTCCAGAAACATTTCAGGACAAGTTTGTGCACACCCAGGTAGATCAATTGATAACAAGCTGGCCAGCCACCTGTGGTGGGGAACTGTAGCACCAGGATTTGCTACAAGATAAACTCCCTCTCTTTCATCAGCATCCCTGAGGTGTTGGAATCTCACTGAAGCTCACAGCATGACACTGATATGACAGCATGTTAAGTAAGATAAAGCCCAGTCCCCATATTTGCATCACCAGGTCTAAGGGTCTAATGCACCCAGCTTGCTCAAGACATTCTCCTGCATTTCCCTCAGAAGAACTGAAGCTTTGTTTGAAAAGTATCTGCTTTAGTTCCTTGCATTAAAAAAAGACCAACCTAAAACAATTAGAAAAGAATACTCACAGGTTTCTGGTCTTCCCCCACGTTCTGCTGTGGAGCCCACTTGCAAGGGGATGAGGGGAATTTGTGAATACAAATTAGCACTACAGGGCTGCTACTGCTCTTGCTTGCCCAAGATGGAAAACCATGGGTTTCCTTGTCAGAAAGGAAAGGTCTATTGTGGGAAACAGTAAAGGTAAGAAGACTTTCAGAAAGCTGTAACAGCAGCCCTTAGAAGCAGAAAGGACAGAAAACTTAGAGCTAGCTGCAGCTGCAAAGTCTGAAATCAGAAAAGTTACAATAGTACAGCAAGCAAGGACATGAAACAATAGCTTGAGTTTTAGGCTTGGCTAAGATAGACCTTAAGACTGCAGGAAAATATGCTTAGCAAGATAGTAGAAGGTTTTAAGCTTAATAATGAAGTATTGTGTGTTGTTAATAGAAAGCATCCAAGCAAGCACTGTGTGAAGCAGATGTGTGTGTGCTTTTAGTGACTGGCTAGAACAACTGTCTGTAAGCTTTAGCAATGTGCTGTTAGCTAGAAAGTTTTTAAAATGCCCTATAACAAAGATATCTTTGGCTGCTGCTGGCAGGACGTGAGCTGTTGCCACCTTCCAATTGTCTCAGCCATGTAATGAGGCTGATGCTGCAATAAAGCTTGAGGAACATACCCCAGCAGCCCTGTCCTGTTCGTGGAAAACCACCAACACAGTGCATCTCCTACACCTTTGGCAAAGATTTTCTTCCCTCTCGTGTGGCTGCCTGAGAAGCACACAAGCCCCTGCTCTCAGCTGAGTCCAGCTGCACAGCCACAGCTCCCACACAGTATTTTCGGAGCATGTTGCCTGGAGGAAGTACAGAGCAAAGGTGTTGTTAATCACTAGGAGCAGATTTCCCTCAGCCATTTCGAATCTTCCCTTGCAGAAGGTCCCACAGTGTCTCAGCTGCTAGCAATCAAGCCCCAAAATGACCAATTCACAGTCCTAATCAGTTCTAAAACTAAACACTCCTCCCAACATCTCATCCCGCAGAAACAAGACTAAAACCACTATTTGTCAAAAGTCTAACAAAACCACCCTACACACTCAAATTCATGCAGTGTGAAGACAATGGGCAGTACTCTATTTTTTTTTAGTTTAATCATTGATGTTCCTTAGAGATAATTGCATGGAAAATAAAAATCTTGTGTTTAAAATATGTCCATAAATGAGACCCAAAGGAAACATCTTTTCTTAATAAAATGCAGAAAATCTTTGAACTCAGAAAACCTAAATGATAAATTCAATTGTCTTCCATTTTCATGCTATGTAGAGGAGACTTGGAGCTTGCAATGTCATGTTTTTTAATCCTCTTCCCTGTTAATTTGATGGGTTAATTATGTGACATACATGAAGCACCTATGACTAATGATAAATAATTTAGTGTTTGACATACACTGTTGATGTACATAGGGATAGGTTTGTAGTTAGAAACAAAAAAAGGCCATTCAGTGGCTTCACAGATAAGGGCCCTTGGCATGCATGGGAAAGGCACAGCAACAAAGCATTCTTTGTGAGAGCTGTTTTCTAGCAAGTTTTAAACTTTGATTTATCAAAACAAAGGAATTCACAGAATGACCAGGTTGGAAGAGACCTTCCAGATCATCAAGTCCAACCCAGCCCCAACACCTCAACTAAACCATGGCACCCAGTGCCACATCCAGGCTTTGTTAAACACATCCAGGGATGGTGACTCCACCACCTCCCTGGGCAGCCATTCCAGTACTTTATCACTCTCTCTGTAAAAAACATTTTCCTAATATCCAACCTGTGGATCCTATCCTATCCAATCCCTTGGCACAGCTGGAGACTGTGTGCTCTGGTTCTGTCAGTGCTGCCTGGGAGAAGAGACCAACCCCACCTGAGCACAGCCACCTTTCAGGGAGTTGTAGAGTGATAAGGTCACCCCTGAGTCTCCTTTTCTCCAGGCTGAGCACCCCCAGCTCCCTCAGTGGTTCCTCACAGGGTTTGTGTTCCCAGCCCCTCTCCAGCCTCGTTGCCTCCTCTGGACGCGCTCGAGCGTCTCCACGTCCTCCCCAAACTGAGGGGCCAGAACTGGACACAGCACTCGAGGTGTGGCCTCACCAGTGCCGAGTACAGGGGCAGAATGACCTCCCTGGTCTGCTGGCCACACTGTTCCTGATCCAGGCCAGGAGCCATTGGCCTTCTTGGCCACCAGGGCACACTGCTGGCTCATGTTCAGTCAGCTGTCCAGCACCCCCAGGTCACTTTCTGCCTGGGCACTGTCCAGCCACACTGTCCCCAGCCCAGAGCACTTGGCTATATAAAATCACTTGCCATTTCTTGATTTTTTTTTTTCAGATTTAAATGTTTTTAGGCTCTGAATAGTCTGTCTCGGTGATGTGTAATCCCAGTTAGGTTTATGAGTAAAAGGTGAGCACTCTAGAGCACCTGAGCACTCCAGAATCACCTTCACACCTCCTTATGGAGAGTCACATGCCAATTAGAAAAGAGGAGGAGGGAAAGGAAAATAGACAGCAAAGAACTTGCAATAACACACCATGAAATTGTTATCTTACACGGGAGGTGTGTGACACCCAGCACGTCAAAAGGTATTACTTCCTTAAAGAAGGCTGGGCTTGAATTACTGAATTTTGTAAAAGATTAAATGCTAATAATCAGCTCAATGTGGATATATGAGATGGGAGATGAGGCTGGGAAATTGCTTGCCAGACTGAAGGAAGAGGAGGACAGCAGTAAAGTTATTAGCTCAATTAAGGGGAAAGATGGTTTGATGAAAACCTATGTTCACAGAAATAAATCAAGTATTTAGAACACTAAAAAACCCCACCAACTTAAATTTGTGGACAGCTTTTCTCTGACATCCTCTATGCCAGTGTAATCTAAAGACTTCTGTGTTTGTGAAGGAGTATTACAACAAGTTATCTGCAAGAAATAAATATAACAACATTTAGCAGCCTTTCAGTATTTTACAGAGTTACTCAAATGGATCTCACAGATGGGAAATTACTGTTATCCCTGCTTTTTTATGGACAGGAAGGGACAACACTCATGGCTGCAGCTCTCCCTGTTCTAGCCTGCAGCCCTCAGGCTCAGGGCAGTACATGGCTCTCCTGGTGCTCGTCCCCTCGTGGGCCAGCTGGGAGGCCATGAACTCTGCTTTCAGGATTGATTTCAATGCTGAAGCATTAAAGCAGCATTTTAGGTACCAGTGATCCCCAGTGCAAGATATTTGTGGATGTTTATGAAGCATTTTCTTACATCCCAGTCTGTTAACTTTTCATTAATTCAGGGATAGCTTTAGAAACATAAAATGTGTAACAGCGGATTGCCTACGTGATAACTAAAAAAGAAAAGAAAATAACTATCTTAAACTCCAGAGACCATCTCTAATTGACCTGACATGCTTATTAAACAGTTTTGATCAGAAATAATTAACATAATCCAGCTAGACCAATTAGAGCTCAGAAAAAGAAAAAAAAAAAAGAAATTGGATTGTAGAAGCTTCAATTTGAAGAGCATCATTTGCAATATGAAATACCAGCTGATTCAGCAAACAAGTAGCTCAGGAAACAAGTTATAACCCCTGACCCAAGGAAATAGTAGATAAACTGAAAAGCCATGACAAGACGTTTTCTTCATGTCAGGCATGCAGAAGACCTTTAAAACTTATTATCAAACTTTTCACCTCTAGAAGAGGTGGGAAGAAGACAGAGTAGTTCAGCAAGTGTAGGAGCACTAAGAGAATAACCTGAGTGTTGGTTCCACACCAGAGGCTCTGTGGATAGATGAGAAAAACAGCTTGTGGGAATCCTGCTTTGGAAATGTACCCCTGAGGGACACTATCAGTAATTACTGTTTGTTGTTTCCCCTGCAGAAGACCCGAGATCTCAAATCCAACTATCCTAAAAACAAAGGAAGAGAGAGCTCTACTAAGAGACCCAACAGTGAGTGCACACACAGGAAAAGGTCCCCCACAAGCTTTAATTAAACAACCTCATCACCTCTCCTGACGAGTTTTTGTCCCTGTTTTCAGCTGTCCTGGGCACATCATCCCCAGCTTCACATTCCAGACAATTCCCAGGCACGTGGTGCTGCTGGACCCTGTGTCCCTTCCTGAGCCACCTTCTTCAGGGCTGGCACGTGGGAGGACCAAGGAGCACTTGGAAATATTAGCAGGAGGAATATCTGCTGCTGTGGCAATGAATTGTACAGATTTAATTATTTTCTGGCAGAAAGTTGTCCTGAGAATTTAAGCAGGTCAGAGAGACTGATTTTCAGAACAGATATTTTGGTCATAGATCTGAGATAATATGGTCCCAGGGAGAACTTTCCATAAAATAGTGTAGAAAACCTTTGTAAGTGGAAGTTCCCTCCACAGAATATCACATTTATCATGGCCTGTTTAGGAATGTAACTAATGTCAAGGGGGTTGGTTAGAGGTTTTGTGCTTTTGTTTGTCCCACTCATACCTGTTTTCATAGACAAGTGTGTTCCTGTATGTGTAACACAGGAAGATGTCAGATCCTGTGAGAAAATAACTGCAAATCTCAGCATCTCAAGATGCTGTCTTGAAACTTCATCTTCTCTTAGTAGAACCAGAAAACTAATTCCTTCATGCACAAAATAAACAGCTTGAAAATCTCAAACTTCATGTGAACATGAAATACTCAAGGAAACTTTTTTCATCTTAAACCTTGATGCACACTTTGCATTCTTGCACATCCCCAAAATTCCTGTCATCTCAGGGAATATGGATTTCAAGGCTTGGATTCAGTTGGACTGACTAATTACTTGTGTCGTAATGATCAACCTGCTTAATTTATCACTTCTTTGAACATTTAATTAGCCAACAGTGCAAGACAATTTAGTTCTGAATTAGGATAAATTAAAATGCTAGCTTTGCAGCTTTAGGGATATGTGAACTACCACCAATTGCTGCTATGAAAACACTCAACAAAGCAGAGAGAAAAACGCAAAGATCTCAGCCAGGTTAATGATTCTGAAGTAACAGCCTTTGAAAAGCCAGCTGTGAAATGTGTCTGTTCAATCACATGTCAATCTGTCTATGCTGAAATATAAAAACAAGAAGCTGAAAATGGTGATTTCCTCCTCCTCCTTCATGCTCAGCTCCAGCTCCTTCCAGTGCAGGAGGCTCCTGAGGCCACCCACACGTCCACTCCCACCCTGTGTGACTGGGGTCCCAGTTCGACACCTGTGCACATCCAGCTGGGGCAAGGTCACACCTTTTCCTACAAACAAAGCTGTAATTCATATTTCTAAGTACTCTGAAACTGCTTTGGAACTGCCCTGGTATGTGACAGTTAAAGTTCTCAAACTGATGGAGAATAATAAACCTGAATATAGAACTTTAATAGGAAAATGAGCAGTGGAGATGGTTTAAGATTACTAATCCACAGAGATGCTTTTGTGCAGATACCCAAACTGCTTCCATTATGTGTGCTGTCGTTTGGCTGCCATGACTAAGCCATTGTAATAAACTGAAAAAGATCATGGATAACACTTTTAAAAGTGCTAAAGAATCACGAGTCTAATTCTTGCTGGTTTTCTGAGAGTCTCATTCTCAGCCTTGCACCTGCAGCACACATTTAGGTGCCTTCTTAATATATTTTCATCCTTACTATGGAAAGGATGAGACTCTTGATATCCTTGTGTGTCTTGATATCTTGGTCAAAGTCACAAAAGGAAAAAAATTGACTGGCCCAATCCTTGGGCTGTTTTGACCTCTGAGAGTCTTTGTTCTTCAGGTGTTTACCCAAATCTTGAGTACACATTGTTTGTAGAACAGAGATGAGGTCCAGTAAATCCTTTTCCTTCTTGTCTAATGAATATAACTCTACAGCTGCAACCACCAGTGAGATGCAAATTCATTCAGGATCTCCTGAAGAGCTCTGAGAGATGCACACATACATCAGTATCAGACATCCACTGGTACAGACACCAGGGGTGGCAAGCAGAAATAGCAGTTTAGTTCCAAGTGATTCTGACTACACTTTTCAATGATGTATTTAGTGCTAATTAGTCCATTTTGAATTGTTTGCCCAAACTATACAATAGTATCATTTCATTAAAAAGGCTTCAATTAAAGAAGAGAGAAAAAACTTCCCAACAGAAAGCTATCTGCACACTTATTATATCTGCACACCCCATACATGTACACTGTATAATCAGGCATGCTCAAATTAGAGATGAAATTACAGCTTTTCTGTTACCATGAGAACAGCAACATTTCTCACAGCCTGTTAAAATTATTAACTCAAGTATCTTATATCCTTTTAAACTTCATTATTATTTATCTAGGGTTGTACAAGCTTTGGCTGTGCCCACATTAGCCAGCATTAATCACATCTCAAGTGAGCTACTGCCAGCATGGAGAGAGCCTCCACCATTTTTTGCCAGCCACTATAATTAGCTTTTATCCTTTTGTTGTATTTTTTTTTCCTAGTAGCCATGTGTGGACATTACAGCAGAAACTGCTACAATGAAAAAACTTGAAAAGCTTGCAGGAATCTTACAGCCTCACAGCAGTGAGCAAGTTCAGGGGTGCTCTAAGTTCAGCAGTGTTATGGATGGGTAATGAGATGGCTGCTGTCACAATTAAGGGGTGAACATTATGTGTATGTTGAGAGAAGTTTTGTAGATGTACAGTTCTGTTACTGCAACATGTCCTCCCCCTTGCACTGTTATCCTGGGATGGCCTTGGTGCTCGGGGCATTTGGGAGGGATGGCTCGTTACTATGGCAACAGCTGACCTCCAACCAAGGTGTGAGAACGTGATCTCCACCCCTGGAGGCAAGGAAGGAGTCGGCTGACAGACTTTAGGAGGGGCTAGAGGTATAAAAGGTGGAGCATCCATTTTGAAGAGGAGCACGTGGCTGATAGTCATGGGGGTCCCAGCGCTGTAATTTTTCCTTATTCAGTCCTTTTGTTGTACTTTTTGTTAAGGTTTAATAAACCTTTAAAATTTTAAAAGTGAGCAGTCGTTCCTCACCAGCAGTATGGGGAAAAGAAGAATGCTGACAGCCTCAAACCCTTTCCTCGCAGCCAGGTCTCAGTGAAGGCGCTGTCGCCCCGGAGCCTGGGGTTGCCATGGCGATGTGCAGGAGGCCAGCCTGGCTCCAGCAGGACAGGGCTGTGTGCTCTCCCAGCTGCTGGTGGCTCCATCCCGTGACACACAGCCTGCCCTGTCCTCTCTCCCTCAGCAGCACTGGAACAGTTTGCTGTCGGCAGAGAGGGGGTGAGGAAAAACCACTGGGAGCGTTTGGCTCAGAGCGGAGGAGATGAAGGGCAGGAGCCAGGGCTGAAGCAGACCCTGCTGGCAGAGCAGACCTGATTCATGCTGCACTTCACACATGTCCTGGTGGCTCAGAGGAGATGGAGAGGACGTTTGGAACAACAAAGGATTCCAGCTGCTTTGTTACCTGCTGACACAGGAGTCACTGGGGCTGCCTGGGCAATCCATCATGCTCTGGCTCCCACCTAGCTGCCAGACTTCAGGAAAAGGGGACTCACTTGGCCACGTGTCAAAAGGTGAATTCCAGTTTTGATCTGCTCAGCTTAGAGGTGTTTCAGACTTTATTCATGACATGCTCATCATTAGACTCCTGCTGCCATCCCAGAGCAAGACAAACAAAAATTTTAGGATTTCAGAGGTCAAATTCACAGAATCCCTTGTTTAATTGCTGCTTAGATACAGTCAAAAAGGCTTTAGGGCCTTGAGATGAGCCGTGTTTTCTCCTTTGGTTTCCAGCTGTGGCTATCAGACCAGCTCAGAGACAGGGGCACAAGCCAGGGAAGGGAAGGGAGTGAGTGGCAGCACACCCTGGGACACCTTCACAGCCTCCAGGAACCCTCTGGCTCTGCAGGTGCCCAGTGGGACTCCTCTACATGTGCAAAGGTCAGGCCACCCACTACAGCCTTGCGCTCTGCAATATGAGTAAGACTCACCCTGGATTCCTGTTCTTCATTCCTTGTTTTTCTGGGGATGAAAATAACCCCTGTAAAGAGGCCCTGCACTTCCCTTGTCAGTTTGCAGACTCTCGGGGGCTTTGTGCCCCATGTCTGTGCAGCAGGGCCTTCAGCAGGAGCTCAAGGAGGCCACACTCACCTGTCCTCTCTCAGAACAACCCTTGTGCTTGTAAATCACAGAGGTCAGTGCAAACAGCTCAGAGGTGTTTTCCAATAAATCTTTGCAACCACTTCATTTTAGTTTTGCTTGCGTCCTTACAAGGTGCAAAATATTTCCAGAGGGAAAAGGACCTCATGACTGGAGAGCAGCCCTTTAACCCTCACTGTAACCTATTTGTAAGTATGCTCAGGCATGAGGCAGGCAGACAGACCAGTCTAGCACAGCCAGGTTATCACAGTCTGTCCCCCAACCATACAGATTTGATGTGTGCACTTGCATTTTACCTGTGTGAAAGGGGCCCAGTGTATTTTCTGCAGCATTCACAATGTAGTAACCTAAGCTGACACTTCTCAATACTACTGGAATTACTAGTTTTTAAATGGCTTTTTATTACCTTGCTACCTAGACACCTTGCTACTTCTAATCTTGCTACTAGATTTTTGGTTACTTGTGAACCCAAAATTTCTTCTTACCCAGTGCTTCCAGTGGTTTTGCTGCCTCATCTTCTAAAGGCTCCAAGGTTTTTGTGATCAGTCACCACTTACTGTTTTGAAAATAGAAGTAGGATAATGAAGATACATTCATATTAACTATGAGAGTAAAGATAAGATAAAAGAGGACTATTTCAATAGATGAAAATAGTTTTGAAGATAAGGAATGCCCAGGAATTCAGGGGAAAATAATAAGATTCCAGAGATAAAGTAAACTATAACAATCTTTATGATAATGGGAGAGGAACACATTAAGAATTTTATTAGCAAGAACTACAAAAATTAGCTCTCTCCAATTTCATCTTAGAATCAGTGAACATTTTGTTTCCATAATAAAAACAGCAATGAAAAGAAAATTGGACACAGGGCATTACACTTTCTCCTCTGGAGGGGAAGATGATTTCTGCTCTCTGAGGAGTGATATGGACAATCAAGGCTGCAGCTGTGTGGGACACGGTGCAGGTCACAGCTGTGCCATCTCACCCACAGCTCCTCCACTCCACAGCTCCACTGCACCTGGCCAGCACAGTCCTGGGAGAGTCCCATCTCCTCAGCCAGCCACCCCAGAGCAGGAGTCATCAATAGACTGACAGATGAAGGGGAAACGTTTCCTTTTTTTCCTTTTCTGACAGCGACTACAAATGAACCTGAGGCAGGATTCTGTACCCACAGGGTGTTCCAGTGCAGGGCCCCCTGACACTGCCTGGCCTGAGCAGCCATGAAGTGTTGGTTCTTTTGGGTTTTTTCTGTTTGGGTTAGAGTTGGGATTGAAAGCATTTGAGACAGTATTTTGTGTTTGGACTCAGATGTTTATTATTTTTTGTCTATATCACAGTCTTGCAAGTTGTGAGTTTTACCGTATTTTACTAATAAGCTACAAAATGGCTCCATATTTATTTTTACAAGGTTTTTTAAGGCAAAATGATCTAATTAAGAAATTACACTTAAATTATTTTTACTTTTAACTTAATAACTAATTACTTATGTCTTGCAATGTGGACTTTTCTGTCTAATTACGGACTACTACTTATGAAGAAGAAGGTGAAGAAGGTGAGGAAGAAGAAGGTGAAGAAGTTGAAGAAGAAGGACTAGTTATTGTTCTAAAACTTTTATCTTAGTTTTATACATATATTACTATATTCTAAAACTTCAAACTCTAAGTTGTCTACTACGTGATATTACACACTTCTAATCAAACCACACACTTACAATCTTAGTTCTATCTTGCGATTTTGGAAGCTTTCTTCACAGCTTCAGGTTAAATGTAGTGTTCTCTTGAGGGTCTGTGCCTTTCAGCACAGAAAGCCCAAAACTCTCAGTACCTAGGTTCTAACATTGAAGCACCACAGGATAATGGACACAGTACTTTGAGCTCAGGGAGAAAAAAGCTGGGCCACACTAAAACTGCAGTGAGAGGCTTCTTATGGCCTCCCCCCTGCCAGCTTTAATAATCAGATAAGGGATTGGGGATTGCACAATAAATGTGAGCAGCAGAAAGACTCCCTGGATGAAGTTCAAGTGAGTAAAAAAATCCTAAAAACAGAGCCACTGGTAGACCTGCAGGGAGCAGAATCATCTGGAAACAGTTTTGGATATGTTCCTGAAGCAGAGGGAAGAAACTCTGCTCAGCTTGACTGAGTCACAGGTTCAGCCTAAAGAACCAACATTTGTCACTTTAGGTTGTGACTCAGTTACGAGAGCCATTTTCTTAATCTCTGACAGAAAGTGTAAGTACTCCAAAGTGTTTGGTGCAAGAACAGCTTCCTGAGTCAGAAAAAAACCAGAGAGAATTAAAAATTTTACTGCCAATTCAACATTAACTTGAATTCACACTCCTGAGGTTTTGCAACATGACAGTCACCACCTGGAGCTGCAAGGCTGTGATATGCTTCAGGATTAGAAATTCCTGTGCCTTTAGTTTTTTAAAAATACTTTTCAGCAATCCACATCAGCTGCATCATCCCTTCTTAGCACCATCCTAGAGATGTGGAACTTGAAGTTCACAAATGCCTCATTGCCAAAGCCCAGATTGGGTTCCAGTTGGCTACTGAAGCCTCACTCTCTGGGATATTTTCTCCCATCTCAATAAAATGTGCATAGTAGTTCAAGACCAAAATGCATCCCCTTGTAATGATCATTATAGTGCATTTTGAAGCCCATTTATCACTTCTCAGGAACCATTTGTAATATCACAACTTTGCTAGCTCACTCACTGTAAAAAAAAATTAGCAGTTTCCAACATCTAATCCTGCAAGAGCAGGTTGTGTGCAGTGATTGCTCCAACTGCTTTGCCAATGAGTCGAAACACTTTTTGCTAGGGCCATTAAGCAGACCAGGGGAACATTCAGGTGTATTTAATGCTCAGGAAATCAGTAAAATTGAATTCCAAGGATCAGAGAGAAAACAAGTAAAATTAGAAAGGTTGATGAAATGAACCTTTCCCTTCCTGAAGGGAAAATGTGCACATGTTGCTAAAGAATCTGAGCTTGTGAAACATGGCTTTGGAATTTTTTGCAAGCTTGGGATGTAGGAGTGTTATCCTGGATCAGTTTATCTACTCAATTATCTTGGTATAAGCACTAGCTCTAAACCAGGAGACTGCCCCTAGGGCCACTACAGCTCCTGCAGAGCTCAGCCAGCAAGTATGACACATTTAAGGCTTCAAGTTAGCTGAATTCCTGGATTCACAGCACTGAAGAGTTCCTGAACACGGCATCTTCACATTGTGGAGGCCTGGTCACTGCCCAGGCTCAGATAAGACCCAGAGTATTAGTTTAGATGTAGTAGGTACTCAGTGTTGTAAGTACTCTGAGCTGATGTTGAACTAGGTCAGTGGATAAAGACTGGATTCCTGCTCAGATGTGGACAGTGAATTCTGTGAGTTTCTGCAGTGAGGCATGAAACAGACTGATTGACTTCTGAGCTACTACAGGTCCATCCTGCCAATACTCCTTCCCTTTCATTGCTCTCCTTCCTTTCCAAACATGGAGGAAGACCTCACATCTATTTTTTGAACAACAGCAGCTGTGGCAACTTATCCCAGAGAAGGATATCCTCCTTCAAGCAGTCCTGCCAGCATCTCGTGGTGCTTCAGGGCTGAGTGAAGGCCAGTGGATGTCTCTTCAGCCTGCTCTGTGATGTCCAAGAGAAGCAGTGCCTGCTTGCCCCATTGCTGTGCCTCCAAACGCAGTCCCCAGCACTGGAGGCCATCTCATGGTAATCAGAAAGGTTAACCATCCCCTCTTCTCACCTTGGAGCCTTCTCCATTTTAAAGAAGTCACAGGTTGGCATGCATGGCTGCCATCCCTTTGAATCATTAAACTGCTATGGATCTAATTTATTGCCCTTGATCATGAGCCCTCTCTCTTCACCAAGCAGTAAATAAAGGCTTTTGACTTTAAACACAGCTCAGATGTGTCATGGCTGCAAACAGCCTGCTGCTCTCTCAACATGTTTGTCTAATGTCTGCAGGAATAAGGACAGGGAGCAGAGAGCAGATGGTGCAGCTCTCAGTGCAGAGAGCACAGGCTATGGATGCAATATGCAAACAGCCAGCATTTCCTAATGCAACACTATCATTACTGCAGAGAGGATTTTATTTTTAAACTGCATCTTAAATGAGACCATTGCTTCAGACCACATAGGCTCAAGTGCAGCTGGAATGATAGCAAGCCTTTTCTCCAGACAGGAGGGAGAATCCCAAATATAAATGCTGAGGTGAGCAGGAATGTGGGACTAAACAGCAGAGCAATAAGCTACTGAAGAGAAAAGGATTTCCAGTACAACCTGTGACTGAAGTGTCCTCTCAAGAAGACATTGTTGTCTTCTTGAGTTTCTCCTCCTCTTTAGAAACATATTGGAGTGGTGGGAGAGGACTGGTGTACTCTGAAAAGTGTGTCAGTTGAAACTGCTCAAAAAAGGGAAGAAGTGTAAAGAGAGACTGCAAAACAAATTAGAAAAACAACTCAAAGCAGAGGAAGGGTCTTTCTGAGGGAAGGGAACTGGTGCAAGTAAAGGTCAGCACTTGGACCAGGTGGGGAGCAGCTAGTGACCAGCTATTGTTCCATCATCCAAATACTTGTCTCTTTCCCCTCACATGACATGCATTATTCAGTAGGAGCAGAGTTTCAAAGACCTAATTAATCCTTGCAATTAAGTTAAGTTTTCAGTAGTTAATTCTAAGTAAAGTGTGGTATTTTAGTGTGGTTCAATAAATAGTCTGTGTCACTTATCTCTCTCTCTCATGCAGAATCTCTGAAAAATTTAATTGAGCATGCTGAAATTTGTTTAGTGAAAAGGTTTCCTTCAGAAGTACTCTCAGAAAATGAGGCAGTAGCACAAGAAGGTGTATATCCCTTTGAAATGGGACTGGGGGGTATTAGTTATTTTGGTATAAAAGGGACAGAGATGGGGAAAATAAAAGGCTGGGCTATTTTTCAGTTTAGAACAGAGAGAGTGAGGGTGCTGTGCTGGCTGAGGGGTGCTGTACAGGGAGATAAATCAGGCTGTCCTTGCCCCAAGGGCTCAGCCCCAGGAGCCAGGCTGTGTGGGCAGGGGCCCTGGCAGAAGTGCCCCACAACACCCGTGTGCTCTGATCCATCCAGGGCTGCATTTAGGCAAGAAGCAACCAAAACAGGAGCAGGAGAAATGGGATCTAAGGATGGTGCCACAACAGAGGAGCCCTGCAACAGGCACCCCTGCCAGGCAACTGGAAAGCATTTTCCCTCTTCACTGGTCTGAAGCTTAGGAAATGAATTTGCACTTTCTACTTCGCCTTCCTTCCTGAGATATAACCAAAAGAATACTTAGTGATAGTGAATACTATTGCTAATTTTTCACATTCTTCAGTAATTTACTTTTCCCTTGTCCTCATTTTCTCCATTTATATAGTACAGCTTCTACCTACACCATAAGAGCTTTAAAAGGAAAAAAGGGATTTATATTTGGCATGATACTAATACCTTTTGCAGCATATATAAATAATTTATGCAGTGAAAATTCAGGCCTGTATCTGGCATATTTTGATTAATAGTTTTTTTTTAAAAAACAAAAATGTATAAAAAGCTACAGAACACTTGAAAATAAGTGACTGCTCTCAGGCACATGGGGTAATTCTTGGGGTTGTCCTGTGCAGGGCTAGGAGCTGGACTTCAATGATCCTTCTGGGTCCTTTCCAGTTCAAGATATTCTATGATTCTATGATTCCATTTTCTAACAGAAAATACTTGTAAATGCAAAACAATTTTACAATCACAGGCTGCACATGATATGGCAGAGATCTATTGAAAAACAATCCTAAGAAGGTGTTAAGATTTCATTATCTTTTTATTTCTTGCATGTTCTTGTAATGTTAGAAGGCCAAAGCCCTGAGAACAGGGAAGATCTCTGTTGGTACTTGGCTGTGCAGAGGCAGGAGCATCATCCAGCAGTGGCAGCCCAGCAGGACAGGAAGGAGAAGCCAGGAAAGGGCACTTGGCTGGAGCACACAGGTATTGCCTGCAGGAAAAGAGCAGTGGTATTTCAACTTTAAAATAGTATTTGCACTGGTCCTTCTGAATGTCTGGCCAGGAGGACTAAGGTTATGTTACCTGAGCAGTGTGGCTTGTCTGTTGAGAGTCAGCAAACTGCTGAAATACTGTGAAAGAGACCCATAAAGAACTGGTCTGTGTTGGGTATAGGGACTTTAGGGTCAGGTTAGAAAATTTTAGGCTGCTGTTGCTTTTCCAGAAGAGCTAAAACTTCAGCAGAAGGTGCAGCAAGAAATATCTCCTCCATCAGTAGCAGGCTTGATGCTATCACAGCTTCTGCAGCAATACCAACCCCCACCAAGCTGAGGTGGTGCTGAGTGCAGGAGTTGCCTCTCCAGAACAAAGCCCAGTGGCCAGGAGACACTGCAGATCCCTTTATGGTGCCTACTGGCCACCTCAGCAGCCCTCCACAGCTGTGAAGGAGACATGGGTCAAGGGCATTGTCCTCCTCTCCCAGCTGCAGAAGCCCTGTGCATGACTGAGCATTCAGCTATGGGCTCTCTTCAGTGCCTTACACCTGTTTAAACCCTGTGTGTAAAGTCATTGTTGGCTTGTGATTATTCGTTCTTGAATGTTCTCAAAGTACAATTGAAGTTCCCAGGGTAAAGACTGAAAACTTGAGCAGTGAAATGCAGTGAGCTAATCTCCTCAAGAAAACAGGCCTTGGTGAACACGTGGTCAACCTACCAATAACCCTCCAGGACCTTAGCAACCTGGTAGCCTATTTTAACAAATTTGTACACAGAAACAGAAAATTGAAAGATAATTGCATTCCTGCAAATTTGTGGCCATTAGTATCTAGCTAAGGTAGAGACCCAAACAAACACCTCTGGCAGGGAAAAGGCAAGTGGATTTCAGTTGTTCATACTCTGCTTGGTGGTCACTGACTGGCCTGTCTTCTTCAGCATGGCTCTCACAAAGGACATGCAAGGTGGCTGCAACTATTCTGTGAAGTAAAAGAGAAAAAAGGAACAAAAAGCTCAACTTCATAGGAAGCTTGACTCCATTAGCTATGTTGTTCATAGAACAACTTGGTGTTTTTAGAACACTATAAATCAAAGCTTCTGGTTTTAGTGCCAGAACAAATGGTTGAAGCAGCTGGAAATTTCTGAAAATACTAATAGTGGTAGTAATAAAACACAGAAGGTTCACGCCGTATTTGGTTCTTGTTCTAATGAGTTCTGAGTAGAAAAGAATATTTTAATCATGATATATTTTTAAAGTAATTCATAGGTGTTGTATTTGTATTATTATTATATAGTACAATGGTTCCTCTTCTTTAAAGTCCTGAATCATTCAGGGGAAAAAACATTCCATCCAGTATTTCCCTCACTGACTCTAACAATTCAGGGCTGAGCTATCACATACTTCAGAATGAGACTATTTATTGAAAGCCTTTGTACACAGTCAGCTGGCAAGCCATGTCTGCCAATAGTAAGTAGGGTGTTCTGCAGCCAGGGTTCCTCACAACACCAGAGCAAGAAGCCCCAGTCATCTGTGCGACCCATGTGACCCAAATTAAGCAAAACACCAGTTAAAGTTCATAGACTTGACTGAGCTTATGCTGACAACTCCGTGTTCAAAGAAATACTGAAGATTCCAGTTGTTTCCATGCATTTGTAAAAACAAAATGACCTTTTCCTGACTTTTTGAAGCAAAGTAGGCATTAATCTGCAGTGTTTTGTTTTGCTGTCCTTGTCTCAAAGAGAGCATAATCTCTGGCACTGCTCACCTGGCAGCTGGGCTCCTCCACTGCCCCAAGGCTGGAAACCACTCACACAACACCCCCTCCCTCCCTCCAGGTGTTTCTGCACTGCACAAACAGACCTGTCATCACATGCTGCCCACTGTGAGCCCATTGGCATCCAAATCTCTCTGGTTTTTTTTTTTTTTTTTTGGTGATATTTTTGCCCCTTTCATGGTGAGTGGTAGACATGGCACAGCTGGGAGCTTTGGAAGTAGGTCTCCATGCATTATTGCTGCAGTAAATGAGTGGTTTCATTTCAAACACTAAAGAGAAGAAACAGTAATCTACACGAGGTGATGGATGATTGCTCTCACCATTTGTAACAAGTTTTAATAAAACTGTAGGAGAGTTTTTCCTCCCTACCACATTCCAACACAAGGTAACTTTTTGAAACCTCTCTCAGTGTCACAAATGTTGCATCCTTCTCTTTAGCTTAGAGATATTCCTGTTTTAACAGGTGCTTGAAAGGCACAGAGATTTCCTTTCAAGATTGTGAGGTTGATATGTTGTCCACATGACTTTCTATGACAGACACTTGAAGCGACCATACCACGTACCCAGGATTTCCCCTACCACACCTGCAGGGGCACATTTCAAGAACCTGCACTGTGTTTTGGGGAATTTGGGACTTGAGGCTGCCTGGTTATTGTTCTGGGAGTCTGACGTGCAGGTGAACGGCCAGGGAGCTGCAGAGCACAAGGCTGGGCCTGGCTTGGTCTGTCATTGCAGGGAGAGAGATCCATGGCTGGGCCTGGCTTGGTCTGGCATGGCAGGGAGAGATCCACAGCTGGCCTGGCTTGGTCTGGCATGGCAGGGAGAGAGATCCATGGCTGGCCTGGCTTGGTCTGGCATGGCAGGGAGAGAGAGATCCATGGCTGGGCCTGGCTTGGTCTGTCAAGGCAGGGAGAGAGAGATCCATGGCTGGGCCTGGCTTGGTCTGTTATGGCAGGGAGAGATCCACAGCTGGCCTGGCTTGGTCTGTCATTGCAAGGAGAGAGAGATCCATGGCTGGGCCTGGCTTGGTCTGTCATTGCAAGGAGAGAGAGATCCATGGCTGGGCCTGGCTTGGTCTGTCACAGCAAGGAGAGAGATCCATGGCTGGGCCTGGCTTGGTCTGTCATTGCAGGGAGAGATCCATGGCTGGGCCTGGCTTGGTCTGGCATGGCAGGGAGAGATCCCTGTGTGAGGGAGAGGCAGCATATAGGTGGGGGGAGGTCAGCAAACCCTGGGGTTTGTGTTTTGGCTTGTTTTGATTTGGTTTTTAAAAATAAACAAACTAAGAAGCCCTTGTGAAAAATGCATATTTTATGATTGGCTTTTCACAAATATTAAAATGAATACTATATATGTTGTGTTGGAAAGTTATGCTGTATTAATCTCTTTTAAGTAGTGTTGTATTCTTTTTTTAAGTAGTGTGGTAAATATCATTTTTAAGCTATAGCATAATATTAAAATAGAAGCTATGTGACGTAGGGTAATTTTTGTAACTAGCTCAAGGAATAAAAAAGACAACCAAGAAATTCTTTTCACTATACTATCTGGATAGAGATAACAGCAACAGACACCAAGATCCCCAGAGAAGAATTATTGCCTCCTTATTGGGAAAGCTCAGACTCTGAGGAACCAAGAAGGCTGCTTTACAAAGGTGGGGGGGGGAGCTAACATTAAGCAGAAAGACCCTAGTTTGGAAAGAATGTTTGAATCATGTATGAGCTATATGAATATGCAATAGGCTATTGCTTTTAGGGGGTAATCCTTGGTTTGCAAGGTGTGCCTGGTGGGGAATGTCAGACACACGGACATCCATAATTCTCCATTTTTTGTCTCTTATTGTTCTAATTTTCCTTATTATTTTCATTACTACTTCCATTACTATTTTTATTATTATTAAACTTATAAAATTTTAAAACAAGCGACTGGCGTTTTTCACACCCTCACCTCCCAGCAGCTCCAAAGCATGGTAACATGAAGTGTGAAAGACCTGGGTGTTTTGTGGAAGAATTGATGTAACGTACGGTTTCTCCTGGATCCTGAGGCCTGTGCAGGTGCCATGGGTGAGGACAGGAGCACAGTGGCCTCTGGGTGCCACAGCAGGGACAGGTGAGGTGACCTGCAGAGCATGGGGGTCACAGCTCTGTTCAGGCAGCTCAGAGCCAAGTGCCAGGGAACCACAGCGGGGAAGGTGAGGACAGCGAGCCCTGCTGAGGTTGGTGTCATCTCCCCGTGGAGCAGGAAGAGGAAACACCAGCCAGGTGTTTCCTAGAGAAAAGACCACAGTTTTAATTGTGTGAAACAACCACCTCCAACTTTCTAGTGAGGACAGCAGAATAAAGTCAGCTCATACGGGGGGAAGAAGGAGTTTTACAAATTCAGTATAACTGCTAAGTGCTGATTTACAGTAATTCCTTTCATTTCTTTTCTAATTAAACATCTCCTGAAGGATCAGGCCTGTCAATGTGATCTGAGGCCCATAGCCTGAAGTGTAAAGTGAGGCAAATTGCCTGACTTACTTGTGATGATAGAGTCATTTTGGAAGGAGATTGAAAATCAATACTTGTCATCCCTGTGCAGTGCTCCTTATTCAGAGGGGCAATTTGTAAGTGTAATCTGTGTGAGTGTAGTGGGAGCATACAAAGTTACAGTACTAGTCATGCAGAGTGAAATGACAGAACATAAAATATAGGCTTTTTGCTATTTTATTCATATTAATGTCAAAGAAGCTTATGAATAAGCACAACATTTTAATTCAGTGCTGTGCAGTGAGGCCACTTGCTGCAGCTTTTGACTTAAGCTGCAGCCAGCATTACAGGTAGCAGTGTTTGACATGATTTCCCCTCTGACAATGTCAGGCAGAATCTGTGTGCGACTGCTTTCAGCCGCAGCAAGGCAAACAAGGGCTAAAAAAATAAATAAATAGATCAACCCTGTGTATGCTGAGAAAACAGCAAAGAAGCTCTCAGTGATCACGGGCTCAGCCAAACTCCAGGAGGATGGCAGTGCTGGAGTGCAGGTGCAATCACGAGGACAAGAGGCACTCGAGATCTTGTGCTTTTCTCAGAGGAGAGTGCTCCGGGGGAGAAGACTGACAGCTCCTCACTCGGAGCATTTTACACCCTGGTGCCTTCTTAGCTCCCCCTTGCAGTGCTCGCAGCTCACTTTCATCTGCGCTGGTAACCAGGAGCAGTTTTCCTCCTGAATCTCTCTGGAATGAATTTGCCAGCTATGACAATTATTGGGACAAATTAATTAGGTCAGATTAGAGAGTGGGCTTTGGTAACTGATTATGCAGTAAGTGTTAAGCTCACTTTACCTATTCACTGTGTCAGAGCTAGAGCAGTAAGCTGTAATTCTGGTCAGCATTGCTACCTCTTCGCTGCTACCCATCTAAAGTATTCTCTCATGCTGAAAAAAACAGTGACACCATAAAACATAATAATAATACATATAAAAATTAAAATGTTTTATTATTTTTATTATTTATTATGTCTTAATTATTTATTCATTATCTACTAGTCATTTATTATTTTTATTATTTATTTATTATTTTATTATTTTAATGTTTTATATCAAATAATTATATATATAAAACATAATATGATGTTT
>VWZV01012189.1:73143-118598 GCA_013397155.1 Irena cyanogastra | reverse complement strand
TACTACTTTTCCATTTAAAGTGATGCTTTACAAAATATACATATAAATATATATAATATAACTAATATATATTATATATTGTATATTATATATTATATTACTGCTATAATTAATTGAAACAATGACAAGCTTTCATTGCCACTACTTTTCCATTTAAAGAGTGATACTTTACTAACAGGCCTGCTGACAAAATCTGATATTTGGGAACGGTGTAAATTGCCCACGTTTTAAAGCACAGTTCCGTGGGATTCCCAAACTCTCTGGTACCTAGGTGGGAAGGACAGAAAAGCTCAGTGCCATGCTGGTTGTGGTGCTACATCCCCTTGCCAGCCCTCCTGAAATCACTTGGCACGTCCGGTTTCCTGCAGATGGACCCCAAATGGCTCAAGCACAGCTGATGTGCCCTGGCACTCAGGCAATGAGGTTGCATTTGCCAGTGAGCCTGCCAGCCAGAAGCCAGATTTAATTTGGAAAAGAATGGCCCACAGTCATTTAGAAATAGCAAGGAGCAGATTTTAAATCATCTTCTGTTCCTCCCTGTTCAGTCTCATCCTCTAATTGGTAAATGAGAGTCCCAATCAGCTCAAATCACAGGGAAAATGTGTCTCAAGCAGCCAGTGAGACAGAAAACAGAGGTACCCACTCCTTGATACCATGATCTTGCAGCTGTTTGCAAGTCAGATTCAGCTAATCACAGGGTCCTGGGGAGCAATTAGTCTCTCTTTCTAGGTTCCATGTGTAAGTTCTAGTAGAAAACAGCTTTTTTCCACTTGCTGCCCTGAATATTTTTGCATGCTCTTAACTGTTTGCTATTTTATCCACCAGAAGGGACATATAATGTCATTTTATATGTGTGTAGATAAACAAACATAGTAGCTAGACTGAACAGAAAACATTTTAAATTGAGTGTAGTAAAGTGCTTGGAAGTAAATTTTCTGTGTTTATTAATCATGGTGGTTTTCACTTCCCTGTATTTCTTCCTTGGTAATGTACCATCCTTCAGTCTGAATGAATTCCTTAAGCCATGATCCTTAACAATGAATTAAGACTGTCTCGGCCTCTAGACTTTGAGATGCTTGCACAGGGCTCATTTTCAGCTGACAGCAGCTTGGTAATCAGCCTTTCACCTTGAATCTGAGCAACTTTAAATTACATCTCAGTTTAGGAATGTCTGGCCTGACTGTGGATGATTGCTCTTCAGAAGGAGATGGCTTTGGACATTCCCAGGTAGGGACACCCTGCTCTGGGAGGGATGGGTGGCAGAATGTAACCCTGAATATGTAGCAGAGTTTTTAAGTTCTTGAGCATCTTTGTTTAGCTCTATATCTTCAAGACTGATCTGTCAAAGCTCTTGCTTTCCATCTGATGGGGCCCCAGACATGCTGCAGACACTGAACCGTGGTGCCCTGGTGCCTACACATCATTTGCACTGACTGGTTCCTGTAAGCTCTGGTATTTAGTGCCTGGCCTTCTGCACCTCTGCCCCACAGGCTCCTGTCCTGTGGGCTCCAGCTGTCTCCTTGGCTATTTCTGGTACTGCCAGATTATCTGAGTTGGCAGCTGGAAAATACATTAGACCTGTTTTTTCAGCTGTTCTAAGGACTTTTTTTATATACAGTTATTGTGTCTTCACTTATTATTCTGCTGTCTGCCAAGCTTATTTTAAAGTGTGCATTTTACAAACTGCTGTGTGTTTCTCATGGTTCTAATGATGCTTTTAAAGTTGGTTTTCCTTGGCTTTAGTCTGTCAGGCTGCCTGGATCTTCAGCATTGGGTTTGCAGAAGCACACTGATGCCTGAAGGCCTCTGAGCACATTGAATAAAGCCCTGGGCATCACTGGCCTGGCTGAGGTGCTATCCATGGCCTTGCTCTTCTCTTGAAAAATGTCGGGTTTATAAAGCCATCAGTAAATACATCTCAGCTCAAATGTGATTCAGCCATAGACAAAGTCTCATTGCCTCCCACCAGGCCGGGTTTGAGCCTTCAACACTTGACCTGGGATCTGCCAAAGGTCGTGTGGTGTGTTCTGAGTCAATGCAAGAGCCATCACTGGCCACAGCCAGAGGAGGATAGGTCACCCCACTCACTGCAGGACCTGCTCAGTGAACCTCTGGGCCACCCCTGGGGGAGAAGAATTAGGGTTACACTGCCAGACACTTACTGATCCAAAAGGGGATGATACCTTGGGAACAGCTGGGGAAGGTACCTGGAGCAAACTGACAGAAGTGACTGGAATTACACTTTGGAGATTTGGTAACCATGGAAACCTGAGGGAGAAACAATTTCTCAACTTTCAGTGCCTGGTGGTTTAAAAACTCTTCATTGATTCTTTGAGGTGAGAGTCTGAGTAGCAGATACAAGCTCTCTTGGGGGCAAACAAAAGCACTGAGATTAACAGAGGAGAAGTCAGGTTGTTACACCAGCATTGCACGGGCTGGGATGGAGCAGTTGATTCAAGCTGGTGTTTTTAGTGGAATGACAGTTTAGTTTTGCCTGGCCTCCACTGCCTTGTGCCTTGTTAACTATTTCAGTTAGGAATGGGTTACAAACAGGTGATTGAATCAGAACAGCTGCCAGCACAGGTAGGGTTACACAGCTGTAAAGCATTTATCTCTTTAGAGCTATGATGGTGTAACTGGTAATCATGTGAGGAAGGCAGACTGCTCACTTCTGAAGTGATGTAGCTGTACAAAAAGTGTGCCACAATTCAGAGCACACTTGAATTCCATGAAGATAGCAGCTCAGTACTCTATAGCTACCAAAAGAGCAAATAATAAAGCAAAAAAAAAAAAAGTTTTTATGAAAGGAATAGATAGAAAATAAAATTATGTCATTAAAAATTGTGTCAGTGTCAGTAGGGCTGTGAAACTCCTTGCCATACACTGCGTTTGCAGAAAGAGCCTGTGGGATGCAGAGCATTTGGAGAAGACATCTCCTGAGTCTTGCTAGACAGATAAATAATACTAGATTCAGGAAATACCTTGAGCTGAAAATGGTAAGGGACTGTGAGAGTACTTGGGAAATGCCAACATTTGCCTGGTTCTTATTTATATCTGGGTGTCATCTTATGGTCCTTAAGAGAGGATCCTTGGCTGAATGAACTCAGGTACAGCTGCTTTCTTTAGCTGCCTTAATCAGAGCATAAATGAAGAAGCAAACATACAGCTAGAAGTGCTTGTTAACACTGACTGACACACACTGCAGGCACTTCTCTGACAAGCACAATCCCATTTGAATTGTTTAATTGTAATAACACTCATTGTGGGAAGTGGTGTCAAATCTTTACTGATAATCTGACACTAACTTTTTGTTTGCACAAATAATAGGATATACGTGCAGTGCAGGACTGTATAGTAGTGATGATTTTTTTCTCATAAAACTGTCCTTCCTTTCAGAGAGGTGTGTAGAAAAGATAAATTAAATGACTCCACAGACTCTGAATGTATTCTAGTATTAATTTGTTTCCTGTAAACTGCTGCTAATTTTTTGCCCCCTCAATTCTGTCCCAAATTCTTGATGCTGGTTCCTGCTATATCTTTATTATTTCCAATTCTGTTTACACAATTTCCATATAGTCATTTTAAATTCAAGATAATAATAGAAAGATGGAAGAACATTTCCATGTTTGATTTTTTGCAGGGTTTCTTTTACCATGTCATACTTGTCAGAGGCATGGGCTGGCTGAGCTGTGCTGCTCAGCAGAGCCTTGTTGAAGCCTGGAGGAACTCTCAGAGCTCCTGGTGACCCCACAGCTACCTGAGAGATGACACAGGACAGGGAATGGCCCTCCTGGCTGGAGGGACTGCTGGGATCCCTGCTGAGCTGTGGAGCAGGAGAGTGGGTGTAGTTTAGGCTTCATGTGCTGGGGGATGTGGTTCTCCTGGACCTCGTGCCAGGGAAGGTTCTTGCACCAAACCAGCACCTGCTTTATGCTGCTTGGGCTGAAGCAGCGAGGAGAAAGACCAAAATGTGCCTTGTGTCTGAGCTGTCCGAGTCTGTGAGAAGCTACCCTCACTTTTATAATTTTAAAGGGTTTATTAAACCTTATCAAGAATACAACAGAAGAATGAATAAGGAAAAATCACGGCGCTGGCAGTTCCCGTGACTATCGGCCACGTGCTCCTCCACAAAATGGATGCTCTGCCTTTTATACCCTTAGTCCCTTTCAAAGTTCTGTCAGTTAACTCCTTCTCTGACATCTATTGGTGGAGATTCTTTTTTACATCCTAACTGGAGGCCAGGTGTTGTTACACCACAGCTCCTGGTAACAAGCTGGCCTTCTCTGAATGCCCTGACTACTGAGGCTGCTACAAGGGGAGGGGAAAGGGGACTATGGGAGGACTTATTACCATAACATCACTATTCATTTTAACATCCACATAATAGCTACCTCTTAATTGTGAGGGCCAACTATTACATTACTCATCTCTAACAAGACCATGCAGATGGCAGCAGCAGGAGTGTCTCCAGCCAGTGCCAGCGACAACAAGCTGAGCTCTGGGGATGCTCCCTGTGACCCTGCTTGGGTCACTCCAGGTGCCAAGGCCAACCTCCCTAGCCAAGGTCCTGCTGCCCAGGATCTAACACCCTGGGACTCAGCTGCACAGTCTTCTTGGGGTGTGGACATCTCCAATATTAAAGAAGTTGCTTACTTTTATAATGAATTCACTGTTAAAGGAGAATTATCCCTAATCTGGTATGACCTCTAATGTGTTTATGTTCTGGTTCTGCCCAGACAGTTTTTTTCAGTAGCCAGAGAGGGCATGGCCAGCACCCAGAGGTTAATCTGTACCACCTCAGGGTGTTGCTGAAGGCAGGGGAAAGGAACTCTCTCATCTGAGGAGAAGGGGCTCCTTTGGGGTCAGAGTAAATGAGGTGCAGGGAGTGCTGGGAGCTGTGCAGTGATGCTGGAGGGAGCAGCTGGGGCTGTGCTGGGTCAGCCTGGGCTCTGCAGTGAGCATTTTGCATGTGAACCACTCTGTGAGAAAAGATACTCACTTCCAAAAATTTAAAAGGTTTATTAAAACCTTATCAAAAATACAACAGAAGACTGAATAGAGAAAATATTACAGCACCAGGAGCAAAGGATTTTTCCCCACCATGTGCTCACTCACACAATGGAGGTTTCACCTTTTAACCCTTCAGCCCCTCCCAAAGTTCTGTCCATCCACTCCTTCTGCACTGCCCAGGGGTGGAGATCCCTTCCTGACACCTGGATTGGGGTCAGGTGCTGCCACAGTAACGAGTGACCCTCCCAAATGTCCCAAACCCAGGGCACCCTGATAACAACACAAGGGGGTAAAACATAACTGTAAATCTATAAAACTTCTCTTGACTTATATACATATTTGCCTTTTAATTCTCATCTATCACAACTCTTTGTTTTGTACACTTCTGTAATTGTTGCTGTTACTGTCCCTCTTCCTATCTCTTAGCGGCTTCCAGTAAATTGTTCTTATCTCAACCCCTGGCCTTTGCCTTTTGTGCCTCCACTTCTCCTCTCCAGGCACAGGGCAGGAATGGGAGAAGGAAAGGGAGCAAGTGGCAGCATGGTTTTAGTGGGAGCACTAAATTGGAGAATACCATTCCTAAACCACGACAGTTTAATATTTTAGAGTCAGTTAAAATAAACAAACACTGAAGCTAATGTTCCCAGCAATCTGGAGGGAATTAACAGCATACTGCAAAGGGTGTTTCAATTACTTTTAAAATTCTAATTAGCCTATGAACAGCAGAGAGTGTGAGACAAATTGCCTGGCTTCAAAACAAGACAATCACAAAATGACCTCAAAGGAAAGCAAAGGGTGGAGGAGGTTGTCATGAAATAAATGAAAATGACCCCATCCGTTTGTGCAACTAATGGCCTCTTCAGAGGTTTGTGTTATATTGTCCCATATTTACAGTGTTCTGAGAAATCAAGAGGCAGAGGAGAAGCTTCAGTGGGATAGAAAAAGCATTTTTTACTACTAAAAAGGATGACAATAAAATCCCAGATGCCTAGTTGCAATGAAATTAGCTGGAAACTAGTTTGGGGTGGTTACAGTTAAAATAATAAAAACAATTGTTCTGCCTTAGACTCCACCTTTCCCACAATTATTTCTCTTCCTCAATTAATATATAAACCAACAAGAATTTAGCTGGAAGTGTTTTTGGCTTTTAAAATAAACTCTCTCCCTAAAAATTTGGACTCTGGAGGCTACTTGTACTCTGATATTTTTCTTCATTGTGGCTGTATCAGCATGTGGTAGAAGGCTCTACCCTGCAGCATGATCTCCCATGCTGGATTTGTTCCTGGTGCTAAGATCTGAGATCTTGCTAGGAAAAACTTCCAGTGGACAGATATTTGTTCTTTCAGAGCCTGTCTGCCTCTGTTACAGGACAACGAACCAAAGCAGTGTCAGGCTCGTGCCACAGAACTTGAATGGAAATGCTGATGGGGTTTCCATCCTTTGCAATGACCCATGGCTTTCCTTGGCCAGTTTTGCTTCTTCCAGTTTTGTTCTGCTGTGTAACTCTGATCCCCCAGGGATGAACAGTGGCAGAACAACAAGTTTGCCTGAGGATTCCTGGGGTTTTCCCACGTGTTTGTTTCCCTGCGTTAACCCAAATTTTTCTGAGTCAGGAAAACTAAGAGTACAACACGCTCTCTGTTTTCTAATGTGACATTTTCCAAGTTGCCTTTCAATCATGAGGAAGCAGCAGGAGATGCTAAAAATAACCAGAACTGTGAGGTTTTATGCAGCTAATTTCTCTTTATTTAATAGAACTCTTCAATTTATTACATTTGACTCGTGGCACCACTGGTCTAAGTTGGGTTCAGAGGTTTTGACCTTTCAAGTGAAAAAGAGCCATTGAGTGATTGGACTGCCTGAATGTTTCTAGGTGTCCAGTAATAGCCATTAATGTAAATTAGCTATATATTTCATTAACTAAGCCAAAACTTACTTACACTCTGGCTGAATGCTGACAAAGAAGAAATCCCTGTCTGAATTAGATCAAAGGAATTAAAATAAGAACCACTCAATGGCAGCAGTTAATGAACTGTAACTAACTGAAAAAATCTCCTTCCAGGAGCAAGAGAGGATCAGTTTGGTCTGTAAATGCTCTGAACACACAGTTTGCATTACCCTCCACCATTAATTTGTCTGACCATGCCCAGGTGGGGTCTGTGTGCCCACCAGGCTGAAATTGTACCTGAGCTGTGCTGCTCTGAGGGGAATCTCTCCAGGTCTCCTGTGTTCTCACTGCCAGGCCCAGCCATTTCCTCAGGGGCTGCATGTCACCAGAAGATTTTG
The DNA here is from genome assembly GCA_013397155.1 of Irena cyanogastra. Taxonomy (NCBI): domain Eukaryota; kingdom Metazoa; phylum Chordata; class Aves; order Passeriformes; family Irenidae; genus Irena; species Irena cyanogastra. Next base: position 111,302 of record VWZV01012189.1, on the reverse strand, counting down.
ATGTACAACTCCTTCTCTAGCACTGTCTGGGAGGTAATTTTTATGAAATGTTTTTACTTCTTGAAAATACCAATATGAAAGTATAAAAAAAATAAAATTACATAACTCTCCAACAGTCAGTGAAAAAGGATAATTTAAAAAAATCATTAATATGGTTGCTTATACAAAGCAAAACTGAGAAGTGTGTGTGCAAGAAAGGCTAAATAGATGTCTACATATAAAGAGAAAAATGTGAACCAACTGGTTTTCTTTGCTTTGGGATAAAGATTTAAAAAGACAGTATACAGCCTGGGAAAACAAATTATTTTCCAGCCCTGGTAATAATGTTTCTGTAATATTTTTGAACATCAAATTAGGCCTGCTAACAAAGCTAGGACAGAGCCTCCCATGCCGAATTAAATCCACAGTGCTGGTATGGAACAATATGTGGAGACTTACCGAAGACCAAAAAGAGTCCTTGGAGGTGGAGGTGCTGTAGCTCAGGTCCTTTCCCTTTCCCTGTGTGCTCCAGCACTGGTTTCTGCCATTTCAGCCTGGCAAGAGATATTTTAAAGGTACCATTTGGAATGTGGTATTGATTTCCATCTGGCATAGAAAATGCCAGATCAGAAAAAAGTTTCTTCAGCTGACTGTCTAGCTTGGATTCACTCAAACAAGCATAATTTGTCTTGATTTCTCCAACAGAGAAAAGTTTTAAACCACAGAAGGGAGATAGGAAAAACCAATCAAAAAGACCCCCAAAAAACCAAAGAGGGGAAGCGTCTTTGTGGAGCTGACTTTACCAGTTTTACCAAGGTTTTCATTCCTCATGTTCCTATATGATGGCTGGGTTTCTCTCCCAGCTGATACACATTAAAAATCTACATTAGCTTTCCCATGACATCAAAATCACTAGTTTTTTTTGCTTACAGTAAATAGAACTATAAATACCCAAAATGTATCTGAAATATATTTGCCAAAATCTCATTGAACAATGTCAGAATCCTGGGTCATACCACATTCTTTCTGTCTGCAAAACACTGCTTTCATCCAGTTTCCTTATACAGATTTTCATCACCTTCCTGTGCTATCCTTCACCTTACAACATCACATCAAGGATAAAACAATTGTTACTGGATTTCTCATACAGGAACAGGCCCCACAATCTTGGGGAGTCCAGACCTGTGTGGAGATTGAGTCTGAAAGCCTTTGAATTTGGATTTCCCAAGAGGCTGCTGTGCTTTATTTACATTTCCTATTTCCTGTCAGAGTGTTTTCTGAATTTCTCTTCAGGAGGAGAACAGGAGTGCAAGGCAGGAGCTAAAAGGTACCATAAATTGTCAGCTGCTGCCAGGAGGCAGCCTTATGCTGATCCCCTGTGCCTGCAGCCAAATTTCTCCTTCTCCATACCTGGAAATACTCCTGTCAGCTTGCCCATGGGGTTTCTTTAAACTTCTAATTGCTCCTCTTGTGCCATTCATTCCTAGGGCTCTCTTCCAAACCCCCCTCCTCTGCTTGCAAGATTAAGCACAGAGCCTTGAAGATGGATGGCCCTTCTACATGACACAACAGCTTTTTAATCTGACATTAAACACACTGAGAGCTGTTAAAGTGCAGGCAAGGGGAGATGTGTACAAGCTGTCCTTCCAAAGAGTTTCTCAATCACTCCAGCCTCCTGCCCTAGACCTGTGTGCCACCTTGCTGCAGACACTTTGGAGATGCACTTTCAACCTGTCTTATTCTTTCAGTGTCAATACCCAGAAACAATGTTTAACCTACAGATCTTTGCTTTCTCCCTACAGAAGACACTAGAATGGGGGGTGGGGAGCCCCAGAGCTTAACCATTTGACTTTGCATCATTGCAGCAATCTCAGTGGGAGCTGTTTGATAAAAAATTTAACAGCTTCATGTTCCTATATTTCCAACACAGCTACTGGAAAGGCATTGTTAAATAATGTGCCTGCATTTCACACAGTTTCTTCTGAAGTCTTTAATCAATAAAATGTTCTTTAGATCAATACAGATGTTATTTCTCTGCTTGGAGCCATTTGTAAGTATATGGTGGAGGTAGTTACAGCCTAGTCAGTGCAGGGTAAGGATAGCTCTGGGGAACAAGGCACTTACAGCTCCACTCAGACACAGCAGGTGTCAATACAGAATTGAACACACCGGCGTAAAATCACAACATCCTCTCTGCCAAGCAACTCCAGACAAGCTGCACTGGGGGAATGAGGGTTGAGTGTGTTTAAAACACTGTTTTGTTCCCTATCAACAATGTCAGCAAAAGTGTTTTGCAGATTTATGTTGATTATTTTATCAGTAAACTGTGATAAAGTCCCTTGCTGAAAGGATAGCTGTAAAATGTGTCTGGTGCCTTGGTAATGGAAAATCTAGAGGATAATTCTAATTCTGCCAGCTCATTTAAAATTATATGAATTTTAAGTTGCATGTCATGAGTGGAAAGTTTGGACACTGCTGGTGGTGAGAGGCTTTTGTCACAGTAATATTGGTGTAAATAACACTTAAAGTGTTGCTGAATGAAGGCTGGAAGATATTAGAACCTGGCTTATAATGATTTTAAAATTCTGGGATACAGCTTGTGCTTTCAAAGCATTATACAAACTCTGAATAACTAAGCATTTGGGTTGGCAAAGTGGGTATTTTGAATTGAAAGCCCCAGGTCATGGGCAGGTCTAGCAGTTTTCCTTTCCTCTTGTGTCAGATATAGGACTTGGACTGTCTGCTGGCAGCAACCCTGACTTTTGAGGAGGTCAGTGTTGGTGTTGAGCCAGCTCATGCCTGGTTTTGGTCTCTGAACTCTAAGCCATGCTATAAAATCTTTGCATGCATCAGTAGCAAACTTGGTGTTACAGATGAGTAATGAGATGGCTGCTGTCACAATTAAGGGGTGAACATTATGTGTATGTTGAGAGAAGTTTTGTAGATGTACAGTTCTGTTACTGCAACATGTCCTCCCCCTTGCACTGTTATCCTGGGATGGCCTTGGTGCTCGGGGCATTTGGGAGGGATGGCTCGTTACTATGGCAACAGCTGACCTCCAACCAAGGTGTGAGAACGTGATCTCCACCCCTGGAGACTTTAGGAGGGGCTAGAGGTATAAAAGGTGGAGCATCCATTTTGAAGAGGAGGACGTGGCTGAGTCACGGGGGTCCCAGTGCTGTAATTTTTCCTTATTCAGTCCTTTTGTTGTATTTTTTGTTGAAGTTTAATAAACCTTTAAAAATTTAAAAGTGAGCAGTCATTTCTCACATAGGGGACCACTTAGTCACAGCATCTCGAGTTCTCAAATGTGGCTGCCAGGCAGAAGTGTGATGTGTGAAGCCCACAGGAGAAGGGGAGCATCATCTCACAGACACAGGGCCAGGGCAGGATACTGGGTCCTGGGTCCAGAGTCTGGGCTGCACCAGGACTGGCCCAGCCAGTTTGTGCCAGGGGCGTTGTTACAACAGCAATTAGGCATGCCAGAGTTACACAGGAACACTGACTGTCTTCCAAGTGCTTAATTTTGCTATCAATTTTAATTTTCATATTAATTGCCATTAGTTAAACTGATGTAATGAGCCTGGAGTGGCAGATAAAAATGACAATGGGGGTGACTGTGAATTCTGGCTCCCGCTAGTGAAAGTAGCAGCTTGTTAGTGGAGGTCTGTGTGGGCTATCAGCAAACTCACAGTTAAAGCCTCAATTCAGCCTCACTTTCAGTCTCTTCCTGTTGTGTTTTGAAACCACTGAATCCCTCAGACAAGTAATTGTTCATTTTGGTGCAAACTCCATGCATTCAGACTCAAATCTCCTGTTTTCAAACCCAATTAGGAGATGGTAATTACCTGTGGGACTTGGGGTTTTGTTTGTCTGCTGGGGCAATGCAGATATTCTGTTTGTATCTCCCCTTCTAGTTATCAATAAAACACTAGAGCAAAACAGTGTTTTCCTCTTGGTGTTTTCAGGCAGTGTTATGCCAAATGAAGGCAATATTATGAGACTGCATGTGTTTGGGAATAATCATGCAAGCTATTAGTAATCATGCTTCACTGTTCTCCAGCGCTGCTCATCCCCAGCTTTTTTGTGTTTGACACACAAGGAGCTGGGTGATAATTCCCATCACTGCCCCTGGAATGGTGGAGCTGAGGTCACTGGGCAGCCAGTGGTGCAGTCAGAGGCTGAGTGCAATCTCTTGAGCCTCAGCACAGCTGTACTGCTGTGAACTCAGACCTGCTGAAAGCTCGTCTATAACGTATTCTCTACCCTGGTATAAAGCAGCCACTCCAACTCAAGGACAAGCTGAGCAGAGGAAGGATATTGCTAAGTGGCTGTTCAGTAAAGGAGACCTGCAGAACATGGAGAATGCTGATTTCTTTTGAAAAGTGCACAGAAGAGTGGATTGGGAGTCTTTTGTGACTTAGCACTCAGTTGCCAACCACTCTAGTAGGTGAGAAGAGATATTCTCAACTCTCAATGTAATTTCCAAAGGGCAGAAAAGGCAGTTGTCAGCTTTTTGATCTCTGGATGAGGATTTCCTCTTCATCTTCCCCTTCATAATGGTCCCAGCCCTGGTGAGGCTGAGTGTTAAGGAAGAGAATTGCTTCAAATATGCAGGTGTCTTTGAAAAAAGAGAACACTTGCCATCTGGTTACCTATCCATTTGAAAATAATTTCTTCCTCAGTGTGCTGATTACCTGCTGCAATTGTCAGGAACTGTGGTAATCTTTGTCCTACAAAGAAAATTTAGCACATTTACTGCTGCTGCAAACAGCCCAGGAGTTTATAGAATTTATTACTTATAAACACTATTCAAGTTCATTAGTTTTGTTCTTTTCCTTCTCCTAAGACTCGCAGTGAGCTTGGCCTTGTGATGTGCCTGTGACAAAGATAATCATTACTGGGACCAGAATGAGCATGAACTGAGCAAGAAAGTCACATCACCAGTCCCTGAATCAGCCTGCATGTTTGAATGCCAGCTCACTGCTTTGATGCTGAAATTGGAGCATAAATAAAAACAAACAGCGAAGGATTTTATTCAGCTGTGAGATCTCCTGTTGCCCCTGTTTTCAAGCATGCTGGAAACCAGAACAGCTGCTGTTGCCTGCTTCTGCTATTAGTCCTGGTGAGAGTTAGATTCTGACCATGGGGGTGAAAGAGAATAGTTCAGTATTTGGCATGGTGACTGATTCATGATGTAGGACACTGTCCTTGCATCTGTTTTACCACAGTCTGTGTCCCCTGGTTTTGCAAGCCAACATGCAAACAGGACACGTGCTTTTCTCACATTAATTCTCAAAGCTGGTATCAACAGAAATTAGAATTGCAGGAATATCATCCTGGACAGAATTGTATTGCTGTGACTCCTCTCTCTCCCTTCACACTTTCCCCAGCCTCAGCTGCATAGTTCAGTTGTGTCCTGAGGGACAAAGTCACCTTTGCTGCTGGCCTTCTCCCTTGTCTATACCATTGCCCTGAGGCTGGCTCAGTTGGTCAGAGCAAGGTGCCAATAATGGGGAGGTTGAGGGTTCAAGCCCTCTGTGGGCCATTCACTAAGAGTTGGACTTCATTATCCTCCTGGGCCCTTTCCAGCTTGGAATATTCCGTGATCCCGTGTCTGAAAGGAAGGAGACCTACATGGAGTCTGTGCCAAAGATTCTCAGTTTGCCTGAGGCACATCTGGGGTGCAGTAAATGTGCCCTTCTCCCTTGTTTTACAAGGATCATGTTAATTTTGAAGGTAAGAAGTGCCAAGCAGAACAACACAGACTCTTGACAAAAAGCTTGAAGAAATAATGGTGAAATTGGATACCTTAGGTTAAGTGAATTCCTTTAAACCAAACACTTAGTGTATATGGGCCCAGGGATAACAGAGGAGCCCTGAACCGGGCCAGGCAATCTTTCTGGTATGGAGTATTACCAGCTCCTTCCCTGGGGGACATTCACATGAGTGAGAGGGCTCAGTTCAGATCACCCTCACTATCCAGTAACTGTCAGCCTGCCAGGTTTAAGGCTAAGCAAGTGATGGAAATTGATGGCAGAAATCACAGAACATGCTGAGGTGAAAGAGACCCACGAGGATCATTGAGTCCAGCTTCTGGCCCAGCACAGCTCCATCCCCAAGAGTCACCCCATGTGTCTGAGCATTGTCCCACACTCCTTGAGCTCTGCCAGCCTTGGTGCTGTGACCACTGCCCTGGGGAGCCTGTTCAGTGCCCAGCCCTCTAATTTGTCAATTGTCTCCTCAGGGCCTCTCTGCCTTTGAGTTTTGTATCACCTGCAAACATATTTTGTATCTGTTCAAGTCCTGTGTCCAAATAATTTTTGAAGAGGTTGAAGAGCACAGGGCTGAAGATGAAGCCTGCAGAACCCCACAGGTCACAGGTCCCCAGTCTGATGTCACCCATTTGCTGTAACCCTTTGTGCCTGACTCATGAGCTCACCCATCCCATGACATATTTATCCATCTGTGGGGTGCACATTCTGTCCAGAACTGTCCTGGGAAAGACAGTACTGAAAGCTCTACTGAAATCCAAAAAGATTACATCAACTGGCTTCCCTTGATCAACCAGGTGTGTTACCTTGTCATAAAAGGAAATCAGGTTTGATAAGCAGGACTGTTGTCTCATGGAGCTGTGCTGGCTGTGACTGATGGCTGCATTGTCTTTCTAGTGTTTTCAGTGCCTCCCAGAATAATATTCTCCATAACTTTACCAGGCACTGAAGTGAGACTGACAGGCCTATAGTTTCCAGGGTCATCTATCCTGCCCTTCTTGAAAATCAGGACTGTCTGCTAGCTTCCAGTCAGCTGGGACCTCTCCAGATTCCCAAGACTGCTCAAAAATCTTTGAGAGAAGTTTTGTCATGACATCAGCAGCTCTTTGAGGATTCTGGGATGAATCCCTTCAGGCCCCATACATCTTTAGGGATTTACCTGGAGCAGCAGATCCCACACAAGTTCAAGGTCAGCTGGGAATCGATCATTCTTGCAATCATGGTCCTCCAGCTCAGGGCACTGAGATGCCCTTGGTCCATCATTCATGATGAAGACAGAGGCCAATAGAGCATTAAACGGCTCTGCCTTCTGCCTGTCCCTTTTTATGAGGTTACCATCCTCATCCCAGAACAGACCAATGGTATTTTTACACTGCCTTTGGCCATTAATACAATAACAACCTCTTTTTATTGTCCCCATAGTCCTGGCAGCTTTAACTCCAGTTGAGTTTGGCTGCACAAATACAGTGGGGAGCAGTATCTCTGTATTCTTCCATGTCACCTGACCTTGCTTCTACTGGCCACACACCTTCCTTTTTCACCTTATTTCCAAGAGAAGATTCCTGTTCAGCCAAGGCAGCCTCCTGCCTCAGCAGCTTGACTTCTGACATTTGGGAATTGCCCTTAGGAGATGAAGTCTAACAAGTGACCAGCACCGATGGACCCTAGCACCTACAAAAACATTTTTCCAGAGGACCTTACTCACTAATTCCCTGAGCAGCCTGAGGACTGCTCTCCTCATGTCCACAGTTGAGGTTTTGGTGGCACTTTTCCTCCTGTCTACAGATTTTAAACTCCATCACTCTGTGATTGCTGTGGTGAAGACAGCCCCAAATCTCCACTTTGCTCACAAGACCCCATCTGTTGACAAGCAGTAGATCAGAGGGCATTTTTCCAGTCCCTTAGGATCTGTTCCATAAAGTTCTCATCCAGCTTTTTAGGAATCTTCTAGCCTGGGCTGTATCAGCTGTGTGGTACTCCCAGTTAATTTTTGTCAAGTTGAAGTCCCCCATAAGGACAAGGGCAGTTGGTCTGAAAGTGTGTCTCAGCTCCTCAAAGAATCCATTGGCATCGTTGCCATGGCTGGGAGGTCCAGAGAAGGTTCTCATGGTGACAGCTGCATTATTTCTCTGTGCTTTGATTTTTACTCATCTGTGCCATTGAGAACTGTGAGCTCCAGACATTCCAACCCTTCCATTGCATACAGTGCCACTCTCTGCCTCTCCTTCCTTGCCCATCCCTCCAGAAGAGCCTGGAACCTTCCAACAGGGCACTCCAGTCACATCCCACCAGGTTTCACTTATGCCAGTGATGTCACATCTCTGGGACTGGGCCAAAGCCTCAAGCTCCTCTTGTTTGCCCCTCATGCTGTGTACATCAGTGTAGAAATAATTCAAGTGTGGTACATTGAGCCAACACCTCATGAAACATATTGAGGGATCCCTCTAGCTCTCCTTTCCTCAAGTTTTGGCATTCCATCCCATTGCTCATCACTGGTCAGCCTGGCTTTGTCCCCTTCCCCTTCCAAGCTCGTTCCATGCTCTGTGCTAGAGCTCCTTCTCCCCTCTGGGACAGGTACATCCTGTCAGGGGTCAGTGGAGCACCTGTTAACAAATGCTCAAATGGTTAACATGGCCAACAAACCCAAATTTTTTCCCCTGACATCAGTCTGAGGGCTGCACCCACTGACCTGATGGATCTGCCTCTTCCTATCAATATCAGCTGCTGTTAACAGAAGAATGGAGGAAATCACTCCCTGTGCTCCTGACCCTGCTGCCCTGATTCCAGGGCCCTGAAGTCTCTTTTTTATTGCATTGGACATCTCCTTGTTACTTTGTAAATGAATCAGAGTTCATTTAAACCTGCAGAGGAGTTGGACTCTTGCTCCCTTAAGACAGGACAGTCATTTTGCAAGGGTGTGTGGAAGAAGACAGCATTCAAGAACCAGGTTTACAAGAGGATCCAGGTGCTTGAACACGAGAAATCTTGTTCTTTCACATAGCAAATGCTGGTTGGAATGTAAAAATTAGTGGAGAAAGGCCCAAATTCACATAAAAATAAGACACTTTCTTAAAAAATATAGAATAAACTGTTTCTTCATTTCTTATAGTTCTCAAGTCAACACCAGATGCTTTTGCCTTACTCAAATGCAAGTTACTGATCTAAGCCTCGCAGTAAATGGATTAAGAGTTATGGTCTGTGTGACAAAGAAACTGAGACTAGAAAATCTGCTTTGGACTGAAATCTGAAGAATGAGAATTATGTTGCAACATTATTGATCCAATAATGGCAAAAAAAGAACAATAATAACATGTTCTTGAACAACTACCAGCTGAAAAAAAAGGATAAATTCTTGCCATCCTATTTGCTATTCAGACATTAGATATGACAAATTACAAAAAGGGTAATATATTAGACATATTATTGTAGATCATCTGCTTCCTGGAGCTATCTCAGTCAAGGCAGTGGATAACAAAGCAAAAATGCATTTTTGGGATGGCCACTTACACTGAAACTCAGCTGGCTGCCACCATGAGACACTCTCTGGAAACAGCCCAGTCTCAAACAGAAACAATGTCTGATTCATATGTTCAGAAGTAAATACAAAAGGTTTTTCCTTTCACCATCAGATACCTGCTGAACTGTTCAATGCTCTGCAAGTCTGCTGCTACTTGTCTCTGGGTTTTCCCCCTCAGGGGAAATTTTGTGAAGGTTGACTTGACTGGAAGCTGAACAATGCCAGAGTGAGGAGCAAGTCAGCCTCATGCAGATGTATTTCAGCTGAACCTTACTTTATTTGAAGTGGAATCCCACAATTCAAAAGCATGGGAACACAATGGGATAAGTGTGCATTTAGAGCTGCAGTGTCTCTGGGGCTGGATCTAGTCCTTCATCCCAAATGTACAACTTTTGGGTAGTGGGATTCACCCTGTGCAACTATAGACCAAAACCACTTACATGATATGGAGACATCTGAAGCTGTAGGTGCTGGGAGATGAGATAAATCATCCTGTATTCCACCAGCTATACAGGGAGAGGAGGGGAAAACTCATGTCCAGCTGTGTACAGCACAGCTTTCAGGATTTCACCTGATCTTCCTCACCCTCCATGCTGACAGTGGCTTAGAAGCAATATAAGTGCAGCACTAAGGAGTTTGGGTTTGTTTTCACATGTGCTTTCAGTCCAGGAATGGAACTGCTGTCCATGAGTTCAGTGCAGCCATCAAATCCCAGGTGCATTTCAGCAATATGTTTCTGTCTGAGGAATTAATTGTTTGTCTCTGGTAACATTGGGGTGATTTTAAAGCACTTCAAAGGATCTATCAGGTGCCAGTTGGAAGTGTTAAAGTGACACGTTGAAGCTGGGCAAATCTGAGGCACCATGGATCAGAAGTGGAAATATTTGCTGTAGCTTGCTAGCTCTACACTTAACTCCAGCATCCATGGTGAAATGGTTGAGAATCATGTCCACTTTGTATATCTCAATTTTATATGTGAAATAAGGAAGCAGCCTTTTCCTTTCAGTTAAGTGCTTTGACTTTTACAAGTGAGAAATGTTAAATAAACAGATTGAAATCACTATAGTCCTGGGAATATTTCCTTTAACTTCAGGGAGATTTGGCTTATGGCCTGTACCATATTGTATTCCACTGGCTCAATTAGAAAAAGAACAACGAATTAAAAGGTCACAGCTTTTTAAACTAGAATGCAGGAATAAGGGGAAAATATGTGTGATGGGGTTCCTCTTTAACTGCCCCGAGTGTTTGCCATTAGGTACGAATGGGAACTCTCCAACCAACAAGTTCACTAATCTCCTTTTAATCTCATTGAGTTCTGAACATTTTCTGGAAAACATTTTTCAGAATTAATCTGCCCAAGCAGGGCGGGGAAAATGCTAAAACACACAAAAATCTGCGCAACAGGAAATAATGTTAGAAAGCTGTGAAAATCATTTATCCTTTTGAAGCGTAATGGTTTTTAATTTTCTCATGCCCTGATCTCCCTGGCAACAATTTAAAAGTACATAAGCATTCATGAATCAAAGCCATTCACATCTGCATTTTTAATTATGTGTCATAGGATTGAAACTTTCCCTTTGATCTTTGCATTTAAAGGGATTTACAATTTAATGATTACAATCCGCCTCCCTCCACAGTCTGTGCTCGTTACTGAGCAATGTCACAAAGGGGTCACTGTTGGGCAGGGGAAGGCAGTCTTGTCCTGGATCTTACAAGCCTGCATGTCTGAAACCTGCCTACGGTCTGGCTCCTGGAGGAGATCCCTGTGTGGTGCTGGGTCCTCCCAGTGGTGGTGGCTCTAGGCCTTTTGCTCTAGGCAAGGCTTTTAAAACCAAAGGGACATAGGACAAAAATAACCTGGCTGCCCACGAAGCAGTCCTGTGCTCTAGGCTCTGCCTCTCTTGCCCTGTGTAATGACTCCAGCAGCTTGGGCACACGACAAAGGAGGCAGGACCACTCCCAGCCATGTGCTGTGAGGGATGCTGGGAGTGGTTCGTGGCTTTCAGTGAAAGGAGCACTTTGTCCTTGAAAGCAGAAATCAGGCAAAAAGAAGCACATGGAGATTTTGATTCAAGCTGGAGAAAACACAGGAGGGCTATTCCATCGTGCCTCTTTGGGAGAAGGGTCTCTGAGGAGCTTGGTCAGCAGGGAAGACAGGAAACCTTGGGGCTGACACACAGGCTGGGAGCTGGGGCATGTGACTGCCTTGGAGGAGAGAGAGCTCTGGGGCTGGTGGGAAGATGATGGAGTGGGAATGGGATGGGGATGGGATGGGATGGGGATGGGGATGGGGATGGGGATGGGAATGGGAATGGGAATGGGGATGGGGATGGGGATGGGTCCCTGATGCCATTCCCTGGTGATGAGTACCTGATGCCATGCCCTGGGGATGGGGATGGGGATGGGGATGGGGATGGGGATGGGTCTGGAATGGGTCTGGAATGGGGATGGGGATGGGGTGAGACTGGGATGGGTCTGGGATGGGGATGGGATGGGATGGGGATGGGGATGGGTCTGGGATGGGAATGCTCACCACTGGCATTACCAGAGGTCAGCAGTTTCCCACTAGAGGTCTGTGACTCAATGCAATGTGCAGCACAAACTGAGCACTTTCTAATGAATTGTTCTTTCAAAGCTTTTTGCTGGATATTTAATTTTCCTGCTTAATAACAGTTTAAAGGTCACATGGATCAGTGACACATGCAAAATAAATGAAGGTTACTTTTGATGGGCCTGTGCAAAATTAAGGCCTTGTGTAGACTGCTTTATATGCATAATGTTGTTGTATTTTCTTGCAAAAACATCAGTAAAATAGTACTGAGTTAAAAACCCTGATCAGAATATTTGATGTCTTATTAAGCTATTTATGGGTGTAGATAGGATAGCAAGGGTTCTCTTAATCAGTGCTTTAAGTTAACTCCATGGTGAGCTGATGAGTTGAAAAATTTGTTTAGATCCCCTTTTGTCTCTCTTTAGTAGATTTTGTGGAGTGAGCATACGTTTGTGCCATCAACCATAAGCTAACATTACATGATTTAACCTTAGAAACATCACTTATTGAGCTTATACTTAAAACCATCCAACTGGTATTTTCACTAAAATGCACTCTATGATGATCCAATTTTACAATGATTTTCTCAGATGAAAAAATTCATGGTTACACTATTGACAGCTGCTGTTAAATTGCCCTAGATGGGATTATACTAGAGGTAGACCACTCAGCCACATAAAGGCTACAGGAAAGGATCCTAACAATCATGAAAATGGGAATCAGGGATTAGGAAACAGTCATGCTTTGTAGAGTACAGGTACCATCCATAGTCTAGAGAAGTGCTGTAGTTCAAAGATAAGCATGAATCAAACCTTGGGAATCAGCAGGGATAGCAAGCAGCTGAGAACCAGAGAGGCAGACAACTTCTAGAAAAGAAGAAGACTTGAGCAGAATTTTGCTTTCTTTGTTGCATTTTGGCTGGGTTTGGATTTTTGGATTTTTTTGACTGAATGAAAATATTCATAAGGAACGAGAGAGTAGGAGGAGCAGCAGTTAATTTTTTGAAGCAGCAGCAATCTACAGATTGTTTTTGCCCATAAGTAATTAGTGCCATGGTATAATTAGAGAGAAAAGAACAAAAGGAAAAATGTATTGCTGAGGGCTTCAGTTTAATTTACAAGGAAATCAAGGTAAGCAGCTAAATATAATATACTCATTTTAAAACATTATAGTTTGGTATTTTATTTTAAAGAGGATAGATCATCAGTTTATAAAGGTAGAAACACCAATTCTAAGAAATACATCCTTACCTTTTAAAATCTCTTCTGTAGGTTGAATTACCCTTTATTGAAATACATTTTATTTAAATAGTCTGTGATACTCCTATTGAACTATAACTGAACTCTGTATCCTGAATAGAGTGCTGAGAATTTTAATTAAGCAGGAGCTGGGGAAGATTAGACCAGTTTGGTCCTCCAATGCATCCCTGCATGTAGCTGCTGTGTGGTTGTGATTCTGCAGTGCTCAGGTCTCCTTTTGTCACATCTGCCTTGGCATTCTCAGGCACAGCTGTCAGTGAGCCCAGTACCTGCAAGGATGCAGAACACGTGGATCTTGTTTTGAGCCTGGGAAAGGGGCTCTGGACCTGAGTGATTTCCCCATTGCTTGCACTCATCTGTGGTCTGTCACTCCAGCTGCCTCCTGTGGCACACAGGAGATAAATTGTTTGGAAGGCCTCGCCAAATCTGGAACTAAAAGCAGGACTGTCTTTGCTGGCAGTGGCACTAGAAGGATTAAGAAAGCAATAATTTGGTGCCAATTTTCCTTCTGCCTGCAGAAGTGGCTCTTGGCATAGCTGGTGCAGTGTGCCAGCAACAGGCTGTTGGCAGAAGTCAAACTGTCACTGAACAAGTTTCTGATGTTGTGTGCTCTGAATTGCTCTGCCCTTTGGTACATGAATGTGGCATTTTCTTTTCCAGGTGGAAGGTGTGGAACACAGCATGAGGAATTGCAAAGCTGACACAGTCCTGGCTTGGAACATCCCATGTGTGAGTGTGCTGAACCTCCTTCTGAGAGTTCTGCTCTAAAACTGCAGGCTTGGAGCACCCCACATGCCTGACTGTATTGAACTTCTTCCTGCCAGAATTCCTCTAGAACGTTTGGGGACTCCAGCTAAGCCATCATCAAGCAAGGGCCTTTGCTGGCTGTATAATATATTTTTCCCCTGTTTACTGCCTTCTTCTTGTCTCTTTTGTTGTATTTCTGACATAAGGTTATGGACTACAGGGGACATTCAATATCTCATTTTCTGCAGAGTTCCTACTAGAAAGTTCCTGTGCTCTTCATAGTACTCCAAGAAATTACTACAGCTGGCTAAAAACAAGTTGACTGCCATAGAAAGTAAGAATCAATGCACATACTTAAAATTTGTTATATAAAGCATTCAGCTAATTATTTTAAATAATTAGCATATTTGGAGAAAATATTACAGGGATGTGCAGTTTTTGCAAAAAGCAAACCCTCTAGATTAATTGAAGGAAAAATGCTCAGCTCAGGGCTGCCCTTCTGTTATGGTTGTTGTGGCTGGAATGGGGCACATGAGAGCACCAGCCAAGAACTTTAGGGGAGATTCCAGAGTCCTGGATTACACAAATATAACAGAAAAGCCCACTGTGCCCCAGTGTGGGAAAGAACAAACAGAAAGTGGGATTCAGTGCAGTGGGGGTGCAGCCCTGGGCTGATGGGGAGACAGCTCCACACCACAGACACACCACGTGGAGGAGCATCAGTGCAGCTTCAGCAGCTGCATTGGAGGAGGGACCCTCCTGCCTCAGAACTGTACAGCTGAGTTTATGGGGCTGTATTTTCTTTGTCTGCCTAGATTTGAAAGATTTAGAACAATTATTCTAGCTTGTGAATGTCAGTGAGCCAGTTTGAAGGGATAGCTTGGGTTGCCAGATGTGTTGAAACCCCGGACACGTTCCCTGCACAAATCAGTTCTGCACATCATGTGCAGTGAATTTAATGATACCAAACCCATGCTGAAATCATTCTGGCTGTGCTGCAGAATGCCTGTACACAGAGACTTGTTTGGGAGGTCCTGATTGTAAAAGTGACATCTTCCTGCTCCCTTCTCTTTATTTGTAAAGCTCTGAGAGCAGGCAGAGAGCAGGCTCTGCTGCTGGTGGCTTTAGGCTGTGCTCCCACAGTGGCCTTGGCACAGGGTCACAATACTCTGCTCATAGGCAGTCATCTTATGACACAAATTCCTCAACAGCTGCACTAGCATCACTCAAGAGCTTTGTGGAGGGTGCTCAGATCTCTCTTACTAAGGTTTCCAGCAGAGGAAGTCAAACATCACACTCGGGCCTTGGGTGATGATTTAGATTGATGAAAGAAAATTAAAACTTTCAACTCCCTGCCCTAGAGGGAGAACATAATGATCCAGACCAATCCCACTTACCTCTTTGAAATTATTGTTATCTTTTTAAAGGAAGTCAATGATTTATGAGATGTTTAGTGGGCAAAACCCTCTGCAAACACCGGGCTGGCTAGGTTATAAATGATCTGTGCACAACCTGGGATTTTTCTAGCAATTCAGACCCTGTCTAACTATGACCAGGGCTTCTTTCTGTGAGCTGCAGAGCATACTGAAATAAAAATGATTTGCTGGGCTTCAGTATAGCTTAGGCAACAATAATTACTGCACAGAAAAGTTCCCTACTTAATCAGTGGGCTGATGCACAGCATATTGAAGGTGTCCTCTTTTGCTCCAGCAGGGAGCAAAAATTTAAGCAGGGAAAACAGATATAGAGGAAACAAAACTGTCAGTGATGGAAAACATTCAAACTCATTACTGAAAACTTTCTGCACTGTGCATTATACAGATGCAGAAGAATAGAAAATACAGAGGTGAAAAACCTCCATCCCAACCAGGAACAGAAAAAGGACAGCCCTTGACCTGTAAATTCTTTAATAAGAACAGAAAACATGGACCAGCAGGAAGATGAAAATAGACAGGAAGTGCTGAGAAATAATGCAACATTAAAGTAAGAGATTTACTAAGTTACAAGTAGGTTTGGGACACAAAGCAATTCACTGTAGAGCTAGAAAGAAAGAAATACAATTGGCAAAGTAAAGGTACTTTCCAGGAGAACTAGAAGGTGGGAAAAGTTTTAGTTTTAAGAGTGACTTGGCACTTGGGTATTTTGGGCTCTGATAGGCTACAGGGAATCAAGATTTCACCACAGCCTTTGGCATTTTACTACATCATGTGAAGAAGGCTTTGTCCTAGAGGTGATGAGCCAAATCTGACAGGAGGCACTGGGAGAAATTTGACTAAAGAATTCCAACAAGTCCACCATTGCTGGGCTACCTCCTTGGCTGCCCTTGGCTCATTCTGCCAGACTTCCTCCAGACTGCTGGTGCTGCCATCCCTGCACTCATGGCTTTGACTGCAAACACCTGAGATGCTCAGCCTGTGATGCCATCATCAGGTTCTCAGTGTCCTGGATCTCTTTGTGTATTATCTCTTAAGATTTTAAGTCATTTTTAGGTGGACTTAGGCATCCATGCCTGCAGGAATGAACAGAAGTCATGCACATGCATTGTTTTTGGAGGAAAACAGGAGAGGGAGATTCAGAAGACTGCTGGATTTTTTTCTCTTCTGAAAATCAGGCTGCTGGTTAGTAAATCTGGATCTTCAAAATATGAAGCCCTTGTGGGAATTGTATCTGTGCAGGAGTTTGATCAAACTCTCAGCACAACAATTCCCAAAGTGTTTTGATGACGTGAGTGGAAGTGGTGTGTGCCACTCCTGCACATCTTACAAGTGAATCAGTCCTGTACATTTCTGCAAAAGGCTCTGTGTTCTCTAAATGGAGGAGACATCAGATTAGTCACTTAGAAGTTGCATAAAATAAAAGTGTGCATTAGAAATCTTAACCTTATAAAGCTGAGAGACAAGGTTCTGCAAATGCTGTTTGTTTTCTCTCCTGGCTATCTAACTGAAATTTAACAAAAACCTAGCTGGAAGCTGTGAACACTTATGCAGCATCACGAGAGTCATTGTAGGAGTGTTGTCAGAGGATATGAAAGAGACTGGGGTCGTAGGGAGAACTGTAGTTAACAGACTGATGTTCCTGGGAAAAACACATTTTTCAGTCTCCAAGATGGGCATTTCTGGCACCAGCTTAGTTTGTGTCAGACAAATGCAGCCTGAGATCAGGCAGGGGATGGAGAAGTGGTGTCCCCTGTCCTCCTCTCTCACTGTGGAATACCTGGAGTAGCCCAAATGAACTGCTGTGGGGTCAGGACCTGGCTTTTCAGGGATCATCAGATGAAGGACCTGGCTTTTCAGGGATGATCAGATGAAGGACCTGGCTTCTCAGGATCATCAGATGAAGGATGTTTGGCTGTAGACTGTCCTGTGTGTGACAGCCCGTGTGTGCTCAGGGTGCGGCCGCGTCGCACAGAAAATGTCCTGATGTGCAGCATTGCTGCAGGAAAGGTCAGGCCCAAGCTGGCATGGCCTTCCTGGGCTCCCTTCTCTGTGCAAAGCCCTTGACAGCATTATGCCTCATTACAGAGGCACTGGAGCTACAGGAATGGGATTGTCTCCTTGTCTGGGCAGTAACTCCACAGACAAATGTGTCCACCAGCTGTGAAAGTGAGACATCCTCTGAGGCCTCCAGGGACACGGGTACAGCATCCCAGCCATGTGCTGTCAGCCAGGGAGGTTCAGCTCACAGAGCCCACAGGGGAAATTGTGTGGAAATTTAGGAATTCTTCTGCCCTCTGAGTTTCCCTTTGAAGATTTCTCCCTTTGGGACCTCAACAGAAGTTGAAGGTATCTCACCATAGGTACCCTGACATGGAGCTCCTTGTCTGCATGAACACTGAACAGCCATCCATAACACAGCACAACACACTCAGAAATACACAGAAATACAACTCTACTTGTACAAACCTCATGTTTCAGGTCACAATATTTTCTTTTTCCTGATTAGCCTGTGTTTGAGGCCTGCTTAGGGGGAGACAGGACTAGGACCTCATCAGTGATTCATTTCCTAATGAAATGGAAACTGGCATCAGGAATGGAGGGGAAAAAAACCCAAAAGCTGAGCAAAAAAAGAGAAAGTAAATGGCTGGCTCTCTGCAAAGCATGCACTGAAACAATTGGGACTAAATGAGATAGATTCCTGACAAAGATCTCTTCTGTTCTCCAAAGGCTTTCCTTGTACCTGGAGTTACGTTTTATCTTTTAAAAGTGGTCTTTATTTTATGTGAGCTCTCTGCCCCTCACTCTCTTTTCTGCTCACTGAGATTTAACTTAGCTCTTGTAGTGCTCTATCTCTGATCAGGTTTAAAGATTTGGAAAGCCCTGAGTTTGCAAGGATAAAAAGGCCTCAGTATCTAGACACTGGTAGATCTGATTCATTACCTGAGGTGGACATTACCACACAGCCTGTGCCACTGATTGTCTTAATAACAAGCTCTGGATTTTTCTTGGCATGCATCTTCATTTAAAGGTCAAAGCTCTTCCAAAGAAAGAGGAATTTCTGGGTTAGGGAAAGCAAAAAAAATAGTCACATTATCTCGACAAAGCCAGAGTCCTCGCTAGGGCCAGGGGATTTAGAGTGAGCACAGGGGTCCTGATTCTGCCTGAAGGAAAGGGGCTTCTGAGCTGCTCTGGGCTCCAGAGAACAAGCAGAGCCAGAGCATGCAGCAGGGCTGGCTCCAGCCTGGGCTGGCTTCAGTGTCCAGCTGGAGCAGGTGGACTCAGGTCCTGCTCCTTCCCCACCTGGAAGCAAACAAGTGGAAAACCAGGGGCAGCTCAGCCCAGCCCCTGCAAGACCCTGACCTCATGGGTGAGGAGAGAAGGACACCTCAATCCAGTGGATCCCCAGCCCTACTCTGGTTTTATCTAGCAAAAAAGAACACATCCAGCTGCAGACTGAAATGCCTTAGTTTGGTATTTCTGATTTTCCTTTTCTTCCCTTTCCTTCACACCTGAGCAATGATCTACTGCCTAAGATGTGCTAAACTTCATCTGCTCTCAGTTAGGATACCTCCCTGGGTAGCAATTAAGCAATGCCTTAATGGGGATGGTTATTTTCACTGAATTGGGGTGTTTCCCAGCCTTGTGTGGGGGGCTGTGCATTGTCTGTCCCTGGCTTTATGTGACATTCTAGCCCTGGGACACACAGACAGTGGCTGCCATCACCTCCCTGTGTCTGCTCACTCACCTGTCTGGGACAGGCAGGTCAGTCAATACTGGCTCTCCTTCTGCCAATCCCAGTGGTCAGCTAACAACAGAGGCATGCCTTGCTCTTTTAGGAGTTTCTTGACCCAGCACAGAATCTCTTTCCTTTCCTCCCCACATTTTGGCATTAATTTCACCAAGAACAGTAAAACAAGGCCCCTGTTTTGTGCTCAAACCACTGATGGCTCTGAGCAGCAGAACTGAGTTTCACCAGCCAGCAGTACCAGAGGGCTTGAGCCCCAGGAGAATGAGATTAGCAGCAGATCTAATTCTTTTCTCCAGGCTGCCCTGTAATCTACTCTTTGACACCAGCCTAATCTTTTTATCACTCTGCACTGAAATTTCATGATCTGGAAAATTATTCCACTGTGGAGTCAGCTGTGTGTGAATAACTGATTTGGTTTGGGTTGCTTTGGTTGTGAGAGTGGATCAAAAGGAAGCCAGGTTCAGCATTTGACAGAGAATCAAAAAGCTGAAAAGCAGTTTGCCCTGTCATAAAGCATTAGTAATATTCTAAACACAGATTTAAAAGTAAATAACACTGAAGAAGTGATACATGGTTTGGAGCTAAAACAGAGAAGGAAAAAACCCAAGTGTCACACATCAACTCTTTTAGAATTTTTAAATTTAGTTTACTGAAATGACAATATTGGAAATGCACTGCTTGCCTGAGCACTGCCT
Source organism: Irena cyanogastra (assembly GCA_013397155.1). Classification (NCBI taxonomy): domain Eukaryota; kingdom Metazoa; phylum Chordata; class Aves; order Passeriformes; family Irenidae; genus Irena; species Irena cyanogastra. The sequence goes on along the minus strand of VWZV01012189.1, from coordinate 91,596 downwards.
TCCAGCCTGTCTGATTTAATCTCAAAGAGGAGAAAACTACCAGCAAATAGAAAAATCTTTTCCCACGTGCTAATTAAATGAAAAGCCCACAAGGCACTCCCACAATAAACAAGTGAGCAAGCCAAGTATGTTTCTTTAATTGACATAATACCTGTAACAGGAAATAGTTATCTCTCCCCAGTGTCTGACAACACACAACACAGGTGTTTAAGGCTGGAGAGCCTGTTGGAGATACTGTCTGTCATAAGTAGATTCCATCAAGGCTCCTAGATATTTCCCATTTTAATCCTATCTGTAAAACTTTGACTTTTCTAATCAATTGTGAAAGTAAATCCCCAGGATTTGCCAGATTATGTGTGAAATGCAAAGGGGAGTACTTAAATCTATCAGTAAATAAACAAACACATAAATCAAAAGCTAGAGGGGGAGAAAGCAGCACTCAGTATCCTGGCTGCAATCCATGTTTATTATTTAACTTTAAAATGACAAATCAATGGCAAAATGGAATTAAGTAGCTGTGTAAGCACAGAAGTAATTTTATCAGTGTATGAGCTGCTGATGTTTTACATTCTGCAGAACATGGTGTGTTTACTGAGCAAATGCAGGAACACGAGGGAGAGCTGGAACTGGAGCCAGGCTGGAGGGAGCAGGGACACCCAGAGGGATCAGCCCCTGGAGCTGGCAGCAGCATGGACAGCAGTGAAATTGTTTGTGATCTGCAGGCAGAGCTGAGCCAGAAGAGGAGGACCTTGTCCAGAGGTCAGGGCTGACACAGCCTCAGCTGCTCTGACAGTGGACACAGCTGGGACTGACCTCAATTCACTGATGTGTGCCTCAGAAGGCATTAATGCTCTCTCTTGTGTTGAAACTCTGTGAAAGTGATGCTGCTGGAACACAAGCACCCTGTAAATCTGTAGAGATTTTGTGCTGCTCCCTAAGGAAGTGCCCCCCAGGAAATACTTCATAATAAATATCTGTTTCAGCCATCACAGGTTGACTGTTTGTGGGGAATTTCTACCCTTGTTGTGGTTTAGTTATATTTTATACTTCATTTAAAACGCTTATTTTTGGGAAAATCAGTGAAACAATGTCATCTGTGTGCATATTCAGGGAAAGTGGTATTAGGACCAATAACGAGGATTTATTTGAAAATGAAAATAAACTAGTTACATGACAGAGTTCATGAGGGTGGCAGGTAACAGAGATTAATTAAATTACTAGTTGAAATTCCTAAACCAGCATTTCCTGAGCATGACACCACGTGCTCTGGGATGGCCCTGGGGTCAGTTGGGGTCAGCTGTCCTGGCTGTGTCCCCCAGCTCCCTGTGCACCCCCAGCCTCCTCACTGGTGCAGTGAAAACCAGAAAAGGCCTTGGCTCTGTACAAACACTGCTCAAAGGTAATGAAAACATCCTTGAGCTATCAGCACTGTTTCCAGCAGAAATCCAAACCAGGGTCCTGCACCAGCTGCTGGGAAGGAAATTAATTCTATCCAGTCCAAACCAGCAGAGGTTGTAAAGGGGTAACACACTGAGGGTCTCACTGCACCAAAACTGGATCCAATCTCAGACACTGATGCAGGCTCAGATGCAAGCAGAAATTCCAGGTGTGTTTTTACTACTGTTGCTGCCTGCCCCTGGGCCAGGCCAAGCCACAATTGTCCCATACTTGCATGACAGAGGTCTCAAAAGTTCCCAGTAAAGAAAAAATGCAATGCAAAACAATACATGGAAGTCCCTGGAAGTGAAGGCAAGTGAGGAAATTCAGGTTTCATGCTGAACAGGGGAATTTCTGGGATCTGTCTTGCAAGAAGCAGTAAGTGCTGTGAATAATTGTTAAGTGGAAAACCAGCTGGGTTTTCAGAGTGCTGAGGGGGTGCTGCCCTCTGTTCAGCAGGGCTCTGAGCACTGCTGTCAGCCAGGTCACACCAGCACAGAATCACAGTCCGGGCTGGGCTGGAGGAGCCCTTAAATCCCACCTTGTCCCAGTCCCTGCCAACACCCCTTGCACCAGCCCAGGCTGCTGAGAGCTCCACCCAGCCCAGCCTTGAGCCCTTCCAGGGCTGGTAAATGCTTTACCTGATCTCTCTGTCCCACAGTGAAAAAGCCAAACTCCTCGTGACCCAGAATTTGCTCTCCCAGAGCTGTAGCCATTTTTGCCTTATAAATTATTTATAATATAAATATCCTGCAGCCATGCTGGAGCCAGCTCCTGTGGGACCTGCTGTGAAGGGGACAGTGCAAACCAAGGCAGGAGGATGGTGCAGTGCACAGAGCAGGGAAGGGCACACTTGTTTGAAAAGTAGAAAGGAAGAGAGAACAATTAATTATTCCCCTAAGTCAGCAAAGGGATCTTAAAACAGCAAAACATCTCACACTGTGGATTTTATGGCTCTTACAGAGCCCTATTGATGTATTTCTGGGGTAGATGCTAGAAAATGGTTTCATACAAGGAGAAAAGAAAGCTGGAGAGTAATTGAGGATTGACTACTAAGTCAACAGAAGGATTTCAGATGCTAGAGGTCAATTACAGACAAGTGACTGCTTGTTCTTTTTTGTTATGTGCTGTAGCAGTGTTTTACACCTCAGTAGGACCGGCAGGCTTCAGCCAAGATTAGAACCTGCTTGGGCTGTGTTAGTTAGGAATTTTGAGGTCTTTTTCTTCACAGTCATGAAAACCAGGAACTTATTTCTCTGCTCACAAGACCAAATAGCTGAAGGTGTAGAGGAGACATGAAATATCACAGTCCTTTAGTGGAGTCAAGAGAGCTGGCAAGGCTGACCTCCTTTCCTCTGTGTTTCCATTTCAGTTTTTATTTCAAATCTTTACTCATATTTTCAGCAGTTGCTTTGGCTGCTGAAGCCCTTGAGGGTGTGATTCAGGAGGTGCTGACCCTGGTTCAAGGGAGCTGCATTTACCTGGTAGGCAGTGCTTGAACACAGACCTGTCAGTGCTGCTGTCACACTTGTGATTGTCTAAGAGTGATGCAAGGTTTGCAGAAAGATTAAGATCCTTTATAAACTGATCTGATGTGGCTGGAAAAGCAGTTCTGGGCACACCAGCCTTTTGTCAAATCATTCTTTCAGCCTGATGTCTGGGTAAAGGAGGGTGGGCACAGGGAGCTCTCAGCTTGGCTCTGTCCCTGCCTGCTCTGAGGCCTGGGCCAAGTTCATTCCTCCTGCTCCAGGACTCAGTTTCCCTGTTGTGAGAATGTCTTGGTTTGAACAGACAGGTGTCTGCTAAGGAAGGCAGCAGCCTCCCTTGAAATGGAAAATGTAAACCCCCTCCCTCCAAATTATACTTTTGAAATTAAGGGGCTCTCAGGCAAAGATATGGGAAAAGGAATAACAGTTCTTTATTAGGGAAAAAATAAAAATAAAATAAAAATGCAGTAATACGAAACAACACTGCCAGAGTCAGAATCTGCCCTGCCCCCCTGTGTGTCAGGGTGCTGGTGGCAGTGCCATTCCATGGTGGCTCAGCCCTCCTGCAGTGCCAGGGCTGGCTCTGCTGGAGCAGGGATCCTGTACAAGGCTGGAGTTTTCCTCTGAAGCTCCAGTGCTGCTGGAGATGGGCCTGGGCTCCCTCTGGGAATGCAGGGCAGAAGAAAGCTGAAACTCTGGGAATGCAGTGGGAAAAGGCTGCTGGGCTGTTCCATGGCAGATTCTATCCAGGTAGGAATGCTTGGCTCCTCCCCTGGGCAGAGCCTCTCCCCATGGATGATGGAATTTTCTCAGCCATGCAGGGACACTCAGTGGCCATGAACAGCAGAGATCTCCTGGAGGGAGGGTTGGCTGTGGGAGAGATAAAGAAAAACTGCCCAAAGAACAGCAGAGAACTGCCCCAGCTCTGACAGATGGGAACAGAATACACACCCAGCCACATCTTGCATTTCCAACCCAAGACAAAGACAGACAACACAACTGAATGTGTGCAGGAATGTTGTTTGGCCTAAGGAATATCACCTTGATATGTCCTTGGCACAAGACCCAAAATACCTTCTCTGTATTTTACACAGTTGTGCTCAGCAAATATTAACTCTCTGGCTATGCTTTTCTAAGACTATAAAATCCATAAAATATAATTAAAATATGTAAATCTATTATATTATTTAATGAGTACATTGAGCCTTGAAAGTTTAAATTAGATGTAAAGTTGATACAGACATATTGCTATTGATTAGATATATTAATAAATCATTGCAGCTTTAGACAGAGATTTTTCCCATACCAGGTGGAAATATCTTTTTTCTGTCATCCCATCCATCAGTTCTTACATTTATGCAGCCATTTAAAACTACTATAGAGTAGCAATGAATAACTGTGCAACTTTTCTGCAGCTAATATCTGTTCTTTAGCATAATTACTTCAAGTTCTGTTCCCTTTTGGTGCTCTGCAGGCCACTAACAGTAAAAATGAGGCAGCACAAGTAAGCCCCAACCCCTCCTGTTGTAATTTATTATAGAATGAGGAGAAGGACTCCGAAATTCCAAAGAATCAGAAGGTGTTTATTTTAATATTTTTTAATAGGGTTTTCTCTAACAGCTCCTTGATTGGTTAAATGGCACAATGTTTTTCTACTGTTATTGGATGAGATAGAGAGAGCATGTTTTGAGAACACACACAAGAAAAGAATAAACTAAAGTGAAAAACAGCACCTGTTATTTTGAGAACACGAGATGTTTATAAAACTTCTATCAATCTTTTCTTGAGAACATGAAATTTTTACAGAACTGTTCTCTAGGAAGGCAAACTGTTTTTCTTGGGAAAATTCAGGCCTGGTGCTGGATCTTTGTAAGATCTACTAAATGTCAGCCCCACACCCTCCCCCCAAGATTTTGGTCAGAAGTTACACCAGACACAGATCTCAGGATTAGTATCATTTTTGGGAGCCTGGCTGCCAGTACAGTGAAGTCGGAGCACTAAAACCTGGCAGTGGAACAGATTTGGATTTCACCCTACCTTCTCTACCCCAGGGATGGAAAATTTAGCAGTAAGGGCTGTGCTGGCCCTGCACTGGGAAAAACCCCTTTACTGCTTGCATGTGGCTTGCTGGCTGCTAATAAACATCTGTTAAGGGGTAGAGCTATGGGGGCTCTGAAGTAGCAAGTAAAAGTCTTGGCAAATCAAGAAAATGCAAGGTAATTCAGATGCCTGTGCTAAAGAGCTATCTTTTGCTGTCAAGCAGCCTGCTTTTCCCTCCAGTTAAATACATTTTTCTTCAAACATACTTTGTACTTGTTTCACGCTGGAGGTTTTTAATCAGTTTGAGAAAATCAGGGTGCTGCTCTCCCTCGAGGGCCGTGTGCCAGAGCCTGTGGCAGGCACTGGGCAGCTCTGTGCTCTCCTCCATCCTCCTCCTGGCCCCCAGCCCACATCCCAGGCCTCTGCAGAGCTGCTGGCAGCAAAATCCAAAGGGTATCAAAATCCAAAGGGTATTTCACAACAGATTATAAGTATTTGAAACCAGAGCCAATGTCAGACTGCCTGACAGCAAAAGATAGCCCTTTAGCACAGGCACCTGTATTACCTTCCATTTTCTCCATTTGGCAAGATCACAGGCTTCAACCTCATTTGAAACCTTTTATCTGCATTTCCTTCCTGTAGGGCAGACATACATCTCCTCTCCTCTCCTGTCCCCTCCCCTCCCCTCACTTGTGCTGCACAGCTCACCAGCTGCATGCCAAAACTTCCCAGGGAAACATTCAGGAGATGAGAAGTCAGCAGCAGCAAAGTACCAATTCCATGGCAGGCAGAGTGTCAGTAACATGAGATAAAACAGCTTTTTCACCTGCTCAAACCCCTGATGCCTGCCAGACTTTTGGATCAGCAGTTCAGGCAAGTTTGGTATTTCCAAGGTGATATTTTTAAAGATAGGCAGGGAAGTTAAATGCACAAATATGCATGCAGGGGTGCAAGGAGGTAACTGTGCATATGAAATATGAAATATGCAGTTCAATCAGCCACTGGGTAATTGTCTGCTCAGGAGCATTCAGCTGCACCTGCAGATTCCTGGTTTGCTTGTGGGATGACTTCTCTGTGCCTGGGTGTGTGTGTTTGGCATTTTTCTTCCCTGCACTGGAGGCTCTGGCCCAAAGCACCCTGTTGCTGTTCAGCACAGATTTAAGCCTCTGATTTCAAAGCTGCTGTAATTAGTGACTTGCAGTCAGTGTACTCTAGCAATTCTCAGCCCACTGGGATATTTCCAGACTTTATTGTTTCTTTCTTTGTGGAACTTCTGTAAATCTTTTCTTTGATAGCAGCCAGGGTTTCAAAGCTGCCCACGTTTGAGCCAGAGGAGACTAATAATGATCTAATTAGTGAAAGATGTTTTTCTCTGCATTGCTCTATTTTATCTCTTCCCCAAAGCCCTGCTGGTGCAAGCCAACCTCAGGCACCAGTTAGATCCCTTTTTTCCTCATGTATTTGAGAAACACACAGACACATCTGTACACATGCCATGTTGTTCTCACTCGAGTGTGTAAATCTTGAGAAATCTTCCCAAGTGTAACATGGATTTAGGAAGTAGCTTTGTTATTCCCAGAAGATTTTTCTTTCAGCTAAGATTTGTTTCTCTAGCTCAAACCACAAAGCCACTTTAGCTCTAAAAGACTCCAGTCTGTGTAAGCTGCAGTGTAGGACACAGTTCTTATCCCCCAGGGGGTATTCATTGCCCCTCTCCTCCTGTGTTTGCAATTTCACTCTCTTTTTAGTAATTAATGAGCTTCCTTAATTATTTATAGAAGCTTTAAAACGCACAGGGTTGGATTGCAGGGTCCCCTCCTTGCCACAGTGCCCTGCTTTGCCACAGGGAGGGCACACACTCCTCCCGAGGGCCCCAGCAGGGTCAGCAGCTTTAACTGGAGTGCAGGGACATGCAGCCAGCCCTGCTGTACATTTGGGGTCACTGAGTCTTCCCTTGCAGCTCTCTGGGACCAAAGCACACCGGGCAGGGCCTTCAGCATCCTCCTGCTTGCTGCAGGGGGTGCAGGAAACGTCTGTGGGTTGCAGGGCTGTTCTCTCCTGCCCCCAGACAGGCTCTCATGGGAGGCTTTACAGCAGCATTTTCTCCTCCCCTTTTTGCTCCTACCTGATCACTTTCTAGGTGTCTCATGTCTTTGTAAGAATCATTAATGGGACTATTTTGTTTTAGCTACTCCTTTGGCAGACCTGTTTCACAATACCCTGGAACACTTCAGCCCAGCTTTGCTCTCCCTAAACCCTTGCCTCTGCAGCACAGGCTCAGAGGGATTAAATTAGCCCCCAAAGGTAGCTGAAGTGTGAAGCCTGGCTCCATCCAACACAGAGGTGCTGGGTGGTGTGGGAGGAGGCACGAGAAGCATGACAGAGCAGGAGAGAAGGGAGCACTTCAGTGCCAGAGCTTCCAGCTGGCAAGTCCTGTCACTTTGTGGTGCTTTATGACCTTGTTAAACTGCCTCAATAAATCATGCCAAGTAATTAGAGACATAATTTAGAACTTAACCAGCATGTCACTATGAACATTGGGTACACACTGGTGCTACCTTTCTGTTTTCCTTCCCTCTTCCCCTCCAGGACACCGAGCTCCAGTGGGGAGAAACCACCCAGAGAAAGCACAGACTAACAGAATTGATGGCTTGGTGCCAGGCACTTCAACAGCAAGGAGCTGATCCAGCCTGCAGAATTATCTGCAGGTATGAGGAGCCTCCTGCTCAACACTCCATGGCCCCCTCTCACACCACAAGCAAAACCACAAGTTCTCCTGCAGCACAAATATTTCCTCGCTGGTTTAAACAGAAAGCAGATGTGTCTCACTTGTCACCCTGAGCACTGAGACTGGTAGCAGGGCAGGAAAATGATGGCAAGGTATGAGGCACTGTACAAAAAAGGCAATGGCAATGACAGCACTCAGAAGCTGTCAAGTCAGGAAAACAGTTTTTCTGTTTATTAAGAGTCTTAGAAAATAAATGCTCACTGGTGATAGCAATGCAAGGAACTGACAATTTTTGTGTACCATTTGCCCTTATCCCCTGAACCAGCCCAGAGTGCAGAGCTGAGCTCCCTTGTCAATGGATGGGAGTCCCAGCTCCTGTGCTGGCATTTTTAGAATTGCTAGGACAGGGATATTGGGGTGTGACAACAGGAAAAGGGACTTGCTGCCCCTCAGTGAAACATTCCCAGTAGGGGCAGAGGGAAGAGGAGAAAGTGAAATCTGCTTCATTAGACACAGAGGTGCAAAAAAGTGACTTAATTTGGGGCAGAGCTGGACCTTCCTCTGCTTCTGGCAGGCTCAGGCCATGCTGTCTTTTTACCACGAAAGACAAAACAGATGTGGGAGCAGAATAATCCAGATGTTGGATCTCTGGGCTCAGGCTCTCTGGTAGGTGAGCTGGAGAGCAGCAGCAGAGAAGGCTGACCCTGGGCACAGCTGCACAGACACCACACCTGTGAGAGCAAGGAAAGGACCTGAACAGCACCGAGCAGCCCCTGCTGGCCAGGACATGGCTGTGGGTGTCTGCAAGAGCAGCAGGGAAATAAAGCAAACCTGACCTGAGATCCTCTGTGGGCAGTGTCTGATGGACAGAGGTGTTTCTCTTCTTCAACAGGATAAAACAGTACAGAATACATCATATTATCTCTGCTTTCTTTGGCTTGGTTTTTGAGGGGAGCAGGCAGGTAAACACACCTTAATTTAACATTTAACACTTGAAATTATAGCTGTAGCCTGCACAGTTCTGATACTTTGACAAAAGGTCCCACTAGGTTTTTTTACAAATTAAGCAAGTCAGGGAGGATATTCTCACCTTTAAGCTGTGCTGGAGCCTCTTGCCACCAGCTGCTTCAGTGTTGTCACCCACCCCTGCTTTTCATGGGGCTGCATCAGAGCTGATTTCTGCTGGTCACCACCCTGCTGACAGCCTGAGCACAAAACCAACCACACAACAAAAAACCAAGCAGCTAATTAATTTTTAATTTGTGTAATTTAAAAATCCGTTGCATCTTCTTGCAGTTGGATTCCAAAGTGTGCCATTTCCTCAGGCAGCAGGGAAGCCTTTCCAGGCTTGGGGTGGAAGACCGAGCTCTCTTATCAGCCCAGTGCCACGCTGGGTAAAACCTGGTGCAGCCCATCTGGATCAGATTAAGCTTGACTTAATTCTTTTTCCCACTTTCTTTGGCAAGAGCTTTGGTACTTCATTATTAAAACACAAATTTGATTCCATGCTGTAATTGCCCAGCTTGACAATAATAAATCTTATAAGCAGGTTTGCTGCTTGCGTGCTTGAAGGAATGATTCACATTCATCCACACGAAATGTCAGGGCCACTGTTTTCACAGAGCTGTGTTTGGAAGTCTGGCCAGCAAACTGAGGAGGTGGGGTGTCCCCCTCTGGTGCCTGCTGCAGTGGGAGCAGACAATCCCTACCCAGCCAGCAGGGCTGGCTTTCAGGTGAGGAGCAGAGTCAGCTGGGGCAGCAGGAGGTACCTGAACCCTTGGGGGATGGTTTACTTGGTGCTATGGTTTACTTTGCACCACTCCGTGACCATAAATCTCACAAAAATTTATAGCTCGAGCTGATATTTCTCATGCCCAGTTGGTGATCAATGAGTTGTTGATTTGGAAGGTGAAAGCAGAATCTGTTAGGTTTGTATGCAAGCAAACCCTTGCCTGCAAGGTCTGCACAAAACGGGGCCCTTGTTTAGGCTCATGGGGTGTGCTCTGCCAGCCACCTGCCACGGGGACAATCAGCTGGTGGCTGTGCCACCTGTCCTGCCTGTGCTGCTCTCTAGGCTGCCCTACACAGCCTGGGGTCTTATGTCAGTAATGCCTGTGGTGTTGGGCTGGAATTCAGGCCTGTCCCCACTGCTGGCTCAGAGCTCCCTGCCAGCTGATCCAGCTTTTCTGGCTCTCAGGAGCCTGGAGCTGCCCTGCTCATACAGACATTCCTAAAGTGCCTGCTGTGACACAGACAGGATAAATATGGACAAGTCTCAGTAAGGACTGGCTGCTTAGCCTAACTTGAGGACTGAACAGGAATGCTTTTGCTGTGCCACTGGAAATCAGACAAAATTGCACCAATGGACAAAGCTATCCTCTAAATTTGGAACTGCCTGTTTCATTTTTCCTGTGTGGTGACCCTTTTATCTACAGTACAGAATACATCATATTATCTCTGTTTTCTTTGGCTTGGTTTTTGAGGGGAGCAGGCAGGTAAATATGCCTTAATTTAACATTTAACACTTGAAATTATAGCTGTAGCCTGCACAGTTCTGATACTTTGACAAAAGGTCCCACTAGGTTTTTTTACAAATTAAGCAAGTCAGGGAGGATATTCTCACCTTTAAGCTGTGCTGGAGCCTCTTGCCACCAGCTGCTTCAGTGTTGTCACCCACCCCTGCTTTCCATGGGGCTATGTAGGGTTTATCCATGTAGGGTCTATCTGTGTAGGGTTTATCCATGTAGGGTCTATCTGTGTCGGGTTTATCCACGTAGGGTCTATCTGTGTAGGGTTTATCCATGTAGGGTTTATCTATGTAGGATCTATCTGTGTAGGGTCTATCTGTGTAGAGTTTATCCATGTAGGGTTTATCTATGTAGGATCTATCTGTGTAGGGTCTATCTGTGTAGAGTTTATCTATATAGGATCTATCTGTGTAGGGTTTATCCATGTAGGGTTTATCCATGTAGGGTTTAATCTGTGTAGGGTTTATCCATGTAGGGTTTATCTAGGTAGGGTTTATCCATATAGGGTTTATCCATGCAGGGTTTATCCATGTAGGGTTTATCTATGTAGGGTTTATCCATGTAGGGTTTATCCATGTAGGGTTTAATCTGTGTAGGGTTTATCTATGTAGGGTCTTGCACAGAAGATGGGGAGCCTGAGGGGGAGCAGACAGAGCCATGGGAACTCTGGGCACACACTAGGTTCACTCCTATCTGCTGTAGGTTGGATTCATTTCTGCTTCTTGTAAAGGTAAAATAAAGAGGTGGGGACAATGAGGGTGCCCAGTGTCCTGTCCCAGTGTCAGTGGCACAGCAGTGCAGCTGATGCCCTGGTGCCTGAGGAGCCTGGCTCTGGCTGGGGGAGATGCAGGGATGCCCAGGGAGTGTTCCCTTGGGGCTGAGAGCTGCAGCTCTGTCCTGGCACAGCCTGCTGCCCCTCGCCCAGTTGCTGCTGGCTTTGTGACTCTGCAGGTGACAAGTTAGCAATGATGCCTTGGGAAGGCTGACCTAGGAGAGACTGGATGGAGCTGAAGAACAAAGCAGGGATTTATTAAAAAGGATGGATCCACCTCGGGTAGCACAAGAGCCCAGCCAGGGCTGCACCCAAGATGAACTCAAATGGTCACAAAATGGACACCTGGTCACAGGGTCTCTCACTTTTATAAGTTTGGTCCATTTGCATATTGCAGTTAATTGTCCAATTACAGCTCCAGATCATGAAGTCTCATCCTTGTTTTTTCTCTTCAGCCCACGTTGTTTGTGCTCTTGGGCTGAGATTTGGATCATTTGACCTTGGTCCCCAGCTACAGCAGGAATTGTTTTGTCTCCCTGCTCTGTGCAGAGAGCTCACCATGCCCTGATATGCAGCCCAGACCCACACACTAAAGCAGCACAGAATCTGAAAATATAAAAGCCAAAACCTGAGGCATCAGCAAGACTCCCTTCAAGCAAACAGGGATGTCTGCCCCTCCCACTTTCTGCAATATGAGAGCAAAGGCAGAATGTCAGATTATCAACAGGACAGGGTTTTTTCTGCTTGCCTGCATCCCACCAAGGTCAGAGATTTCTGTGTGAGAGGGTTTGATCTGTTTGGGTTTGCGCATGCGTCCTCCAGTCATATTTCTAAGGTGAAATATTGAGTGAATTGTCTCTGGATTTTATCAATCCTATCTCCTTTGGATAATTTCTTACACAGTGCTGATTGAGGCCAATGAAGTCCCAGGTGCTCGGGACAAATCAGTATTTGGCTCTTTACTGTCTGAATCCTGGGCTGGTGTGTGGCAGAGGGGTTTGCTGGCTGCTCCCAGCCTTGCCTGGAGGTGGCTGACCCTGGAGCAGCACTTTACAGCTGATGGCTTTTCTTCAGGGACACAGGATATTTGTTTAAAGAGCAGCAACCGTGGTAATATTTCAAAGTCAAGTAATTAATTTTGATGGGGAACAGGCAGATGACGCTAACAGCATCAACGTGAGGCTCCCACAGCAATGCACCTCCAAATCTGAGCAGCTGACCTTCATCTCCTCTGGGCTGAAAGGAGAGGTGGCCTCAACCCCTCCCCTCCAGCCAGTTTCCCCCTCCCATCTGTGGACCCCAAAGATGCTAGTTATGTTTCCTGCAGGGTTTCAGTTATCCCTCAGATTTTCAAGTCAAACAGAAAAAAAAACCAAACCTGTGCTTCACTGAGCCAAGGAAGAAAGAAAAAGATGAGCTATTCAGAAATATCAAATGCAAATATTCGCTTGCACCATCCCCCCAGCGTTGGTTATTACTGAAAAATTAAGGAAGTTTGAAATGCACTTTGCACACAGACTCAGCATAAATAACACTACTTTGCATTTCATCAACCTTATTTTCCCTATGGGTTCTCTGTCATCTCTCATTTAGGCACCACAGGGATGATCAGCTTCAGAAAGAGGTTGAGATGAAAGGTGCCAAAATATAAGTGGGGAAAAAAATGCCTGGTACTCAAGAGCAATCCAAAAAACTTTCCACTCCACAGATGCATGAGCACTGAGGGATTGACTCAGGGCTTTTTTTAAAAGGAAAACTTTTCTCTGTCAAGAGAATAAAGATTTTACAAAGTACCAATTTGCTTTTAAAGTATTTACCAACACGACATGGTGACATTTGATGTGATCACTGTGAGACCAGGAATTCCTGTGCATTGAAGAAAGAGATGCAGAAACCATATTAATAATTTGTTATTTGATTTTTATTCCAAAGATATTGAAGGCCACAAAGTAATTACAGCTATTATCTGCAAGGAAACAAAAGAACCAAGGTAAGATTATGGCATTCAGGTTAAAGAATTGTAGTAAGACAGAAGGACATTCCTGTGGCTGTGGTGTCTGAGGTAGGATTCAAATCTGAGTTCACTTTCCATTTTCCTGCTGGACTCAGGTCTGTCTGTGTCCCAGATTCCCTGAACAGGGCTTGCAATGTCCCTTTCTCCTGGGACATTCCCTGCCTGCACTGACCACCTGGGCAGGGAGCCCTCAGAACTCCTGAGATGCATTTTGCAAGTCTTGCCTGATGGAAAAGGAAGAGGAAAGGGCAGAATGAAGTGTAGGGCACAGCAGAGCTGGGTGCAGAGGGGTGAGCACAAACCTGTGACTCCAGAGGAGCCCCCAGGAGCCCGAGGAGGTCCAGGAGCTGCTGAGCACAGGGGTCAGCAGTGGCTGCTCTGGGCAGGTGCCTGTGCAGGGTGGTGTTGCAGTAAGGCAGAAAAATTATAAAGAAAAGCCTTATAAAATCAGGCCTGCTCTGGCTGGCCTGGTATTTTTTCTAAGGCAAGCTGGCACTGAGCAAGTTCCCATGTGAGAGCAATCCTGGTGTGAGCAGTTCATTAACATCACAACCTATTCCTGGGTAAAAACCAACTTACACCTCTATATACTATTTTTACACTGTTAGTAGAAAAATGGAAACTATCTCTCACAAACAACTTTCCCTACATGTACACACTGAGAGTTTGGGTGACCAATCAATACAGAATAACAACTTGTTACTGACCAATAAAAATAATTGGCAAGAAAATTACTGACCAACTGCAGTCACACATGGGGTCTGTAAAACTGTATAAAAAGGAGTGATGTGAATAAAGAATGGGCTTTTTCCACCATAGAGAAAATGTGATTTATCCCCATAGGGTGAGGGTGACCTGGGGAGGGAATGGACCCACACACACACGGAACACAGGGAAACCTTTCTTTAAATGGTGCTTGTAAGAGAAAATGCAAAGATTAGTAACAGTAGACAAGTGATTAAAAATACCTTGACAGCAACAAAAAAAGGAATAAGGTGAGATCAATTAATATATTTTCAATACACTCTGGTACACATAGATGTGCACAGAATAATTTTGGGAAAGGTGAAGCAATATTCCAAGAGCTAAATATCACCATTTAATTTGTTTTATGTGCAATGATCTTCCAAAAAGGGATTCATTCAGGACATCTCAGTAATATAGAAGAGCTAATCCACAGTGGTTCAGTAAAAAGTCACTATACTGCATCCTCCAGAGGAGATTTATACACCTCAGCATCCTTGTATTTGTCTTCTTATTTGACTGTGTTTATTCTTCTGGAGAACAGTGCATTTTAGGTCAATAAGAGGTGCCTTTGGGAACTTTGAGGTGCAGGGAATTACTCTGGCTGCCACTAGCATGGCTCCCCTCTGCACTGCAGTGGCTTAGGAGCAGCTTTCAGACACCCAGCATGCATAAAGCTCTCCAAGTGGATGATCCAGGCTGTGTTTTGCATCACTTTTACAGCTAGGGATGCTGCTTAGTCAGGCAGTCAAGGCCATGGAGTTAAGTGCTGAGCACATCTCCAGGCCAGCAGCCTCATTAGCTCCCAGCCCTGCCTTAAACACACACGGCCACAAAGGGGGACACCCAGCAGCTCAGCAGTCCCTTNTTGTTTGTGCTCTTGGGCTGAGATTTGGATCATTTGCCCTTGGTCCCCAGCTGGAGCAGGAATTGTTTTGTCTCCCTGCTCTGTGCAGAGAGCTCACCATCCCCTGATATGAAGCTCAGAACTACACACTAAAGCAGCACAGAATCTGAAAAATATAAAAGCCAAAACCTGAGGCATCACAGGTATCTGCCCAGCCTTCACCAAAGCCAAGCAGAAACCCTTGGTTCTCCAGAAAGCTGCACATCAGGCCCTTAAGATCTCATAAAACCACTTCTTTATAGGGTTGGCTGTTTAATTGTTTAGTTTAGGGACTAGCTCAGAATAATTTAGTGGCTGATTAGGAGAGAAGCCAGTTATGCTGTTCCAGAACTGATAATCCAAAATGTTATCCACATGTTATTGCTACTGTAGCAGTGATGTGTGGTGGGTATGAAACAGCAGCATCGTTTTTGACTGAGCTTGGCTATCTGTCACCTTGATTTTGTTGGCTCAATGATAACATGAAGTGCTGTTTTAAGCTTTGCTGGTGAGTATCCTGCTGTCATGATGGAACTGCCTTATGCTAAAGACATTCCAAGGAAGGAGAAGTTGTAGCCCTGGTGGCCACTAACTCTGAGATAGATGAGAAGACATCTGATTAATTTTTTAGCCACTAAAAATAATTGTTGCCCTGCTTTCACCTGGAGGAGCCAGTTCTGCTGCTGAAGCACAGGGGAAATGATGAAATGTGCTGGTTGCTGTTATCACAGCATAAAACAGAACTGTGCTTGCCTTCTGGAGCAGCTTCCCCTGTGTGTGATCAAGGTGTGATACAACCAGAGTGTGCTCAGACTGTGAACTTTATTTCCTCACCTTAACATGACTTGGGGTTACTGAGGCAAATAACCCAGTCACCAAATGTGGTCTGTGCCAATTGACCCCAGAACTTCTGTCCTTTCACAAAGGTATTTTTTATTTTGGTGGTGCTGTTTAAAGGGTTATTCTTCTTCTTATTTCTTCCCTGTATCAGGCAATATCTTTCACATTTTAGAAGATCTCATTCTTTCTCATGCACTGTCTGAGCAACAACTGTTGATCAGTCATTTGAAACCACTGATTTCAGATCTCATTCTGCTACCTGTGCTCGTTATGTTAGTACTGTTACAGCCCCTGGAAAATGTTTACATCAGACATCACATTAATCCCCACTTTGTATTAGGTAAATTGACATACTAAAAAGAAACTTGCTTTAAGATGTTAATGGGCATCTGTGACAGAGACACCTTTTAAAGGAGTTGAACTGTCCAGGTGCCTTTCTGATGGGCTCTCCAGCTGGCACCAGTTTTGGAAATTCTGCTCTGGGTGGGAGCAGAAAGTTCGAGTGCAGATATACACCAGCTACAAATAAGATCTGTGTTATTTCTAAAGCCTAAAATAAACAAGAAAAATACTGGGAAACCAGTATTTTAACCAGCCCAAAATCACTACAACATTGTCACCTCCATGTGAACGAACTGTTCCCATCCCCTTTAAACCCCCAGAGAACAATGGGCACTGCTAAGTCACAATTCCTCTTCTCAGGTGGGTGTCAAAAGCAAGACAAACCAGGTGCCCTGAGAGAGCAGGCTTCTCCCTTGGCTGAAACCAGGCTGAGCTGCTAACCTCCACACGGGGGCTGTTGGGGGAGAGATCCTCCCTCTCTGCAGCTGGGAGAGGCTCAGTGCTGTCCATAGGCACAGGTCCCAGAGCTGAGAGCAGGGCTCACTGCAGAGTTACCCCATCCTCTGCCTCCTCCATCCCCTTCAGACACACAGCAGCAAACAGTCACTGGAACCCAACCAGCCTGGGAGAAAACACAGAGCTGGGTCCTTTTCATTTAGCCAAGTATATGATTTGAAAACAAACAAATGCTTTCTTAAAACAAATCCAGTCCAGCGATTTATTTGCAAAGCTCCTGAAATGTAGCAGAAACCACATAAAAGCTTTGAGGCTGTGGACTGAATCAAGGGTATGCTGTACCCTGCAGAAGCTAATAGATAAACCACAGAGAGAATATAAGGAAAGGGGAGAATTGCCATGGCTGGGAAGACAGCACGTGTTTATATCCACGATATTTCTGTGACTTTTCTTTTTCCAGGCATAACACTGAGCTCATGAGCAAAGGAATGGTCACACACACTGGTTATTGCAATAGCCAAACACAGAACAATGTTGAATTCCTTCTGTCAGTAGCTCCTTGCAGCCCAAACCAGTGTGGGTGCTGAAGGACAGACTGCGTGGCTGCTGTGCTGTGCTTTGGGTGCGCTGTGGGTCAGAGGAGTGTTGTCACAGGGACCAAAGTGCCACTGTTTTACATTTCTTGCTGTTTGCAGAGCTGTTGTAATTAATTATTAGTTCAGACTGTGCCATGGGCTGTGGCCAGAGCAGGCCTGTGCAGTGCTGAGTTGGGCAAACCCAGAAGAAAAGGAAGTGCTGGTGGTTTGGAGCTGCCCTTTGCGCTGTGGTTTGATGACCATCAAGATTTTAACCACACCACAAGCCTTCCCTGTCACTGGGAAGCACTTGGTCCTATGGGAAACCCTTGTACAAAGGAAGTGAAACATCAGCATGACTTTGGAAAAGTCAAACTTAAGGCCATTATTTTCAAGTGGTCTAAACCAAACCAGCAATGACATTCCATGTGAGCTGCAATTTTGGCCCTGAGTATTTGATCCTAATTACAAAATCAGAAGTAAAGAAAAGAAGTGCTGGGGAGTGTATGAAAAAATGCCAATACTTAGTTTACACTCTTCTGCTGAGACTCCTCCCAATATTTACATACATTTGACATAATTTCTGGATAGATACACATTTTAGATAACACTCCAGGCATGAACCCATGTCAGCTAACTACTAACACAGCACAGCTGATGGTAAAGGGCTGAGCAGAGCCCAGGAGCTGTTAATTTCCTCTGATAAAACCTCTGTCCTCCTTTCCAGGGAAATCCCTGCTGTGGAGCTGGTTAGATTTATGAGAGGAGGATGTATTGGTCCCTGTTTACTGTCATGTTCTTAGAGAAGGGTGAAGGGGCTGTGAGGATGAATTCATGTACTGGGTGGTTTTATCTGATAAAGTCTGTCATTGCAACCCAGGAATAGAATTTTCTCTCTCCGTCCTCCAAAACTTATTTATGGATTTGTGGTACAAGAGTCTGATGTGGAAGCACAATGCAACCTGAGAGCACTTTGGGTAAGACCAGATGCCAGAGGGTCCTTGTTTCTGATGAGTTATTGTTCTCCCACTTGGTGCCACACACATTTTAACTCAATGGTACCATGTTCAGAATGGAGTTTGACATAGCCAAGGCAGTAAGTCCCATCAGGACAAATCCTAGCAGAAGGAAATGTTGCTGAATTCAGCTGTCATCATAAACACTTCCCACTTCCCTGGACTCCTGGAGCTCTCTAACAGCATAAAGGTGGTGGGAATCTCGTGCTGGTTGCTGGGATAGGGGGGTTGTGTCAGAGAACTGAGCAGCTGCTGGCTGCTCACAGGCTCCTTCTGCAGCATTTCTGCATACAGGAAGAGGAGAGGATGAATCCACGGCTCCAAGTGGGTCGGGAACACGGAAAGATGGAAAGATGCTGGTACCTGCAGTGGGTTAGATCCAAGCCATGATAGCATTCATTTGCTACAATGAATCTGTACTAATATTCACAGAATCACAGGGTTGGAAGAGACCTCTAAGATCATCGAGTCCAACCCAGCCCCAACACCTCAACTAAACCATGGCACCCAGTGCCACATCCAGGCTTTTATAAACACATCCAGGGATGGTGACTCCACCACCTCCCTGGGCAGAAAATTCCAGTACTT
>VWZV01012189.1:0-72337 GCA_013397155.1 Irena cyanogastra | reverse complement strand
CTTGGTCCAGGCATGGAGCTCCCACATGCTTTACCTCAACCAGCGCTGAAAGGATCCAGGAGCCAAAGCCAAAGGCGGGTCCAGGGTATAAACACAGGGAAAGGGGGCGGGGAAGAGCACCAGGGATCCAATGGTCTGAGGGCTCAGGGGCGGTACCAGGGCAAGGACCAATAGGGAGTGTCAGGGTGGATGGGCGGGGTTACACCAACCAATGGGAACACAGGGAGGGGAGAACTCACTAGAACATGACCATATTAGGGTAAAAGGGGCGGGGAAGGCCAGTGGGCCAATGGGGAGGCCAGAACTATGATAAATTACCATAGTGCTGCAGAGCACCATGGGTGAGGTTTTTGTTCTCACTCTGAGCTGTGCCTGGAGTCTGTGGTGCAGCCCTCCAGGGCATTGCCGCTGCCCTTTCCCTGGCTCACAGGCTTCCACAGCTCCATCAACGAAGTGCTCACAGTCACGGGCTGTGCTCCCAGGTTACGTTCTCAGGGTAAGGAGCTCTGACATTTTTTTCAGCTAGCCTTCACTTCTCCCAAAAAGCTTGTCCTGGCATTTTTTCTCTTGTGTGTTTACAAAAGCCTGCAGCAGTTTTCCATGTTATGCCATGGATGCCTGCAGAAGTGTGGGGGGCCTTTCTGTGGCTATAAAAAGAAGAAAGGGAGAAAGAATGCAGTGGAGCAGTTTCTCTCGAGACATGAACATGCACACACACAATGCTTAACACTTCTTCTCCTCCAGGATTCAGCCTCCAGTTCACCTCCTTTCTAATGTTTTATTTAACCTGCAGTTAACCTTCCTCTTTAACCATCTGCTTGTTTAGTGACTCCCAGCTTCTCGCCCTCAGTATTCCCTTCAGCAGCCACTGCTGTGTTACACCTTACACCATCCCTTTCCAAAAGCAAGGAGCAGTTAGCTGCTCCACTGAGCTGGCTTTGATATTGTAAAAGGACAGGTTCCTAGAGCTGTTGGTCTAATTCCTAAAGCCCATGGCCAGCTAGTTTCCAGTCTATTATTGGCCATGGAGCCCTTTCTGAAAGCAAACTAACACACCCATAGACACACTTGGATTGTGTTGCAGCTGAGTTGCTTGAGGAGGCTGGCAGCATGCATCTCATTTGTTACTGGAGAAGTACATGGAGGAATTTATAGCATTTCTGATAGTTGATATGATAAACTTCCATCAGCAGATAATCACAGAGTGGGTAAGATTGGAAGGGACCACAGTGGGTCACCTGATCCAGCCTCCCTGCCCACACAAGTTCATCCCCAGATTCAAGATCCTGCATGTGAGCCTTTAGGGAGGGCCTTGATCATCTGGGCCCACGAGCAGTGACTGCATTGGAATTAAACTACTGAGTTTATCTATGTTTTTCTTTATTCCCATTGGAATTCAGCTACTGACTTTATCTATGTGCTTCCCTTAATTTTCTGTGCTGTACTAAATGGCAGGGCAAGGCTATGTTCCTAATTGCACTCTGTAATTTCCAATTTACTGTTTAAGTGATGCAGGTAAAAGAGAGAAAAACTGAAATGGAGAGAAGCACAGCCTTGCCTAAGGCAGCCTGCTGAAGATGAGGCAGAATGAGGCACTGAATAAAAGAAAATAAAAATTGCAGGTATTAGGAAATTGACCAATGAAGAGGTCTTGAATTCCAGTTGTAAAAAAAGAAAGGGCTTTCATTCTTTCCAGTTTCAGTGTGCTATCCTGCAGATGAGCTCTGTGTATTATGGTGTGTGATCAGGTTTGAACAGTAATTCTCCATGATTGTTCCTTAAAAATTGCTATTGATGCTTTTGGTTAACTCACCTTTTCACAGCTCTGCTGCTACAGAGCATGGGGCTGTGAGGAGAATACTGAACCATTCTCAGGTTGGCTACTGGTTTAAAAACTGCCTCTGTGAACCTGGAGAGATGGCAGAGGATGGCCCTTCCATGAAATACTTTGTAGGGATCCAGGAAATACATTCAGAATTGTAATACAATTCCTAAAACCACATAAAATTCTGAGAGTAGAATTGTTTTCAGTTCAGAGCAGAGCTGTGGGGGTTTTCTGCTGGTGCTGAGGTCACACAGTGCCAGGCACTGGTGTAAAGGGAGGCTCTGGGTAGGGTGGATGGGCTCAGTATCAGTGCTGGTGTTGGAAGGAGAGCAGAACACATGGCTATCTGCTGGAAATGAGACTTTTGTTATTAGGAATAGAGCTTGCTCCAACCAGCACATCAAGCTCAACCTTAGGCTGACCCAGGTTATGTGGGTCAAACCAGTTTTTGCATTTCTGGGATTTTTTGGGGCTGACACCTTTAATATCAAAAGGTTCAAACATAATTTGACCATATAAAGCCTGATTATACCCTTTTCAAATACAGTTTGGGAAATATGAAGTGCCTGATCTCCTACTTTCTTCATTAATTGTAACTTTAATTTGTAAACAGCTGCATGAATTTGAAATTCCATCTCCTGTGATGAATACAGAACAATTAAAGTTATAAGTAGAAATAATTTATGGGCTATGTCAAAACCAAAAGTAGATTTACATAGAACTGTATTGATTGAAATACAATTTCATCAATCTGGAGGATGCTCTGGACAGTATTCAAGGAACTTGGAGATGAAAAAGATGGGAAGACAACACAATAAACTGAACATCTTCATTTGTGAGGCAACTAAAACGTATCACTGAATCTCAGCTGCTATAATAATTCCCTCCCTTCTCACACAGCTCCACAATACTGACAAATCTAAATATGAAGAAGAAAAATATCTGTAGAAGGCTGTTATTTTGCTGCCTGAATTGTGTCAAGGAAGTGTAAATATAATCACATTTTATCCTCCAATCTGAAATGGATTTCAGTTGCAGAGATCACAATGTAGCTTGCCTTGATTGATAACAACTCCCTAGTTCCCATCAGTAATATGGTGAGGTGGGGAGGAAGGAGAAAGGAGATCAGCTTGTGACAGAATTATTAGGCAATTCACTCAAAATCCTGCATCTTTATTTGTTCCAGGAAGGGAGAACACACTCCAAAGGTTTGTGGTGAGAACCAGACCATTCTAAGGAAATTCTTTCTATAAAATGCAGAGGCCCAAGCAGTATCACAGGACACATGCAGCAGTGTTATCTCTCTTAGAGTGATCCAGAAGAAGCTTATCATTTTCTTAGACTTGTTATGCATAAATTATTTCTGGCTGATACTTCTGATAAACTGGCCCCTCAGTTTGGGGAGGACGTGGAGACGCTCGAGCGCGTCCAGAGGAGGCAACGAGGCTGGAGAGGGGCTGGGAACACAAACCCTGTG
Source organism: Irena cyanogastra (assembly GCA_013397155.1). Taxonomy (NCBI): domain Eukaryota; kingdom Metazoa; phylum Chordata; class Aves; order Passeriformes; family Irenidae; genus Irena; species Irena cyanogastra. The sequence continues at coordinate 69,035 of VWZV01012189.1, read as the reverse complement.
AGGAACCACTGAGGGAGCTGGGGGTGCTCAGCCTGGAGAAAAGGAGACTCAGGGGTGACCTTATCACTCTACAACTCCCTGAAAGGTGGCTGTGCTCAGGTGGGGTTGGTCTCTTTCTCCAGGCAGCACTGACAGAACCAGAGCATACAGTCTCCAGCTGTGCCAAGGGAAATATAGGTTGGATATTAGGAAAAAGTTTTTCACAGAAAGAGTGATAAAGTGCTGGAATTGTCTGCCAGGGGAGGTGGTGGAGTCGCCATTCCTGGATATGTTTATAAAAGCCTGGATGTGGCACTGGGTGCCATGGTTTAGTTGAGGTGTTGGGGCTGGGTTGGACTCGATGATCTTGGAGGTCTCTTCCAACCCAGTGATTCTGTGATTTCTTGCTGCTTTCAGGAACACCTGACAGAGGGCTGGTAAAGACTCAAAGCGCAAGCTGCCTTGGTCAGTTCTGGAGGAGATTCTTTCTCCTTCTGGTGCACAGCTGACTGTAAGAACCTGAGCTCTTCCTCCTGTGCCTGCTGCAGCCCTCCAGCACTGCTGTGCTCCCAGAGTGCCTCTCTGACCCTGGCTGTGTGAGCTGCATCCTGCACTGCTCTCAGCTGCTCGTGCCCCCTCCCCAGGGGTTAACAGCCTGTCCCTCTCACAGGCACATCTGTGCCAGCAGCACAGGTGCCAGAGCTCCCAGCCCAGCCCTGCTGGAGCCAGGCTGGGCAGTGCTGCCAGCAGGGCTCAGGGGCAGGGGCAGCCCTGGCAGCACAGCAGGGTGTGAGCAGAGCACAGCCCAGGGTGGTCTCAGTGCCCAGGGTGGTCTCAGTGCCCAGGGCTGCTCCCCAGGCTGGTTCCTCTTCTGCAGAGAGCAGAGTCCTCAGCTCTGGCTGCTGAACAGGACATGGGGCACTTCTGGTGCTGTGCTGAGAGCAAACTGGGTGGGCTTTGGCCTCCTTTGGCCACTTAGTTGATTTATTTGGCAGCTGGAAACAGTGTGACTGACAGCTCGAGAGAACATTGGAAAGAAGAAGGAGGGAGGGAGGGGTTGCTGGTGCTGTCTGTGGTCTTGCCTGACCTCCTCCATGTGTGGTCACTCAGGGAAGGAATGGCTGATGTTTGGCACATCTGCAGCTTTAGGATCCTAAACGAGTCCATGCAGTGCCTTGTGGATTGTAAATTAAATCCCAGGCTGGAGCTGTCTCCTGGCTTTCTCTCAGTCCAGTTCTTCGGAAGATGAATTCCTAACCTGATCATCTGGCCAGCAACTGAATTTTATCCTTGCATTTCCTGCTCACCCAGCTCCACCCATGTGCTCTGCCCTCCCCAGGCGTGACTCTGCAGTAGCTGCAGAGCTGTGTGAGGGAGCACAGCGTGCCTGAGCTCCTGGTAGCCAGCCAAAAATGACGCATGTGGAGACTCCCCTCCACAGCTGTATCCTTTTCAAAGTGATATTTGTAGCAGAGAGCTACAGAAGTGCTATTATGCTGTCTTGAGTGGCCGTGTGGGTTGCATTCTAAGAGCAGGGATTAAATTTTGCCATCACTGCCCAGGAGCAATTTGCCATTGTGCAGTGAGCAGCTTTCAGGGCAGGTTCTTATTGCTGTCTGCATGGCAGGAAACCTGAAACAGGACTCCCAGCCTTGGAAGAAGAAAGATAATCCCTTTTCCTCTGTTGTTGGCATTACTGTCTTTTGGAAATCAGAGAAATGCAGCCCCCCTTCCCCTCTGCTAGTGATCCTAGCACAGTGGTGCTGCTGGGTTTGCTGCTGCTGCACCCCAGAAAAGGCTGGGATGGGTTTGGCTTTTCCCACTGGAGGTTCCAGCTGATGGAAGGCCCTGTCTGCCCAGAGATCCCCATCTGAGCACAAATGAGCAGTGACAGCCACTTCTGGGGACAGCAAGTTACCCAGCAGGTTACACAGAGGCAAGCCCCTTAAAGCTGTATTTATTTTTATTGTATTAGGGGTCAGACAGAAGAGTGACAGAGACTGGCTTGCTGCAACAGAATTTTCTAAAGAAAATAGATATTTATCACCAAGGGCTGTTTCTTTCATTATTGTTTTGGCATGGCAAAAAATTTAACAGCTCAAGATGCTTTGAATTAAAGCAAACCCCATTCCATTCCTTTCCTTTTCTCATCACACTCCATCTCCCCCACCCAGTCACAACCCAGATCACAGAACTACTCACCTCTCAAATTAGGGGGTTTTTTTCTTACAGACAGGGAAAAAAGTTACACTTGAATGCACACTGTATTGAAGAGGTACTACAATATGTTTGCACTTTTTGGTTTTTCCATTTTTCTCTAACAGTTTGTAATACTCCCAATTAACCCCAAATTTCAATTATTTTCCTCATTATATAATAATTCTATTGAGTTCTACAGAATAACTTCATATCTGTCTTAACTATCAGCCTGATATCAAAGTAAATTTACCATTAAAATGAGTTCCAGTCATTTTTTCTTTGCCTCATCTTCATAATGAAGGAGAACTTGGCTCTTTGCAAAACAAGTGCTAATGGAAATAAGGTGGCAGTGGTGAAGCCTCCTATCTTATCTCAGATGAACCCTCTCAGCCCTCCTGTGTGAAGATAAAGACCCCCAAAACCCCAGCAGAAGTCCTGGGAAGATCTGAAGAAGGCCACCTATGTGGATGAAATTGCTTCAGGAATCAGAGTGACTTTTCTTTCCTTTTTCTCTGCATCCATATTCATTCTAGCTTATAAAATCTCCTCTTTGAGAGAAACTATTTTGTTAGTTTTTACTCTAAGGACCCATACCAATCTTCCTTCTGAGAAGACAGGGCTAAAAATTGAAGGCCTAGGGACAAAATCACCTTTCTAGAAGATGTCCAGACACAGAAAGAGGCCCAGTGAAGACTTGATTTATGGCTCCTGGTTTTCCCTGGGGTTGATCCAGTGGTGCTGGGAGCAGTGCAAGAATCAAAGCAGTCATTGTGTCTGTGAGCACCACAGGGGATGAGGTTCAAGGCATCACTCTGCCCCAGGAAATGTCAGGGCTTCTGGACTGAGGTCCTGCATCTGGGCATGGTTGGCACGAGCTGGTGGAAGGCTGGCAGCTAACCTGGTCCAAGTTCCTCTGCTCCAGAAATTGTTTTGTGCGTCAGAATGTCCCGAGTCCAGCTTCTTCTGGATATCTCTTACTTCAGTGTCTGAGAAAGTCTAAGCTTAGGCTGAAGCTTTTCCATAGATGAGACCCTTTCTGCCTGCATTTCCCTGTGAACTCACACAACAGGCTCCCCTTGACATGATCAGGGCCACAAACAGGATTCCAGAGATTCATTTTCTCTGTGTGATGGATGAGGAATGCCATGGGCAACTCTCACAATTAAAGGGCAAATATCATGTATGTATGCTAAGAGAAGTTTTATAGATTTACAGTTATGTTTTACCCCTTGTGTTGTTATCAGGGTGCCCTGGGTTTGGGACATTTGGGAGGGTCACTCGTTACTGTGGCAGCACCTGACCCCAATCCAGGTGTCAGGAAGGGATCTCCACCCCTGGGCAGTGCAGAAGGAGTGGATGGACAGAACTTTGGGAGGGGCTGAAGGGTTAAAAGGTGAAACCTCCATGGTGTGGGTGAGCACATGGTGGGGAAAAATCCTCTGCTCCTGGTGCTGTAATATTTTCTCTATTCAGTCTTCTGCTGTATTTTTGTTAAGGTTTTAATAAGCCTTTTAAATTCTTGGAAGCGAGCATCGTTTTCCTCACATCTGGGAATTCTGTCTCTGTCAAATCATCTTTTAATGGGCCAGTGGTTCCAGCATGTGCTGGGGGGAGGACATGAAGGTGGACACCAAGCCAGCCAGCACCTTTGCAGCACTTCCACAGGAACCAAAGCTCCAGCAGTGTCGGATTGGATTGACCTGCTGTCGAGGGAGGTTGTGGAATTTAATTTAATTAGCACTCAGAGAAGCACTTGGCAAGCTTGGGACACAAAACCACGATTGAAGTATCTTTGTTTCCATGCTAGTAAAATCTGCCTGCAAATCAAATAACCACATGGCTTTTCTGGTCAACATTTGCTGGGGAAGAACGCCAGGGTGGAGGGGGGGATGCATTGGTGCCTCTGCTCAGGCTGGGGCTCTCAGGCTGGTGCTGCACCCTGTCAGCTTCACCGTGGGAGCACCAAACCCACGGGTGAGCATTCCAGCCAAGCTCAGGAGGTGCTCAGAGGAGCTCAGAGCTGCAGTTTCACGTGGAGGAATGAAAGAATCCCCTTCCCTGGCTGCCCCAGCCCCTCTCTCCTGACAGATGCTGAGCTCTCGTTGCTCCAGGCGCTGCCAGCGCTGCTGCTTGGGAGGAGAGAGGGGAAAAATCTGCTTGTGGAGTGTCCCTTGCTGGAGATGAGAGACAGCAGTGAGCTGTGGGGTGTACATGGAGTGGACACAGTCACTGGACACAGCTCTGGCTCTGATGGACACGGCCCCGTGTCCCTGCTGCCTGTCGTGAGCACAGCCAGGACAGGCTGTGGCTGCCCAGGAGATTTCAGTGGCTTTTCCATCATAAATTTTTCTTGCTTTACTTTTTTCCCCTCTTCCCTTTCTGTGAGCAGATGAAACATGCACTTAATTTTCAGGAAAGTGACTGCTGTGGTAGCAGCTGTGGGAAATCAAATGCACAGCAGGCCCCCATAATTCACAATAATTTTGTGTAGCAGTTTCTGATGATGTGATATCAGGTGAAAATTATCCCTGCTACTTTCTCATGTCCCACATCTTTGAACTCCAGCCTTCTTTTCCATTGGCATCTGTGCCTAAGGCTACCAGATTATTGACAGGGGAGAAGTAATATCATAGATTTAGTTCCTAAATCTTCCTTGTAAACATATGGCTGGGGATGCACACAGAGTGCTGCTGGAGACTCAGCAGCAGAGACCATTGTTGTTAGCCCTTTAATCTCCACTGTTTTTATTTATACAGACTCTTTTGCTAAGAAGCATCCATTTTGATCTATTGTATTTACCCTCAAATGGGTTAGTTACTTGTGACGAGATAAAAATGATAATGATATCTCTGTGTCACAGGATTTTATTTTAAAATGAAAGCTCTAACGTAGCATATAATGTTTTATTATTGCTCTAAGTTCAGTTATTGGTATCTGAGAAGAGGCATTCTTCCTTCCTTCCCTGTCTCCTTTCAGGCTGTGCAGCTGGAGCTTGGCTCAGGACACAGGAAGGGATGAGCTCAGCTCCAGCTGAATTTACCACTTAGCACAGGTGGTGCAGCCCCTCCTAAAAGATTCTGGGAAACAGGCTTGGAAAAATGGGCCCAGGATGCTGATCCCCATCAGCCAGTGCACACCTGGAGGACATGAGACCCAAAGCTCCACATCTCTTGCCCAGGAAGGAGAAGGCCTCCAGGAGTCACTTGGCCAGGAGGGGCTTTGGAGCATGTTGTGATGAAAGCAGAAAAGCCCTAAGGCCCTCAAGGGGCCCTAAGAGGCCACATGGAGGTGCAGGTTCTTGAGATCACATCCAAGGGTCATCTGCCTTCTGCTGGCAGCACAGCAGGATTCTGGGATCAGTGTGGGCTGTGGCACCAGAGTCCTGAGTGAGGTGGGCTCAAGAAGGGAGGGAGCATGGGGCTGTAGTTACAGGAGATATTGGTGAAGGGTGAAACCTATTGCAATCATGTTGAGTTTTATCTTCTCTTCTGCCAGGGTCAGGATTAAATGCACAAGATGATATTTCTTGTTGGGACTCAGATGTTTATCAGTTCTTATCTCTGTCACAGTCTCACAAACCCTGAGTTCTGCAGCACTTCACTCTAACAAACTGAAAATGGAGCTGTGTCTCTCTCTCTACAAGGCCTTTTAAGGATAAACTGTCCAATTAAGAAATGACACCTAAATTATTTTTACTTTTAACCCAATAACCAATCACCTGTGCCTGCAATGGGGACTTTTTTATCCAATTACACAAAACCACCCAAACCCATGGAGAAGAAGGTAAAGAAGAAGGACCAGCCTCCACCCTAAAACCTCCATCTTGCTTTTTTTATATTACTGTATTCTAAACCCTTAAACTCTGAGTTTTCCACACACTTCTATTCAAACTCCACACCCACAATCCCAGTTCCATCATTCAATTTTGGAAGATTTCTCCGTGGCCTCAGGTCAATGCAATGTTCACTTGGGGGTCAGTGCCTGGAAGCACATAAAGTCTAAAATTCTCAGCAACCAGGGTTCCAGCACAACCTGAGACATCATTTCCATTGCTAGGTATCAAATGGGGCTGGTACAGCTTGGGTTGAAAGAATGTTTAAATATTGATGACGATTCTGCTCAGCAGAGCATTGCATCTACTGAGAGGACCCCGTGAACCTGGAATATTTAATGCAATCAGCTGGGATGTAATGCACAATATGTACAGCCTTGTTCAGCCTGTGCATTTAATCACTGCTCTCAAAAGGCTATTACCTGCAATAATGCTGTGCCAAGTCTAAAGTGGGGAACAAAAACTCCTTCTCAAGGGAATAGCAACAGGAGTTCCTTCTATGATTCTGCTTCCCTTGCAGATGTATCATCAGAAATAAAGTTGTCCTAAATAGTACAGGATTAATTTGCAAATAAAACCACTAAATACTATTTATCTGTAGTTACTGCTTTAGTTACTGTTGGGAAGCCATTGTATATATTAACTTAGGAACTAGAAATAAAGGTTACTTATATACATACAGGAATTCTCACTCCTTTTACAATTAATTCAAAATATCACTCAAAGATTGCCCCGTTAAGATACTTTCCCCCTACTTTTCTCTTGGAAATTCCCTTCCTACCAGGATCTTCCAACAACCCTAGAAGACCACATAATGCTATCATAAGCAAAACTCATAGTGAGCACAAAATAGGTCAAATTAGAGAAAATACTTCATTTGAAGTTTTAAGCTGAAGATCAGTGATTAATGGATTCAAGAAAGAAAGACACCAGTCTGTTACTTGGAAAGAGAGGTGTGTTCCTGTCTTGGTTTGAACAGACAGGTGTCTGCTAAGGAAGGCAGGAGCCTCCCCTGAAATGGAAAATGTAAACCCCCTCCCTCCAAATTATTTGTAATTCCAAAATTAAGGGGCTCTCAGGCAAAGATATGGGAATAGGAATAACAGTTCTTTATCAGGAAAAATAAAAATAAAAATGCAATAGTACAAAGAAAGAAAACAAACCACTGCCAGAGTCAGAACACGCTCTGACCCCCTGTGTGTCAGGGTGTTGGTGGCAGTGCCATTCCATGGTGGCTCAGCCCTCCTGCAGTGCCAGGGGTAGCTCTGCTGGAGCAGGGATCCTGTACAAGGCTGGAGTTTTCCTCTGGAGCTCCAGTGCTGCTGGAGATGGGCCTGGGCTCCCTCTGGGAATGCAGGGCAGAAGAAAGCTGAAACTCTGGGAATGCAGTGGGAAAAGGCTGCTGGGCTGTTCCAGGGGCAGATTCTATCCAGGTAGGAATGCTTGGCTCCTCCCCTGGGCAGAGCCTCTCCCGATGGATGATGGAATTTTCTCAGCCATGCAGGGACACTCAGTGGCCATGAACAGCAGAGATCTCCTGGAGGGAGGGTTGGGTGTGGGAGAGATAAAGAAAAAACTGCCCAATGAACAGCAGATACCTGCCCCAGCTCTGACAGATGGGAACAGAATGCACACCCCCATTTCCAATTTAAGAGAGTTCCTGACTCATCAGATGTGTCAAGAGCTTCTGCAGAGGCAGGGCTCTAACAGCTGATGTATCCTGTTAATGGAGACATGGACAATAAACAGAAGGATACAAAGTTCAGCCAGCACTGATAAAATGAACACGACCTGAACAGACAAACCTGTGAGCTTGTGGCTTGCTGTAGGCAGGTGGCAAGAGACACAGCTCCAGTGGTAACACCCAGCTCTTCCCATGGATTCTGGATCCTGGCAGCTTTTTCCAGGGCTCGGTCTCACTCAGAGGCAGAGGAGTAAGCCCCAGGAGCACCATAAGCCCCAGGGTTAGAGCAGAGGGAGACACATGAGAGGTCAGCTCTGCTCCTGCACTGGCCCGTGGGTTGATGCAGGAATAAGTGATTCCTGCATGTCTATTCCAGGGGTGGGCTCCTGGCAGTAGGACATTCTCCCTTTACCACAACACAAGTATTCAGTGCATGTTTTAAAACCTGCTTTTTCCCCAGCAGTGTGTGGAGTGGCTGCAGTGTGCATTTCTGGTTTTAAGCAAGGGTTGTTGGTGGTTTGCTGCTTTTCTGAACTTACTGGCCAGCTTTCCATGCACCAGCACTTCTGGAGAAGGGCCCCACAGTGCTCTTGGAGTGCTTTTTAGCCATTTTGCTGTGTACTGGAACTCCATAATCCCAAAATGAGAAACACTTCTTAAATCTGGATTAAACCAGTGAACAACACAGGCCCCACAGCTACACAGGCTGCTTTCCCTGGTTATAGGGAAGAATTTGACCTTATTCACTCTGTACAGCTCCCTGAAAGGTGGCTGTGCTCAGGTGGGGTTGGTCTCTTCTCCCAGGCAGCACTGACAGAACCAGAGCACACAGTCTCCAGCTGTGCCAAGGGAAATACAGGTTGGATATTAGGAAAAAGTTTTTCACAGAAAGAGTGATAAAGTACTGGAATTTTCTGCCCAGGGAGGTGGTGGAGTCACCATCCCTGGATGTGTTTATAAAAGCCTGGATGTGGCACTGGGTGCCATGGTTTAGTTGAGGTGTTGGGGCTGGGTTGGATTTGATGATCTTGAAGGGCTCTTCCAACCTGGTCATTCTTTGAATTCTGAGAATTCTGTGAATGGGCTTGGAAAGAAATGCAGGGGACACCAATTGGGAATCTTTTTCCACTAACAAAAAAATCCCCCCCAAACCTACAGCAGCTGACAAGGAGGATTTAATGGCTAAGTAACAGCCCCCACTCCCCTCCCATTCTGTGAATTCTGTTCTTACTTCAGACACTACTGAGGAAAAAAGACCAGGACAGGGAGGGAGAAGGCCATACTGCTAGAATGGAAACGTGGAGATCCCACAGAGCTACACCAGCTGCATTTCCATTTCCACTGGTGCTGCTGAACACCCTGTCTGGGAAGAAGCACAAACAACCAGAGAACTGCAGTGCTATCATGCTGGAAATCAAGCCTGTTGAATAATCCTGAGTGAATTTACCTGCCATAGCCCCAATTCCTTACAAGCAGGCAGCCACCATAAGCACAGCTCAGCACTGACTCATCACATCAGCTCCTTGTACTGGGCAAAGACATTAAATGAAAGTGAAAATCCATCAGTTTTTTTATTTCTTCGAAGAGCAAGGCATTGGGCATACAGAGGTTTATAACCAGCCTCTGGACTGCACCTGGTCTCTACAGGAAGGTTTCAGAAGAGCTGAGGCAGTGTGTTCCTCCAGAGCTAAATGCAGATAGCAGCACTACATCTCCAGTGCAGGAGGAAATTGAGTTCACAGGGAGGTGAATCTGCTCCCCCACGAGCCACTGATCCTCAGCCCCTCTTCCAGGTAGGCTAAAATAATCTCTCACACTCCCAGGCAAAAAAAAACCCCATGAAAACAACAAATGACTTGATCCAAACTTGGGTCATTCTTACACCAACCTGAGCCCTGCACCTGTGAGCAGCTGAACCCAGCTCTGCTGGGCAGGTGCCTGTCACAGCATCCCAGAGCAGGGGACCTTTTATCAACAAACTCCCTTCCCCTCAGCAGGTCCACCTCCAGGAGCACACCCCAACCTCCCCCCAGTACAATCATGGGCTGCCATGACCCAAATTCAGAGCACTGGGGTTGGGAGTGGGAGATGCTGTCCTGCCCACACCTGGGGGTGTGCTGGGAAAGGCAGGATCAGGTGCAGCTTTGTTTTCTTTCAGGCAAAATTAAAAAAACTACATTTAAGAAGAAGCTCTAGGATTAAAGAAAACAAAAAAGGCAAATAATCCAGAAGTGGGGGGGAGGGGAGAATATAAAAGGCTCTGTTTTTAATCAGGAAAAGCAATTTAGTTGCAGTTTTCTGCATAATTCTGCTGAAGAAATAAATTATGCAGAAGAATGTGCTTTTCTCCTGAGGCTAAAAAAAGAACAAGTGAGGCTCAGGGAAATGCCTGGGACTTACATGTGTTTGCTATTTAGCTGTGTTTTTTGACAATTCCTTGTAGGTTGAGTGGTTTATCCTGTAAGCTCCAGCTCTGAAATGGACTCCTGACAGGCAGTGTCCTCTCATATGAGAGAAATTAGTTTTCTTTTTTGTGGCATAGGAGCATCTGGGAAAAGCCTTTTCTGGTTTTTTGGGGGCTGTTGGAGCCCCCCACATCCATGGTGGGGCAGCTGTGCCCTGTGGGCTCACTGAGCCTCCTCCCTCCCTGAGCTGCTCACCTGGGTGGATGTGGCTGTTCCTTGGGGTTAACCTGCAGGATATGGAAATCCTGTCAAAAATAAATGATGATGGAGGCAAAGTTGGCTTTTCCATTGCTATGCTAAAGGAGAAAAAAATGCTTCAGTTTTTATTTCTTGGATGCCTTGTGCTGCAGTTTCCAATCTCATGGAATGAAGAAGTGCTTTTCCTGAAAAGAAGAAAAATCCAGGCACAGAACACTGAAATTCCAGGTTCCTTAACAGGAAGAATGTAAATTTTAAAATCACTTATTTTCCACTGAAATGCTTAGATTTGGGACTTCAGAGCTCAAAGCACTTAGATATATTGGCAACCTTTTATTCTAAGCTTTAAAATATTAATTTAGAAATCCTTAAATGCAAGATCCTCATGAACTACCCTACCAAAGGTATGCTGATTTTTTTGTTTTGTTGATTAAACACGAGTACAAAACTTGGACATACAGTGGGTTTTGCAGGGGGAAGTACATATGGAGAGGCAAAACACAGACTTTATCCTTCAAACTTTGGGTTTCTCTGCAGAAATCCAGCTTCAGACAATTCCTGAGTCCCTCCTGCTCAGTCTGGAGAGGTGTTTAGAAACTGGGAACAGCATTTGTGAGGTTTTCAGCAGGGGGCTCTGAAGTGGCTTGGCTTGGGCTGTGCCATCAGCTGCCACCCACGAGGGGAGGTGGCACCAGTGGCTTGGGGCCCTGGAGATAAGAGGCACTGAGGAGGACAGGAGGACAGGAGGGGGATGAGCCCTGAGGCTTTGCAGTGCAGAGGGGTCTGGCTGAGGAGGAACTGGATTCTCTGTCAGGAGTTTCTTCCCGTGCCATTCCTGCCCTGGAGCTCGTCTGGGCCACTGCAGCAGTGTCTGGGGCTCTGTTACCACCTGCAGAGGACGTGTGTCCCCATGGTGGCTGGCATGGTTTTGGGGTCTGGGAAGGAAATGATAATTTCAGTACATCAGAGGAGAGGAATGCTCCTGACTCTGGAAACTTAAATCCTCTTGAAACCTTCAGCAACGAGCAGGAGCTTCTCAGAGAGAGGTTTGCTGGTGTCTCCTGAGGTGTATGGAGGAGAGGAGAGGATGGCCAGACAAGGATGGCAGCAAGAAATTTGGATCCTATTTCCACCAGTTAATTTAAAACCTTGGGCAGGTCCCTCCATTTCTGGGAGGGAAGTATTGTTACCCCACAGTCACACCCCAAGGATGTGCAATACTGCTAAACTAATTAGAATTTTAATGTGTAGATTCCTTCAGCCACAGGTGCCATGGAAGCTCCTAAATATCATTTTATGTTTGTGGCTATACTGATGGTGTATTCTGTGGGTCAGGGGCTTCTTTAAATGACTTTGTGATTGTGAGGAGATCTAGAATTGAATTTAATTCCCTGTTTACCATGAATTTGATTTGATGATGCCTAACAACTGCTTTATGACAAAGAAGACATGCATGATTACAGTTCATAGACATCTCACAGCTGCAGAAATAAATATTTCTTCTTAGTGATATATCTGTGGAAACCATAATGTACAAGCTGCCTTCCTACCCTGGTGACTGTAGTTTTGAAAAAAGCTGTGTGCTGCAGGTAAATTTCTATTTCTAATGGGGGTAAGAGCTGTGTGTTCTGTAGCAGCTGACTCGAATTTTTCTTCCTCATTCTGTAACTGTGTGTAGTGACTGATCCTGGAGGATGCAGGAAGTGAAACCAGGATGAATACAGTGCAGTGGGGACTGGCCTCTCCTTGAAATAATGGCCTGTTTTGTGAGCATGGTGGTTAAAAATATAAGAAGAATGTAAGAAACTTTTTCTGCTTAAAACTGGCCCTCTGCTCTGTGAAGGAGAGTTTGTGCTCCTACTCCATATGTAAGGAACCTCCCTCTCAACTGTGGGTTGGAACTAGGTGATCCTTAAAGTCCCTTCCAACCCATTTTATGATTCTCTATCAACTGATGGAATGCATATAAAATCACTGATGGAAAATCATTATTATTTTTTAAAGGAAAATTGGAAAATAATACAATTCCTTTTTTTTTTTTTTAATGCGGAGATTTTGAAATGTCAAATCCAATGCTTCACATCCAGAGAGTCTGTTCATATTCTGGGACAAATCATCTGTTTTGCAGGCTCGTGTGTCTTTAGTTCAAGTGATGAAGAGCACATTTACACATCAATTACAACATGGCAATGAGTCCTGTGACAGGTGAGCACGCTGAAGGGCCTGTGCTCTGCCAGGGCACTGGGAGCTGAGTGCTGTGCCCATTGTGCAGGTCACAGCAGAGGCTCTGCAAGGGCTCTGCTTTGGGACAGCACCTCGAGCCCAGCACTTTGTGGAAGTGGCTGTGTCCACAGACATGACTGGTGCTGAATCAGCTCATTTTTAGGGCAATTTCCCCCTTGTTCTTCCCCCTTGTCCTTCCCCCATCCCCAGCCTGGTTGATTTGCCTAATGGAAGCTGACAGTAAACCTCAGACTGTCAAGATTTCTCTGGAAACCTCAAGGGAAAGAGAGGAAGGCAGGCATTTGAGGAACAAAAATAGCACACATAATGAGCTCCCTTATTTAGCCAAACTGCTTTTTTAATAACCTGGCTTTTCCTTCTCACCCTGGCTCAGGCAGACACACCGAGCAGGTGGCAGCACAACAATAGGATCTGCTTTGGGGTTGGCATGGACAGGGAATAGATGGATGCCACTGCTGGCCCCTGGGTGTAGCTTGATCCCTCTGTGGAGATACAGCTTGGAAAAGCCATGTGGGAGCAGTCTAAAAAGCGATCTCCGCCTTCCTTTTTTTTGGTTTAACTCATCTAAATCCTCATCTCTTGCCTGATTCAGACTGTGCTTAATGTGGTGTCCCCCTGGCACATGCTCAGGTTGGCACTCGGTCGTGAGCTTTGGGCAACAGGGCCAGTCCAGGACAGTTTGTGCTTTCTACATCCAGACAGGAAAAACATTTTTATCCCTAAGGAAACCTAAAAACCATCTTTAAAGCAGAAAAGCATGTAAAGGAAGTTATTCTTCTTACAGTTACTCTTCTTATTTTCCTTATATACTCTTCAGAAGTTGCACATGACAGTCTTTGATTTTGCACCTGAGATAGTCTGTGTGTGATGTTATGTTCTATGAAATAGTCTCCTGGGAAAGGGTTGTGTTTTTTAACTGTTCCAGAAGTGTTACTGACAAGCAAAGAAAAAAAAAAAAGCTTCTTTATGGACTTCCCAAAGAAAAATACAACAAAAGATAAGCTGGAAAATATGATCAGTGTCATATAGATAGTCAGAAGACATGATGGATGATATAGGGTTTGATTTATTTCAGGATGTGTCTGTTCTACCTCCTGGTCTTAGGGAGGACAGAACCTTTCCAAATAACCCAGCACTGGAGGTGATAAGCTGGACTTTTAGCATCATCCCCCTATGAAGCAGACTGTCTTTAGCTTACTCCTCACTTGCTCTGGAGTCTTATTTTATGGTAACCAGCTGACAGTGAGATCTATTACAGAGACATGGCACAACTTTTGTAGTGGCTTTTTTTTGTCTCAAAACTATAAACTGCTTGAGCTGGGTGTCACCCTGAGCAGTGGAGACTTGCAGCTTCTTCAGAAGCTTCAAACTAACTCCAAACTAACTCCAAACTAACTTCAAACTAACTTCACACTAACAAGTGTTTGGGCTCACACTGCTGCAGCAACTGGCTGCTGAACAGCATTTGTAGTTATTATTCTGGTATTACTTCAAGTCAGCCTAATTTCATTGTCAGTTTTGCTTACAGTGAAGAAGAATTTAAAAGGAAGAGTAAGCTTGTCTATTAATTACCGAAATATTTTCAAATGAGACTGATCTTAAAGAAGCAACTTGTGTTTTATTCCTTGGTTGTTCAGCTCCTAAATAACACTGCCAACTTTGGCTGTGCATTGAGAGAGAAATTATGTCTGAATGTTAGTTCTAAATAAATCCCAATAAGTTGTATGGGTAAGAAGAGCACAGAGGTGAGATTTAGCACATCTTGTGTTGCCTCAGAAATTTAAATCCATTTACACTATATGTCTTATATTTATCCTTATTCCAGAGCTGTGCCATCTTTTATTTTTTTTTTTTTTTGTGGAGTCCTGTTGCTTTCCAGTGCTTTTAGTTGATAAATTCAATCCCAGATAGATCTTTTGTCTTAGATCAATCAAATCAGCTCCTTCTGAGTCAGGACAGGAGCCTAAGTTTCTGTTCAGACATGTTTTTAGGGTAAGGTACCCAGCTCAAAACCAGTCTGGGGTGAAGCCAAATTCCAGTTTGAAAATGCTTCTGTGCCTTTATGAGAGAGTGATTCACCAGCCTCACAAGAGCTGTTACTCTTAGTTAGACTAAGTCCAGGTGCTGTGGAATTTTTAGGTCTGTGCTACTTTGTGCTTTGGGAAATTTTCTTAATCATTCACCAGGCCAAATTTGGAAATAATGTCCAAGAAAGTAGAGCAGGACAAGTTTTGCACAACTCTTCTATATCTCCATTCTTTGCAAATGTGTTTTTTCAAAACCAGGTTTTCTCATCTCTGTCCTTTTCTGCCTATTCTACTTCCCTGCCCTGTCTACTGTTTTCCCTTCTGGCCAGTACTGCATATGGGAAATGATGAAATAGCTCCTGAGTGACTTCACCAGTCAGGTTCTGCCTTACTTACATCAAAATTAAACTTTCTTCTTGCCATAATATGTAAAAAAGACACTCCCCACCAGCCACAGGTGAGAAGAGTGAACATTAAATCTTCCCATCCTTGTGCACTACTTTACCTCCTGCTGCTTTTTTTGACAAGTCTTGCAAGTTTGTTATTGAAAGTGGAAGAATATAGTTTTTATTTGTCTGGCTGAAGGGAAAAGGAAAAGTCCTTCTCATCATCTTAGCTTGAGATAGCCCCTCTCATCCTCTTTGCTGTTGTTTCAGTCCTTGTTAAATCCATTACACCCTGGGAGGTGCTCCATTTTAGAGGGGTCTGAATGCATTTCTCTCTATGATCTGGGAGATAGAACTACAAATGTCACTCATGTAATCTCCGTTAAAGAGCAGAAATGTGTCTGTAAGTCACTGTTGTGGTCCAATAAGGATGATTTCACTGAAGAATATAAGGAGGAAAAAGGCCTCTTTGGAATCTAAAAAATAAACAAATATCAAATTTGATTGTTACCTCCTTTCACAAGTTGACACAAAGATTGATGGTTAATAAGCATATGTTCTTCATTTGCATTGCAAAATTTTTAACACAAACTACAGACAGCCATCAAAATAATCAGTCTGTTATTTTGTGAGTATTCCTTTTTCCTATTGCCTACCCATAGGAGAGAAGCTATATTTCTATAAAAGAACAGTGAGAAACTCTGCTGGAGAACAGCAAGATAACAGATTGCAGTAGGTATCCTCAGTTCCCTGAGTAGTGCCAGGTTAATGTCTCACACCAGCTCAGAAAGTCAATGGACAATTCATTCTGCACTGCAAATATTTTCCCTGGTTAATTCTTGCTAGCAGTATATTTACACACACACAAAGTGAATTTCAGATTCAACAGATGGACAAGATTATAAAGAAAAGGCAGGCTGCTAAAGAAAGCCTAGAAGCTATTGTCCTTGATTTATAGATTTGTTCCAGTCCGAGAAGCTCGAGCATTCTTCAATAAGGGCTGTAAGTGATTAGGAAATAATGAACTATGGAGATGGGTCAGGAGATGTTGGGATTAAATCTTCATGGCTGAACAGGTCATGAAGATGAACCAATCTCCATGAAATGTTGCCTCTGTGTCAGCTTCTCAAAACTGTTGATTTATTTCTGTTACTTTACATTTTGCTTCCAAGGACCAAGATATGGGGAATTAAGTAGCCAGAGATAGGTACATTTTCACTGAATGTTTCATTAGCTTCTGTATGTTTCTGGTTTACTTAAAACCTGTGCAGATGACTCTTTTCCCTTGTTCACCTTCTCAGAGATTCATGTTTAAAAGAAGATTCATAAAACGTTTTCAAGTGGGGAAAAATTCTTAGGTTTAATTCAAAGTCTCTTTTGATCTCCCTGAGATATAATCATTGACAATTCTCAGTTAAAGGGGAAAGCCATTATATCTATATTAGCCCAAGGAAATAGTATTGCAGCTCTCAAAAGTCTTTGAAAGTTTTTCTTTGTAAAGCATAGAAGATCTCATATTGAAAACTGTTTCTGTTTATTTCAATATCTGCACAGTTGAAAGTTTCTTATTTCACTTGTAATTTTATCATGAGGATTTCCAGCCAAGGTGGTTCCTAGCAGCAGTAACACTTTTATCCCTGTGATGATCTTGGGGTAGAAGTGAGACAGGATCAGCAGGAGTTCCTTTCAGCTAATCATCTTCTGCACTGCTCCATGGAAAGACAAGGCTAACCAGCCTGGGATGTACTGGATTAAAACTGTCTGTGATGAATATATGGCAGCTCCAGCAGTTACCTCAGGGTGGAGAGTATAATGACTTCAGAAGACACTGTCCAAGTCCTCACTGCAGTTCTTTTATTTTTAACTAAGACTAGATGAAGAATTTTGTGGGTGACCGCATGGGGTTCCCCGGGCAGGCGCTGTCAGGGCGCCTGCAGCACCCACAGCGTCTCCGCTCCGGGGCTCCCAGCCAGCTCCTCCAGCGCAGCTCACACCCAGCCCGGATGGAGGAATCGATGCAGCACCCACAGCGTCTCCGCTCCGGGGCTCCCAGCCAGCTCCTCCAGCCCAGCTCACACCCAGCCCGGATGGAGGAATCGATGCAGCACCCACAGCGTCTCCGCTCCGGGGCTCCCAGCCAGCTCCTCCAGCCCAGCTCACACCCAGCCCGGATGGAGGAATTGATGCCGCACCAGGAACGCCAGAGAGCTCCTTGCTTGTGGGATCCAGCTGGGTTTAATTAGGAGAGGTCTGAGGGTCCAGGTGGGGTTAAGGGGGAATAGGAGCAAGCAGGGGCACAGCCACCACTGAAGGAGAACAAAGGCAAGGGAGCCCTGAATAGGGGCGGGTCCAGGGGTTATAACTGGGAAAAGGTAGGAGGGGTAAGGGTACAGAACATCCAATGGGAAAGGGAGGCAGGGCAGGAACTGAGGGGGGGTAACTGGGGAAACTCCAATGGGAGAGGACCAGGGGAGTGGTTTTACAAGGGGCACCAATGAGAGAGCAGGGAGTACAGAACTTTCCAGAACAGGGGGTGGCCAGCAGTTGACTGGCAGTGGCTATTAGCGTTGGGGAACAGAGAACCTTGGGAGATGGGACCAGGCTCTCACCCTAACTTAGACTGCTGTATCTTCCCAAGGCATCCTGGCCCTGTCCCTTTCCTGCCTGTCTCCCACAAAACTTTTATCCCTATTTTCTATTGGGAATATAGTTATACTGCAGTGTACTTGCTCTTTGCTCAGGAAATTTGTACAAGAGAGACCAGTTGTGTCTAGATTGCCCAAATCTCATCGTGGTTGCCCCAAGACCATCTTCTGGCATTTTGATTTCTGCTATTATTTTATGTAATGTCTTATTGTAGCATTTCAAATTCCTTAGACTAGCAGAACTTTGACATTTTTCGGTGTTCCTTGGTCAGGCACCAACTTCTGTAACAGGATAAACTTATTGAGCTGTATATTCGTGAGTTGTTCATGTGAGTTGCTTAGAAGACTGATGCTGGACAGCCAGACAACATCCTTGTGGATGTACTGGGAGCACTGTGATTGTGGTGTTGAGGAGTTCAAATTGATAGTTCTTGAAACGATTTGTAAAAATAAATCTTTCTCTCTCTCTCTTCTGTTCTTTCCAAACCCAGGACTCTCAGAGCTAACACTTGTTTTCTTCTTCCTGCAAAACTTCATGGTATTATTTCAGGTGTTATTTCATCCTTTCAACTTTACTTTGATCCAGCTACAAAAGGCAGTGCATGTTCTTTCCCAGGTTGGAGTGGTATTCATCTGTTTAAATAAGAAAAGACTATGTCTATTCTTTATTAAAAAAAAAAATGAAGTGAGAACTTATGGTTTTCTTGTCTTCCACTTGAAAAGTGACAGGGCTTGATTTCTCAGTCATACCCAGACATGTAAATGTGATTTTCCTCTGTCATGTGATCATTCAGATGAGTTAAACACAAATTTGGCTCTGCTGTTTGCCATTCCCAGGCCCAGGAGGTCTCAGCCATGTGGGTGGAATATGAATCTTGATGCTGTGTCAGGTGTCCCAGGACCTATTTGTGCCTCTTGTAGGCAGCTTTTTTCCATCAGATTAAGCTGGGATTCTTTGCAGCTGAGGCATCTTGGTGCAAGAAGCTATTGTCATGATTTGTCTAATGCTGCACTGTGCTGGGGACTTTAACTCAGAGCAGAGCTCTCAGTGTTCTTCTCATATGGCTGAAAAATGACCATGAGGTTTTATGGGCTGTTTTTGCTTACCAGACTCCAGTAGTGCTTGTGCAGAAGGAATTACTCAGGGGCTCTGGTTTTTAGCCAATGCATGACACAGGACATTGGACTGGATACATAAAACTGGCCCTAACTCTGGGGCAAAGATCCATTGCACAGATTTGAAGGAAACTTGTAGGAATTTGACCAACTAAAATCTATTAAATCACAGTGAATTAATATGGGTTATCTGGTTTGTAATGGATCCTCAGAGATCAAAAGTAGTTTCAGGTATGAGATACAAATGGGTTAACAAAGAAAGAACTCTGTTTGCATAATAATTAACTTAGTTTTAAATCCAGACCAAAAAGCTCAACAAGCTTCTTTATCCCCCAAATTTTTGAAACAGATTGATGACTGGATTAAGTTGAAAGTTTGTTTGTCATGATTTTAATTCCTGTCCTTAGCAGAGAACTTGGGCAGATTTGGGTTGGAATTTGTTTTCTATGAAATGCTGGGTGTGTGTTTGGATTTGGTCTCTAGTGACTGGGAACTGCTGGATGATGGAACCTCCCCATCCAGCTGCCTCAGAAGGCTTCAGGGGTCCTGGTGAGATCCTGGGACCCTGCTGCCTGTTGGGCCAAACAGGGACTCCAAAATGCCCTAAGGCACCCTGCCAGGTAGAGCAGGAATATCATTATTTACTGCTATTTGGTTTACTTCAGTCTCTGATGAGACAAATTAACAACATCACAGCCCCAAATCAGCCATTTTTAATCTTTTTAGACTCCTCTTCCCCAATGGCACAATAGAAAAAACTTCAGTAATTACACAGCAACGCAGCTGCAGAGCTCTGCCTCCCCAGCCAGAGCTGCCAGGCTTCCTCCTCCCTGCTACCCAGCCAGGTTTCCTTTAGAAGTCCTTTTAATTGGCTCGTTAGTGTAACCTGAGGCTACCTGTCCTGCTTGGCTGCCTCACTAATGAGGCTCAGCTGCCTTTTCTTGGACCCAGGCAGGCTGGAGAAGTGTCTCTGGAACCTGGGCCTGTGGATTTCAGAGCTGCTCCTGCCAGTCCCTGGTAGCCCAGGCTCTCTGGCAGTAATGTCACTGGTGGCTCTGCCCTCATGCACTGCTGGAGGGCATTGCTCCCCTTTCAAACAGGGACCTTGTGCCTAAAAACCCAGCTGCTAAAACATGATAAAACATGCAAATATATGGAGCACTGGGAGTGGGCATTGCTGTGTAAAACCAAAGGAATTGGTGTGAATTCATGGGATACAAATGCTACTGAGACAAAGTTTCCCTGGACATCATGGAGAGCACAAGTACATTCAAAAGCAAGAATGAGCTGGGATTTCTAGCACCAAAGCCCCACTAGTCCCATCAGACTTTGGTACCTTCTTGGCAAGGCCCTTGCTCTCAGCCTGATGTACAACACACCCTTCCAGAGAGAAGTGGGGTGGCACAGGCTGCTGAGGAGCTCTGGGGAGCTTGGTCCAGCTGAGCTCAGTGCCCAGCAAAGTGGGGATGGTGCTTTGGGGGCAGTGATACCCCCAGACCTGCCCCTTGGACAGTTATACTGCACTTCTGGCAGCACAAGGGCTTGGTTTTGATCAGGCAGACACAAAATGGGCTCAGCAGCTGTTACTGGGCTGGACCAGCTCTGTTACTGGGCTGGACCAGCTCCTCCTGAGGGCTGTGCACTGAGGAGCTCACCTGATGTGGGCAAAGCCAGGGCTCCACATCTCTTTCTCTCCTACAGCTGCTCTTGGAGAACAGCTGTTTTGTTCATCCCAGATCAACAGAGAAGAGGCTGGCAGAGTCCTGGGAGCTGTGTGCCAAACCTGTGAGAAGAATTGGAGCAGGCAGGCTCAGAGCAGTTGTAATCAAACAGTTTTTTGTTGGAAAAATTTTATCCCGTGAACAGTGTCAAACAGTTTGCAGCATTCATTTCTAAAATATAAAAACATGAAGGGAGAGGTCAAGTGCTTGCTTGGACTAATAGCAAAACCTTTTCAAAGTAAAGTAACAGACAGCAGTTAAAAACAAATGAGATGATTTCCTTTTGTGCTGGCTGATGATGGGAAGTGCCCCTGTGGTGCAGCTGTGGAAATGCTGTGATGCTGGGGTTTGTCACAGGAAGGTTGCCTTCAAAGGAAGGGGAAGTGTCCAAGCCAGCTGTGTCTGAAACAACACCAGTGAGTGCCATCCAGGAAAGGTGAACTTGAACCCAGAGATTAAAGGAAAGTGGAATTATAGGAAATGGGACTGGAAGAGTTTGGCTTGTTTAGTCGGGCAAATCACAGACCAAGAGATGAGCTGATTGCTGTCTAAAAATACCATATGGGACTACAGAGCAGTGAGAGAGGGATGCATTGGCTAGGAGCAAAACATAGATTAACCATGAATTAATCTAGCCTGGAAATAAGACACTATTATCCATTAAAGTAAGAAGATTTGGGAACAGAGCAGTGTTAATGCCAGAATACCAGAGACAAAAATACTGCCAGTTTGAAGTAAAGATATGCCTGGAAGTGTGTGTGAGAGAGCTGGTGGGATGTCGTGGCCTCTGTTGTCACGGCCTGGGACTCAGTGTCCCATCCAGTCCCAGCCATGGCTGCCACCATCCCCCAGGAAATGTGCACTGCCTGAAGGCTGCTCCTCCTCAGATGCCTTCTGGTGAATCACTGACCTGTGACCAGCTGCTGCTTTGAGCCACAGGGCAAAGAGGGTTTGCTAGAGAAAGGAGGTTTTTCCAAAGCCTTGATGTGCCTGTATTATAAATGGGCAATTCTAGAATTTAGGGAGATGCAAAGAGCCACTGGGTGTTTCAATGCAGAGTTAATCTGCTTAATAAAAAGTCTTGTAGGGGGTATACATTCCAATGCTCAAGTGTATAGGTGAAACTATGCTAAATTGGGATTAGGCTGAAGCCTTGAGTAGGAGTGGTAGAGTTACATTATCCCTTGTTTAGCTCTTGTGAGGCTTAGTACATCTCCAGTGAAGCACCTGATCCTGGGCATTGGCAGAAAGAAGTTTTTGGATTAGATTTCTTGAGCAGCATCAAAATCCCCAGGGCCCTGTTATTTCCAACTCTTTCACTCTCTAGCAACCTGGAAGTTATACAGGGCAGGAATTTCATCAGCTTTTGGGTTCCTGGGGATGATCCTGTATTGCTCTTAAGGAAGCTAAAGTCTATCATTTGACAAAAAGTAATTCTTTCTTTTCCTGCCTGTCCTCTGGGGCAGAGGTTTTGGTTCTCACTGCTAGAGAAACTTGCACTACCCAGATCTGCCCAGGCAGGAGCTCCTTTGTGTCCCAGCTCACACATCAGGGAGTAGGGGCTGGCCTGAGCATTGACATCAGAAATTATGTTCCCATGGCCTTCAAAAGGCTCAGTAATAAAAGCCTGAGCCACATCCCATGAGCAAAGAGCAAGCCCCTGGCTGCTGTTAGCAGGGGAGGGAGGTGCCCCATGTGCCCTGGGGATGGCTCACACAGCAGTGCTGGTGTCCCCACCTGGTCACCCAGGCGTGGGCTCTGCCAGGGCAGCTTCCTGCCTGCCAGCCAACATCTGCTAAATGACATGCAGGCTGGGGCTGTGAGGAATGAGACTCACTTTCAAAAACATCAGAAGTTTTATTAAAACCTTATTAAAAAATATAACAGAAGACTGAATAGAGAAAATATTAGAGCACCAGGAGCAGAGGATTTTTCCCACCATGTGCTCACCCACACAATGGAGGTTTCACCTTTTTACCATTCAGCCACTCTNCCCACACCATGGAGGTTTCACCTTCAGCCCTTCCCAAAGTTCTGTCTATCCACTCCTTCTTCCCTGCCCAGGGGTGGAGATCCCTTCCTGACACCTGGATTGGGGTCAGGTGCTGCCACAGTAACGAGTGACCCTCCCAAATGTCCCAAACCCAGGGCACCCTGATAACAACACAAGGGGGTAAAACCTAACTGTAAATATATACAACTTCTCTTAGCATACATACATGATATTTGCCTTTTAATTGTGAGAGTCAACCATGGCATTACTCATCTATAACAGGGCTAAAAGCACCATCGTTTCCCTGGGTTTTATTTCTGAGCAGAGTTCTGAGCAGATCTGATGCCCCAAAGGCTAAAGCTGCTGCTGCCTTTTGGGAAACTCTAGTGAAAAGTAATATCTCATCTCCAGGAGAAGACAGCAGTCACACAGCACAGCAGGCACTGTGCTTTCATCATTTCAGCAGACACCACTAAATCACACAGCACATCATTTAAAACAAACACTGTATAAGGGCTTGTAAAATAACAATACAAAGCAGCTCTTAAATTTCCCTGGTGTCACACCAAGCCAGTTATGCTGGCAAGACTCCAGCTTTTAAGGTGCACACCATGTGAAAGTGTCTCACTGTGGACAAGACTGGAAATACAGTCCCAGCATCTCATTCCTCCCACATCACAAGGAGACAAGTTTTCCCTGTGTTGCAGACAGGAGTCATACTGAAATAGTGACAATATTTGCTATGTGGGAAGGTCCTGATTTCAAGCTGAGAGGCATGGTCCTCACCTCTAGCAATCCCTCAGCTCAATTTTCTGAATAGTTCATGGAACAGCGAAGGTGAAAATCCATAGGGAAATTGCCTAAGTGATTCACAGTGGTGTTGCTTTTTCTGTTCACAAAGTATTGAACTCCAATACCACTGTTTGGCTGTGGAGGGAAGTGCTGTTGGCTGAAAATACACTGAGATATAAACTCCTCCAGTTTCTAATATGGATTAATTACAGTCATTTTCAGCTGGATAGAATATCCTTCATTTCTATCCTAATCTGTTCACCAGCATTGCTCCTAAGCCTGGTGTGACTGACACCTTTGTCTGATGGATGGCTTGCTTATTCCACACCCAGAAATCACCTGAAACCAGAGGAACAATGACATTATTGAATTGCAGCAAACCTCCTGCCCTGGAAGTTCAACCCTAGGTGGGAATGTCTGCTCTGAGCCCCGTGGGAGTGCTGTCAGGGTGTCCCTGTGTGCCCTGGACACCGCCGTCCTGTGCTCCACCTTGGTGTGTCCCAGCCTCATACAGCTCTTCCCCCTTTTTCTTTCTGACTCTCTGCTGCCACTGAAAAGATTTTGGGGCTCTTGCTAATTGTGGATTGACTCTTTTGTGAACCCCTGCTGCTGCAGAGGAACAGGTGAGCATCTGTAAGATCACAGCATGCACACCCATAGTTCATATTTGACCCATACTTGATCACCTTTGATAGTTTGCATTTATTATTATTATTATTATTATTATTGTAAAGGTCCTCTTTCTGGAATGATGCTGAACAATTTACTGTTTCAGACCTGTTCTGTTGCCTGGTAATCTGAATCTAGTCATAATCCTGCTTTTCCCAGGTTGAAATGGATTTTGCCATTGGCACGCTGGGATATTGGGTGGACACAGGCTGCTTTGGAATAGCAGCATTTGAAAAATCCTCATGTGCATGTATTACTTGGTGGCGTGTTTCTACTCATTCTTGTTCCTTATAGGTGGTGGAGTGGCACTGAGTAGCTTCAGGAATGGGTGGGGAGTGTATGAGAAGATCCTAAGTCAAAATGAAAAAGCAGCCCTAGCCAAGACTTGGGAATTCTGCTTTTCTTAAGTGATAAAGGAAAAATATGTGATTTCTAGATTGTTTACCTACAGCAATTAGTCTTCTATTGATGGAAGATTAATCAACTCTTTCTAGTGACTCTTCACTAAGTTTTGTAATTTTCCAGTACAGTTTGATGGGTGGAATGGACTTAGCCCATGTTAATCAAGAAGACCCATCACTGTGCAGTCACTGACAAGCAATTATCATGTAAAATACCAGCAATGAACTCAAATTGCCCCTCACTGCCCATCACTGCTCTGCTTTTTACAGTAATAATATAGTCCATTAAAACCTACAATCACTGTAATGTTTATGCATTATTGGGGAGATAAATTGCATAATTCTCATTTTACAATTTAAATGTAATTAGTAGCTTACTAATGACTAAAACCTGAATTTGCTAGACTATCAGTTTTTCTAACACTTGCCAAAATTATAGGTAATTACTTAGAGCTTGCAATAATTATAAGTCCATCTTTTAAATAATTAATGTGCACTTTCATGGTACAAAACAGCCAGTAATCAAACGACCTCTGGCTTTTACAGCAAGCCCATGCAATTAGTCTTATTGTGTAGGTCTATAGAAATGTTTCCATCACAAGAGTCTCTTAAGTTGGCAGCCTTGATAGTGATGGCTGCTGTGTTTTATGGTACCAGACAATGATTAACACCCAACAGCCTATGGAGACTGGGGTAAGGACAGGATCTGAGTGCATTTTCTGAGCCGTGGGATACAAATCCAGGGAAGTAATTACAGGTGAGAGGAGTTTGAAGTTAAGTTTTGTTGTCTCTTAAACTGTCAGATATTCTGCTGAGGGGATTTTTCAAGTTCATTCAATTTTGCATCACGTGACTTGAATCATTAGCCCAAGAAGGAATTCCCTGTCCTGGGGGGCCTATGTGGTGTAAAACTGATTTTTAATTTTTTTTTAGGTGGTAGCATCTTTCATTGCTGCTCTAGGGTAGATGCTGCAGAATCACAGAACCATCAAAGCTGGAATAAACCTACCAGATCATCCAGTCCAGCCACTCACCCAGCACTGCTACTGCACCCCTAAAGCACTCAACCACATCACCCAGAGCCAGATGTCAACATATCCAAGGATGGTGATTCCACCATCTCCCCAGGCAACCTATTCCAGTGCCTTGACCCCCTATCAACAGTGACACTCACTTTCAACAGTGAAAATTTTCTTTCTAGTATTTCATCTGAATCTCCCCTGTCTCAGGTGAAGACCATTTCCTCTTGTCCTCTCCCTGCAGGCACAGCAGAAGAGACCAGCCCCTTGTCACTCTATAACTCCCTGAGAGGTGGCTGTGCTCAGGTGGGGTTGGTCTCTTTCTCCAGGCAGCACTGACAGAACCAGAGGACAGAGTCTTAAATTGCACCAAGGGAAATATGGGTTGGATATTATGAAAAAGTTTTTTACAGAAAGAGTGATAAAGTACTGGAATTGTCTGCCCAGGGAGGTGGTGGAGTCACCATCCCTGTATGTGTTTATAAAAGCCTGGATGTGGCACTGGGTGCCAGGGTTTAGTTGAGGTGTTGGGGCTGGGTTAGATTCGATGATCTTGGAGGTCTCTTTCAACCTGGTCAGTCTGTAATTCTCTGAACTTTTCAGGCAGTTGTGGAAAACAGAGAGGTCCCTCCTGAGCCTCCTCAAGACTAAACAAACCCAGCTCCCTTGGCTGTTCCTCATCAGACTGGCTTCCTACACCCCTCAGGAGCCTTGTTTCCCTTCTCTGGACATGCCCAAGCACCTCAATGTCATTTTTAAAGGAAGGGGCCCAGAACTGAATGCAGAATTCGAGGCGTGCCCCCGCCAGTGCCCAGTACAGAGGGATGGTCACTGGCTGCTTCTGCTGACTGAATTATGGCTGATGCAGGCCAAGATGTCACAAGCCCTAGATAAATGGGTTTTTTCTCCATAGTCTCAGAATTTAATGGAATATCAGTGGGAAATAGATACCTAAGTTGTGAAGCCCAGAGGTGTCTCCTCACCAGATGCATCTGGCCCAAATTACCTCAACTCCTGTGCTTGCCATTAGCCAGTAGTGAAACCTTCTTGAGGCCTGGAGGCTCTGTACAGAAATCAGTAGGCACAGGGCTGGTTTGGTTGGCTTAATTGGAGCCCATGTGCCTGGAAAGCTTGGTAAATTCAGCCCTGTTTCCCAGAGATGCACCATGTCCTCTTACTTTGCATTTTCAAAATCCAAAAAAAGGTCTTTATTTAGCCAAAGCTGGTAACAGTAGTCATTCTGGTATTTGCTGTCCTCTCTTCAAACCTGTCTCCGAGACAAAGTTTTATATGTTATTTTCTATGAAGAAACAAAAGAAAAGGTAAAAAAATAAAGCAACTCTACAGAAGGCAAAACCAAACCTTAAAATTAGTGTCACTGCTTCTAGGGTCAATGCATGGATCTCAGCAGTGGAACTAGCACACTGTGATGGGCTATAAATACAGCCCTGTCTTTGCAGCAGTGTAAGTGAAGTGTTTTTGTCAAAGTCTTGTTGCTCAGCTCGAGAATCTGCCCTTTGCCTCAATATCCTGCACCCTTCTCCTCCCACAGCCCCAGCAGCTGTTCCCAGGAGTGGTGGGGGGTAATCAATTCCACCTGCTGTGCCAAAAATGTAACAAGCAAACCACTTAACACCTGAACCACAGTTTACCTGTCCCTAAAATGAGAACTATGGTAACAGTTACCACAGCAGGGTGATGGGATTAATTGATGTTTATAAAGACTTTGAGGTCTTCAGATGAAAATTGCTATAGTATGTAAGTGCAAAGTAATTATGATTATCATTCCTTTCAGTTGCATGTATAGACTGCAATTAGCTGTGGATTGTATTGCATTGACTGTGTATAATTTGAAAGCTCTCTTCAGGAAGGTGTCACTTTAAGTGTTTTTATATTTTGCATTTAATAATACCACGGTTCAGCTTCTTTTTCCCTTTCCTTTCCTTCTGATAGAGATATATCCTGCAGTGTTGGTTATTGGGGCCCTGAATATAAAATAGGCTGTTTCTTATCCTGCTTTCCTTCATTTGAGGAGAGGAGAGAATATGATAGAATAGAATATAATAGAATATGATAGAATAGAATTCTGTGCTGATTAAGGAGCTCATTTAACACTGCAGGATGGCCTGGCAGGTCCTTCCTGTACAAGTTGCTGGGGAGAGCCTCGGGCTCACCACCCTTGGTACCTGGGGCTGTTCTTAGGGGACCTCCAGACTGCCTGCACAGTGGTGCTGTGCCTGTGACAGGGGTCGAGTGTATCCCCAGCTGTGTGACAGCTGTGCTGAGCACCCCTGCATATTTACCTCATGGTTCCACTCCTTACTGAACACAGGAGATCCTCATTTTCTCCTCTTCTCTGCGTGTCTTGCAGTACAAACGAGGAAGGAACAACAGCTAGAGACTCCTTCTCTGGGCTTGTGTCCTTTCAAAAGATTGCCAAGTGTCTCTCTGAGCCCTGTTTTGCAAGCCCATGTGGCACATGTGGCAGCCACTGACCTTTGCTAGCCATAGCCTCAAGCTGGAGGCAAGAACAGTCCTGGTAGTAATTCTCTTTCTCTTGGAACGGAATGGATTCAGAGAAAAGAGGTGCACCCCTCTGGTGGTTTCAAGACTCAGCTGCCATTACAGGCAGGTTTATCCGCTCAGAACTGGAACAGTTAAGTTAGGAATGTGGAGATCCCTCCACAGTCTGGGGAAGGAGGAGGACAGGCAGTCCTGCTGACTGGTGCGGGTTATATGGGGAGCCAGGTTGCTCAAATCTGAGTGCCTCACTTAAATGCTTAAAAAATGCTGAGCATCCAGTTTTCTGCTCTGCACCTTCTGGAAACATGGGCACCTAAATTGCTTAATTGTCTAAAATCCATTTGGTCTGATCTCAGCATATGTCCACTCACTGTTGGAGGTGAAGGCAGGAGCCGAAGTTCTGTTCCATAATGATTCCCCTGAAACTCAAGAATTTGCCTTCTGAGAATGTAACAAGCATTAGGTTTTTATGATATGTGAATCCCAGGAAGTCAAAGCCTGTTGGTTTGTTGGTTTGTTTGTTTAGTGACCCCAAACCCAAGGCCCTGTCTTTGGAGCTTATTTGAGGTTTTTATTTTATACTGTGAAAGCAGAAGTAATAGTGCTTCTTTAGGCAAACACCAAAACCCAGACTTAAATTAACATCTTTTAATTAGGCAAAGGAGAGCAAACAGCAAGCAATTGCTGTTTGTATTGCGTGTCAGAACACATGTGATAATAGAAGGCAGGAGCTGCAGCTCCCCTGTTCCTTGGTGCTGCTGCAGCCTGTGTGCCATGCAGTCCATGCATTGGGACCCTGCTCATGTCCCCTTTTGTGCTGGTGGACACTCTGCATCACACACAAAGCACCTCTGCTGCTCTGTCCTCTCAGTTCAGCTAAGGAACAGTAGAATATGTCCAATCAAGTGGCATATTCACGTAGAAGTTTCCAATTATTTTGTTTCATAGCCTGGCCTCCCAATTTTAGCTGACAATCTCAGAATCACTGTAGAACCACAAAACGGTTTTGGTTGGCAGCAGTGCTAGAGCTCATCTTGTCCCACCCCTGCCATGGGCAGGGACACCTTCCACTGTCCCAGGCTGCTCCAAGTCCTGTCCAGCCTGGTCTTGGTCACTGCCAGAGATCCAGGGGCAGCCACAGCTGCTCTGGGCACCCTGTGCCAGGCCCTGCCCACCCTCCCAGGGAGGAGTGGTGGAACACTGTTGTTGACAGCACACCTTGGGGTGGCATTCTGTGATGAGTTCAGTGTCTATCTGCATGTGAAGGGAGTGTGCCAGGGCATGGACCAGGCTCTTCCTGGTGGTGCCCAGCAGTGGCACCAGAGCCACGGGCAGGGACTGAGCCCAGGAACTGCCCCTGCACAGGAGGCAGAACTTCTGCCCTGGGCAGTGCCCAGCCCTGAACAGGCTGCCCAGGGAGGGGCTGGAGTCTCCCTCAGCGGGGATATTCCAGAGCCCCCTGGACACAATCCTGTGCCCCGTGCTCTGGGATGGCCCTGCCTGAGCAGGGAGGTGGCACCAGGGACCCTCTGTGCTCCCTTCCAGCCTTACACATTCTGTAATTCTGTGCTTTTGGGGTGATGCAGAAGACCACTTGAACCTGTTCTGAGGGGAATGCCCTTGTTTTCCAATGCTTGAGCTAAATTTACCATCGGCAATGCTATCCACCACTTCAAAGTACCTTGAGAAAACTCATACTGCCTACAGTCATATCTGGAACTCATCATCTTCTGAATGTTGTTTGTCTGTCTGAGAAAGGGAGGCACAGCACTGCTGTCCTGTTGTTACCAGTGAGGAGCAGAGGAGTCTGTGGAAGAGCAGGTAGTTAAGACAAAGCAGGGCTAAGAGGAGGCAGCTTTAAATGGAGAAGAAAGTAGTTTGTCCTTGTTATCTGCAGGAGATATAACAAGGATGTTTAGGCTTTATAGTGCAGCCAAGGAGGTGCAGATTGCTGCTGCGAGGAATAAATGGTGAGGCCTCAACAGCCAGCTTTGGGAAGTCCTGCAGCTGGGGCAGTGTCTTGTTTCAGTAAGGTAGAAAAATCATAAAGAAAGGCTTCATAAAATCAAGCCTGCTCTCCTGGAATCAATGGCTGGCCTTGTCAAGCTGGCACTGTGCAAGTTCCCATGTGAGAGCAATCCTGGTGTGAGCAGTTCATTAACATCACAATCTATTCCTGGGTAAAAAACAACTTACACCTCTGTAAACTGTTTTTACACCATTAGATAGAAAAATGAAAACTATCTCTCACAAACAACTTTCCCTACATGTACACACCAAGAGTTTGGGTGACCAATGAATACAGAATAACAACTTGTTACTGACCAATGAAGTAATTGGCAAGAAAGCTACTGCTCAATTGGAGTCACACACACGGTCTGTAAAACTGTGTATAAAAAGGAGTGATGTGAATAAAGAATGGCCTTTTTCCACCATGAGGAAAATGAAGTCTGTGTGATTTATTCCCATAGTGTCTTGGAAATGTTACAGTGGGATACAGTCAAATAACTGGGGGCACTGATGAGATGATGTTTTGAAAACCCTTCCTGCCCTGTAAGACAGGACTGACTGGATCACCCATGCTTGGAGCTACAGGTCAGCTTCTCCTTCCAGGATTTGGCTCTTTCATGTGCTGAAAAATGCATCATTTACGCACCAAGTCTGGGTAGAGATTTACCCTAGGGTGATTGATACAGGTTAAATTCAGGCATGTAAATTGAAAGGAGCATGGAGCATGCTGGTTAGGGCCAGGTAGCTCAGAAATGTTTGAAGGATTTATTTTCTTTTTATGTTTTAAATAGAAACTTTGGGCTTGGGACTCTCCACCTGGTTTTGCTGCCATCAGTGTGAGCTGCCACTGAGCACAACAGTGAGCTCCCCAACAGCAAAAATAGCTGAGGTCAAGCTGGGAACTGTTTCTTCTTCCATTGTAACAATAGTCTGGGCACCCCTAATCTTTTAACTACCAATAAAAGAGAGAATCCACAATGAAAAGCATTTTGTTTTCATTAGGCTTTTACTGGAATGATGAATAATCTTTACAAAGTGATAACAGAAACCCAAATCTTGTTGATTTATTTGAAATGACTAGAGGAATTCAAGATATCCTGCAAGTCTGTTCATACCAATAAACTCTGAATTTCTCTTCCTCTGCAGAGGAGTGTACAGTGATAACCCTGTAGGGAAGGTTTGGATATCTCTCAGTAACAAGGTGGGTGTGTGTCCAGCTTGCAGCCTTGGCTGGAACTACTTAGCATGCTCAAGTGTAGGAGCTGAAAGAAATCAAGAGTTGTTTACTGTATCTGTAAATGTGGATCAATGGCTTGTTAATCCGTGCCAGCCTCACTAAAATTAACAGTGTCTGAAAGAATAAATGACTTTATAGTGATGGATAATCCAGCTAGAGTAAGACATGATTAGAGAAGATGTAGAACCTGGGAATGCAGGGGAAGTAGTCCATTTGAAAGAGGAAGGCTGTTGTCAGCAAATGCTTTTGCAGGCAGTTATGCGTGTTGAATTACTGTGGAGAGAAAGGGCAGGAGCAGAAGCTGACCTCAGCTGGCATAGTTGTGTGACTTCAGTGGAGATGCAGGGATTTACATCTGCTGAACAGCCAGGTCTGAGCCAAAGATGGAGATCAAGTCCATGAAGAGACTTCTGGTGATTTCAGTGGATGGAGATTTCCAGTCTATAACCAATATTCCCACATCTCAGCCTCCTGCCCCTCAGTATTCCTAAGGTGTGGGTATTGCTCTCCTGAGCCCTGGAGCCTGCAGTGACCCTCCTGGAACAGCTGAGCACCCCATCTCCCTGGAGGTGCTTTGTTCATGTGTTCTGTCTGTATCCCAGCACTGACTGTGTTGATACTGAGGTAAATCAGGGCCAAAAGAATTAGATTAAAAGGTGGGGGAAAGAAGGAAGCTCTTCCTCAGATATCTCTAATAGAATTCCTTATTGGCTCATCCCATGGAGATGTTAATCCTCCCCACATAAACTTAATTGTGCAAGAATGGCCACACCAGATCAGACATTCTCCTCTCCAAAAACATGACCTGGTTTGGGGTGTGACACGAGTATATCCAGACTTTCTTTTTCCCTGTGCTTTTTCTCTGTGGGGTTTCAGGATTCTGGGTTGAGCTGTGGTTGTGTAAAGAGTGCAGTGCCTTTCCTGGCCAGCCCCAGTTCTCTGCTGTACAGCAGGAGACAAGTTGTTATGTTGTATTTGGTAAAGAGAGGCTGAAACCCCTCTGAGTTCCTGGCATGAGTTATGAGAGAAGAAGAAGATGTACAAGGACTTTTTTTTGAAGCTGCACTCCCAAGAAGACTAAATGAGAGTTATTCTTCAGGGCCTCAGTATTCAGATCACAGCTTCTTGCAGACAGGTCTGCTGTTGCTGTAATTAGGCTTCGTTTACAAAATCTTTCACTAGCATTTTACAAACTGCCTGGTGATTTTTTAAGTGCCCAGTTACCCTTAAGACAAAACCATTAGAGGCTGTGATGCTAGAGACTTGAGCAATTGTAACTTAAAAATCTGAGGTGAGAGTACTTAGCCTCAGTCAGCCCCCAGTTGTGGCTTAGATTAGCAGTGGCAATCTGTGGCTGTTCTCTCCACCTCCGAAACCTGCTGCAACCTCTCCACCAAAAGCCACAGGAACAGTAGATCTGTCCCTTTAATTAGAAGTGTATTAATAAATCCATCTTGTTCTCTAATCCTCACACACATAGTACAGTGATTCGTTAGCACAGGAAGAGACAATTTAGAGATTTTCTCAGATAATAGCAGGTGTCACTAATCAAATTAAAGGAGGAAATGCAAATCTGGAGTTGCACAAACTGGTCTGGCAGGGAGGAAGGTGACAGGCTGGTGTGAAGGACCTTCTGCACAGCTGAAAGGAGCAGAGGAAATTGCAGGGACATCAGCAGCTTCTCACCAAGGAGTTGTCCCAGTGCAGGGACAGACTGTGCCCCACTGCTGTCCCCATGTCTAGAGCCTGAGTGCTCTTGCTGACATGTACACCTTCAGTGGGGCATTGAAAGGTGCAGAAATAGCTTGTGCACACAGTGCTTGGTGCAAAACCTGCTCTTAACATAGGAACAGTAGGGTTTGAACAAAGAATATATTTTTCAGAATTTACCAGGCTTCTCTTGCCAAGGGATGTGCTCACATCCTCAGTGGGAGCCCCTCAGGGGGCTACACTACCTGGACAAACAGAAAAAAGGTTAAAATAGAGTTGTACTTAGCTTTTCTGAGTGAAAAATGCAATGTTTGTTTGGGTCTTTTTTCATTTGGGTATTTTTTTGTGGTGGTGGTGGTGTTTTTGTGTAGATTTTTAATATGTTGATGGCTCAGCTGGTGCTCGTGCTGCTTAGCTGACATCAGTCCTCATCAGCAGCAGAGAACCATCCAGGCTGTACCAGCAGTGGCTCCAGCTCAGGGCTTCTCCCTGACAAGCATCAGGAGCAGGTACCTGAGCTTGGGAGTGTTGAAACCCCTGACAGACAGATGAGGAGCAAACACCTCCCAGGAATCACAGAAAAGGAAATTTTCAGATCCCTTCCCCATTTTGACAGTCATTGATTTTGGACAGCCATGATGGGCATGTGTATTTCCAATACCTTTAAAATATTTTTGTTTTTCCTTCAGGAGCATCCCATGTCAATGAGTGCTGTAGGATAATCACAGTAGAAATATTTATATTTGTGGCTTTGAATTTTTGTCCTTTCATCTCCCTTGAAACTTCCTCACTGATGTGCTGTGGCAAGAACTAAAGGTCTCACAGTCTCTTTCCCAAATTTATATTTATTTGTGGTGTGATCCATTCCTGTTTGTCCCCATTGCAAAGGAATGGCTTACCAACTGGTTTTTATGTATGAAGAGGTATTTTGTTAGTTGGTTTAACTCCATGTGGAGGATGGGACACTCAGGGCCACAGCCACCCATTGCCAGTGGCAAGAGGGCACAGACCATGTCTGACCCTGGGGTGTGCACTGGCAAAGAGTCCTCATGTATCTTCCTGGTTCCAATTTTGATACATTAATGAAGGCTCTCTTGTTTTGGTAGTGTTTGGTAGCAAATTAAATGTTTGGGATAACAGGAGAAGCATGAGATGGCCTGTCACCAGGCCTTGCTGCCACTCATGCTCTGTGATTTTGGCCATTCCACCCTTGTGCCTTGTGCCTTACCCTGAAGCAGAGCAATTTTGAAGGTTTGCCTGATGTCCATCATGGCCTGTGTGTATTGAAGGCAGGAGATCAAAGGAATGAAAGTGCTCCCTTCTCTATCACTTCAATGATATGAGCAATTAAAATATGAATTAATCTAAGCAAGATGAAAATGCAGATATTTAATAGAGCTGCTGGAGTCACCTTGAGCTTGTGCCTAGTGCTGTTTAGCCTGGGTGATTAAGGACACTTACAGTCTATTAAAAACTTGTCATTCTAATGTGAAATCATAGAATTATAGAATTGTTTAGTTCGGAAAGGATCCATAAGATCATCAAGTTTAACTGTTAACTCAGCATTGTCAAGTCCACCAGTGAATCATGTCCCTAAGGGCCACATCTACAGATCTTTTAAATCCCTCCAGGGATGGTGACTCCACCATTTCCGGTTCCAGTGATTGGCAGGCATTCTGGTAAAGTATTTTTCCCTAATATCCAATAAAAACCTCCCCTGGAACAATCTGAGGCTGTTCCCTCTCCTCCTGTCCCTGTTCCCTGGGAGCAGAGCCCGACCCCCCCGGCTGTCCCCTCCTGTCAGGAGTTGTGCAGAGCCACAAGGTCCCCCCTGAGCCTCCTTTTCTCCAGGCTGAGCCCCTTCCCAGCTCCCTCAGCTGCTCCTCATCAGACTTGTGCTCCCAGCTCTGTTGCCCAGATTCCATGGGGGAAATGGGGTTGAATTCTTCAAAGAAAGGAAAGGGAGTGACAGGAAAATAGGGATGTGTGTTCGTGGTAATTATGGTTATATGTCCTTGACCATAATAATCTGCCTTCAAAGAGGGAGATCCTGGCTCAGGCCTGACCCTTGAGAAGGATGTGAGGCTGCTCCTTCCCAGAATGTGCTGGAGGTGTTTGAGAGAGACCTTTGGGCCAGGAGCAGGGCAAGCCAAGCCTGGGGAGAGCTCAGGGAGCTGGTGACTGTGGCTCGGGGACAGCAGCCTCAGCAGTGGCACACAGAAAAGGTTCCCAGATATCCCAGATATCCCTGCACTCCTGCAAGCTGCTGAGCACTGCTTTGGGAGAAAGCTTTAAGGAAAGGGATCTGTTCCACAAGAACACAGGGGGAACCCTCATCTTATCTGCAGTCCTGAGTACTGTGAAAAGAAAAGCTGTTAATTCTGTTTCCTGTGAACAGAAAACTTCCTTGGGGTGTCCTAGCAGAGAAGGTCTGGGCAGATGGAGCACAGAGGTGTGACTGCCTCAGTTGCTGTCACTGCAGTGTTTCTCAGCGAGTTTACAGTACAATTTTAAAGACATTTTCATTGTATGCAGAAAATTTAATCCAATACTGGTCATTTTACATTGTATACTGCATTCAAAACATAAAGAGCTTATAAAGACAGTCAGTGTTTGCTGTACATGGTTGTCAGCTTTGCCAGGCTCTAAATCCCAAATCTCTTTTTTTCTTTCTTTCTTAGCCTGAGAAACTCACACATTATTAACTGGCCTGAAATATGTTCTAAAACATCTCTGCTGTGAACTGCTCCTCCTTTCTGGTCCAGCCAGCAAATACAGCAGTGGAAGAACTCAGGCCTGTGGGGACAGTACCTCCTCTCCCCTGGAGGACAGCAGAAATGGTGAGTGGAACTCATCACTGGACTATGAAAAACAGAATATTCTTCAAATTGAGGTAGACTTTGGTCTTTTTACCCCCTCATGATGGGCAGAGGGCTCATTACCACTGCTGCTTGGGTATTCTACTATGAGTAAAAACATTTCCAACTGGCTGTTGGGAATTCCTGGTTCTGGAATGCCAAACTGAACTTTTTTCAGAAGGAAACATTTTCACAGCAGTCATGGAGGTTTGCATTTTCCACCAATCCTAATAAGAAAACTTATTGGAAACAACAATGCACTGGGGGAAGTAATGCTGATTATGCCAATAAGCTGCATGTAAAAAAATGTTTAATCGCTTTCCCTCACCTCCATTACTGATTTTTTTAAACTGTAACTGTCAGTAAAGATCTAATGCAGTTTCCACTGACATGTGAAAGCGTTTTAACTGTAGCTGGTGCTGAATTAGTTCCTAAATAAACCTCTAGTCATCACTTGAAAGGACTGTGCTAAGTGTATTATAATGGAACTCATAATAAACACATTTCTCTGAACTAATCCTGGAGGATCAAATGCATCAGGTTCCTGTGTTAGCCACTGAGCCAAGAGAGGGAAATGGAATTGAAACATCTCTTCTGTCATTTATACATGGGAGTGGGAGAATGCTTTCTCATTATAGGTACTTTGGGGTTATGTTTAAATAAAACACTTTCTATTGGCTCGCCCTTGAACTCTGTCCCCTTCGTCCAATTAAGCAGAACTCTGTGAAAGAGAAATGTAGCTCCAAGCTTGCCCTGCAAACTGTTCAGACTCAGCTCTAATCCTACCATCAGGAGGGGCTTGAAAAGTTTAAATCAATTGTCTGTAGAAAATCAATTAAGAAGCAGACAAGTTTGCCTTTGTGGCAAGTGGAACTGATTTGGCTGTGGAATGCTTTCTCTTCAGAAAGTTATATTTGAGGTCTATGGCAGCAAATATTGGGAGAGAAACCAAACAGCTTTGTACTTCATGATAAGCAAAGGACCAGCAGAGCTGCTTACAGCCCAATGACTTCAGCTGCTGACAGCAGTTCCCTTGCTGTCATGTCTCGTGTGCTGATGTGCTCCAGGCCTTCTGCTAAACTCACTGCTCCTCCTTCACTCTGTTTTTTTGTTTGTTTTTTTTTTTGTGAAAACTTGTACTTGGTCGACAGTGCATGTTACTGCAGCAAATACAATAACCCAGCAAAACCCCAGCTGGCAGTGATTTCACTGGAGTCCTTATTCAATAATGTAAACATTTTGTTGACCATTTATAAATGGTCCCTGGCACCACAGGATGTCAGCTATCATTGATGGGAGAACCTCATTAACTTCAGTAAGTGCAGAGTTAGACCTCAGATCTGGGTGAGACTTAGCACATCTGAGGATGTGAGCACTGGACCTGCTTATTACAGAATATTGCACAAGGTTGATGCAGTCAGAGGTCTGCACACAGCTTGATTCCAGCTTTACCTCTGCTAGGAGAGAAAACAAATCCAGTGTTCAGTGAAGGAAATTGTAGTGATACAAGGGAAGAGGAATGATGGGACATTTTCAGATATGGAACCATTCTGGATATACTTTTGCAGATATTAAGAAAACTGTAACCATGAGAGTGATTAGACATGACCAGGGGACCAGAGAGGTTATGGGATCTCTACCAGTGGAGATAATGAAACCACATCAGGTCCTTGGCAATCTAATCTAGCTGAGCAGGAGCTTAGCCTAAAGTCTTCCAAGGTCCCTTCCCACCCAAGTTATTCACTGGTTTTGTTTCTATCCCGTAGACAATCAGCAGTGAGAGAATGTATGACAAATAACTATCATCATAAACATTTTCTGGTTGGTGGTGTGCATTTAACACTTTCCAGAGCTTGAAGATCATTCAGAACAAATAGGAATCCTCAGTGAAACCAGTTAGTGTCAACAGTAAGTAATTTGGTTTTCTATGCATCAGAGTATCACCAGGGGAGCAGGGCCAATGCAGTTCTTCAAAGCATTAAATCTCAGGTTTGAACTGTGTATATTTTTCTCTGAAAACCAAGCATTGACTCAGTGTCTGACAATCTCTGAGTGTCCTGGCATGACAAATAAAAGATGGAAATGTGAATTGCTCTGGAAGACTACCTTCCCTCTAAGTATGTACCAGTCACCTTATCAGCTCCACTGAGCTGTGCCCACTCTTAGAGAAGAGATGAACCCTGTAAACCCAACATCAGAAATCAGTTTCCAGCTTCTTCTTTCACTAGCTTTCTTTCCTTCCTCTGTTATTTTTCCCCTTCTTCTGGGGATATTTTTCAGAGCTGTGTGATTGATACTTGATAGGACGCGATTGAGCAATAAAGCAAATATTGTTGCAGAGTCATTTCAGTGAAGTGACATTAAAGTTGTCATTTATTTGTTGTCATTTAATTGGCAGCTTGAATTAGGGGAATGTGTCAATGGATTTCTCCTGCTGGTTATGGGGAAAGCACATAAAATCATGTGGTGATGGGAAAAGGAAGCACTTTAGCTTTTCTCCACTGCACAGGAAACAGTCTTGCCATAATGTTCCACTGAGGCTGGGAGTAGTCCTTGGCTCTACAAAAGAGGAGGAAGAGTCTGTTTATTGTTAAATCTCCCTTAATAGCAGCATAAGTCTTCAGGAAACCTTTTAATAAAAAATCTGTTCAGAAGGGAAGGGGGTCTATGGAGCTGAAGAACTTGATGGTATTTCTCATTCTCATTGCAGCCTGAACAGTTATGGAGAAAGTGGAAAGGCAGAAGTGGATGAAACTCCACTTTTGAATGGTCAAGCAGCTGCAGCAAATAGAGATTTGCTTACAGAACCAGCTGGCACAGGCAAACAAGAGGTCAGACTGAGAAGCAGGGAACACATCAGGGGAGTAACTGGTCAGACATTGAGAGCAATGGAATGAGTGGTGGGGGATTCATGGAGAATGTTGCAGTTTTAATTTCCCACATCTTCCATTTTATTGTTGTATGAGATAGTATTGAGATAATTTTTAAACAATGCAGGTCTCACACTAAAACTTACCACAAGTGATTTGCTCTTTGGTTTTTCAGAGCAGCTCCACGAAAATCCCAGAGAAGCCTCCCCCCCCTCGCCACCTGTGTTTGTAGAGTTGTACAGCAAACGTTGTAATTACAAGTTGGTACAAGTTAAATTAATTGCCCACTAGTCTGTTTTTAATTAGAATCAGGCAAGCTTGGTAATCTTCTAACATGTCCAGGAAAGCTGGATGAGCATGTAAGTGCACCCATGCATTTTATTGATTTGAGTTAAAAATTCAGCTCCTGAAATGAAACCCATAAAAACCAAAGCACGTTCTGGGATCTGAGAGTCTCTTCCACACACAGAGTACCAATGTTTCTAAATTTCCTTTTCTCTGGATACAGAATAAAACCAAGAATATTTAACAGTTAATGCTGAGTATCTTATTTTAGAGAAAATTTTTTTAATAATAGTTAGAGCCATTGTTTTATAATTGCATATTTCATACCGGGGATGTAACAGTCACCACCATGAAAGCATCTCTGAAACACAGAGGGTGAAATACATCCCTTCTCCAACCCAGAATGAAATCTATCCCACCAAATTTGAAGCCTGGCACAGAAATAAATGTCATCCAGTGACTGTGGTGGCATTTGCAATATATCTCACATTTTCTGTCATAGTTACTGGAAAATACCAAGGTGTCTCAGAAATCCTGGCAGGGGATATTGATTGGGAAACACTGGAGGAGGGCTGAGTTTAAATGCAAGCAGTGTGGATCAAAGGAGCTGCTGCTGGTTACAGCCCGTGCTGACTGCATGGATGGGACACAATGTGAGGAAATAATTCCCAGAGATAAAACAGGGCCAAAGAATGCCAGGGACAGGGCAGGAGCTCCCAGTAAGACAGGACTAAGCCACCCCAGCCTGGGCTGGGTTCTGCTGTCCCTGCAGAGCAGGCTGTGGAGTCACCAGGCCAGGCTGGGCCTGTCTCACATAGGGGAAGCTGAACTGCCTGAGAGCCAAGCTTTTTGCTGTCATGCCCCAAAATCCTTCACTGAGGCAAGCAAGCACCTTAATACGGATTTAGATACCTATCTTTTAAGCACCTGAGATCTGTGGCTGTGTGGGTCTCCCGACCCGTGGGTGGGCGATGGCGAACCCAGCAGCCGAGCCCAGGGTGCCGCTGCTCTGCAGCCCCGAGCCCTGGGCTGGGCTTGCCGGCGTTTGTGCTCCCTGAGAGGGATCCCAGGCAAGAGCGAGGGAGAGACCCAATGCTTGCTGTCCAGAAGTATTTTATTTCCCTACACAGGGACAGAGGCAAATAGCCCCGAGCCAGGCTCGGGAAGGGGTTTTAAAGAATACAATAACTGCGGTTTGAACATAAGGTAACCAATGGGGGAGTTTTAAGGGAGGGATGAGGGACGACAGGGAGCAAATGGGAGAAATCCAGGGGTGGAGGGAGGTTTAAGGGGCAAATCATCTGGGAGGATTGGGATGACTGATAGAGAAGGTTGTCAAAGAACCTGGGCAGGGCGGGGGTGATGGACAAGGGTAGGGATAGGATTTTTCAAAATGACAGGGATATATTTGGAAAACTGGGGAGGAGAGGAAAGATTGGCACCACTGACAGACAGGTCAGTGGCGGGAAAACTTTAATGCAAACAACTTGGGAGGGACCACTCTGAGGGGAAAGAATAGGGGTACACAGGAACAAACCATTTAACAACTGACTAACATAGAAATACCTCATTCTAGCAGAACAATCAAATAAACTTAAAACAGAACACCACAGAGATCAAAAATCAGGCTGCAGGCTGGATCTCCTGTGTCTCATGTTTCCTCTGTGCTGTGCCGAGTGAAGGCTCTCTCTGTGTCCCTGAGGAGGAGCTGTGTTCCCTGTCTCTGAAACCCAGCTGAGGCAAGGTCAGAGCTGGCCAGTGCCACAGAGCCTGGCTCTGGCGGGGTTCATCGTTACAGGGAGGGGGAACGTTGCAGTAAGGTAGAAAAATTATAAAGAAAAGCCTTATAAAATCAGGCCTGCTCTGGCTGGCCTACCATTTTTTCTAAGGCAAGCTGGCACTGAGCAAGTTCCCACGTGAGAGCAATCCTGGTGTAAGCAGTCCATTAACGTAACAATCTATTCCTGGGTAAAAAACAACTTACACCTCTATAAACTGTTTTTACACCGTTAGATAGAAAAATGAAAACTATCTCTCACAAACAACTTTTTCTGCATGTACACACTGACAGTTTGAGTGACCAATCAATACAGAATAACAACTTGTTACTGGCCGATAAAGTAATTGGCAAGAAAGCTACTGCCCAATTGGAGTCACACACGGGGTCTGTAAAACTGTATAAAAAAAGGAGTGATGTGAATAAAGAATGGCCTTTTTCCACCATGAGGAAAATGAAGTCTGTGTGATTTATTCCCATAGTGTCTTGGAAATGTTACAGTGGGATACAGTCAAATAACTGGAGGCACTGATGAGATGATGTTTTGAAAACCCTTCCTGCCCTGTAAGCCAGGACTGACTGGATCACCCATGCTTGGAGCCACAGGTCAGCTTCTCCTTCCAGGATTTGGCTCTTTCATGTGCTGAAAAGTGCATCATTTACACACCAAGTCTGGGTAGAGATTTACCCTAGGGTGATTGATACAGGTTAAATTCAGACATGTAAATTGAAAGGAGCATGGAGCATGCTGGTTAGGGCCAGGTAGCTCAGAGTTTGAAGGATTTATTTTCTTTATTCCCATAGGGAAGAAGTAGGAAGACTGGGCTGCCATGGGCATCTCATTCCCTTGGCTCTCCTGAGACCAAACCACCCTTAACCTGCAGGACTGGGGACAGATTGCTCATGGCTTTGTGAGGTGACAGCACACAGGACGGCAGGAGAAAGCAATTCTTAGAGGGTAAAATCTGGCTTTTAAAATTTTGTTTGACTTGGAGGGCCTTTTTGCAGCGTGTGATCAAGGCCCCTGCTC
The DNA here is from genome assembly GCA_013397155.1 of Irena cyanogastra. Classification (NCBI taxonomy): domain Eukaryota; kingdom Metazoa; phylum Chordata; class Aves; order Passeriformes; family Irenidae; genus Irena; species Irena cyanogastra. The sequence continues at coordinate 27,365 of VWZV01012189.1, read as the reverse complement.
CACAGTCCTGACCATTGTGCCTCCTCATTCTGGCACTGAGAGTCCCCTCAGAGCACCCACTGTCATTTCCTAAATACACAGGGATGCCCTCTTAGCCATTTCTGCTGCTCTCTCCTTCCCCAGCTCTTGGAAAGCTTAACATGATCTCTCCTGTGTCTCCTTTACGTGCCAAATTTTCAGCAGATTTCTTCTGTTTATGTGGTGCATGTGCTTGGAGGAAGTATTTTCTCTTTTCCAGGTTTCTTGTGCCTTTTTTGTAAGTGCATTTCCCACTCTGCTCTACCATATTGCACCTGCCAGGCTGGTTTTTTTTCTTTCTTTTTAATACTGTAAATGTGTCTTACTTTCATTAACCTCCTGGTTGGCAAAAGAAGAATCACAGCCCAAACATGTTTATATGAAGCTGACTTATTATCCAAGACTGGAATAACAAGTGTTTCTATGGGATGAGACTGTGGGAAGAAGCATGAAGGACAGGCACTAACTGTCCTTTAAGGAACTCAAACCTAATACTCTCCTGCTGTTAATTCCTCATTTTGCTGATCTCCAGAGTCACGGCAGTGGAGCAGTTTGAGGAGGTCAGGGCTATATTGGCTTAAAAATGGTAAATGCTTTAATAAATGGATCTGTAGAGCTGGTGTCAAAGTGCCACAAAGGAGAGGCAGGCAGCAGGGACAAAGGGCTGCACTTCGGCCGGGAGGCAGCCCCGTTTCATCTGCAAGCCAAAGCCCCTGGTGCTCAGGTACCTCTTCTTGCCTCATTAAATTGTCTGTGTGCTTAGGTGAGAGAGATGCAAAGTGCAGCAGCAGTGTACAGTGCTTACATAACCTGAGTGATTTCTGCAGCAATCATTGGAGGAGTTAGCTAATGGCAGGGTACGGCAGCCTCCTGCTGAGTTTCCATTACCTTGTAATTTTCAGCTTGTTCACTGTTGCAAAAATGCCCCTGTCTTGTAATTCCTCCAGCATTCATGTCTCATCTTCTCCAGGCTTGAAGTACATAAGATGCTTTCTGCAGGGGGATTTATTGAGATAAGTTATTGAAGTCGAGCTCTGAGGCAAGCATCCAATATTATGCTATTCATCTCTGAATTTATGTTCCTTCTTTCTTTTGAAGGTCTAATGCAATCACAAACAATTTGTTTTGTATATGTTTAAAAATTCATCATTTTCTTGTACAATGGAAAAACAGCACTTGTATCTCATTAGTTGTGGGATTCACAAAACATCTGGCTTTTCCTTTTGATGTAATTTTTGTGTGACTAAAATTCTGCCTTCATTTTGAGTGGTTCAAATGAGGAGGTAAAATCACTCTGCCAGAAACTCATTGCATGTGCCCATGAGTCAACCTGCGTAATCCTACAGTTTAAGACAATTATCTTTTTTTTTCCCTCTGGCATACTCTGATCATCTTTGTGGCATATGGGAGAAGCTCTTTCTGCTGACACTCTCACAGGGAGGGTCTCTGTTCCTTGGTTCTTTCTTCTGCTAGAGCCCCTGGAGCTCCCTGTGCTCAGTGCTGTACAAATGTTTCAGAGTGCAGAGCCTGGTACTGAGCTTCCAGCTTTCAGTAAGTGAGAGAAAGGTGGTAGGATTGTCCCTGCCCTACAGCTGTGGGTGTTAGTAGAGGTTTTAAGGGCCAAACACATAAAAATGCCACTGGGTAGAAACTGAATTCAGTGCTTCTGGAATAAACCAGACTCTGAGCAATCTGGCCAACCTCACTTGGGATATCTGTGGTCGAGCTGGGAATTAACCAAGCCCTCTTCTTCCCTTTTCTTAACCACAAGCCACCACTTATTTTTGAGTAGCTGACATTTGACTGTAAGCTGAATGTTCAGAAAGAATAAAGAGACCCCAGGAGCCTCAGCAGATGAAGAGTCAAGTGCTGATCACAAGGAAGACTACTAGGATAAAGCTTGGGCAAGGTCTTTAGGGCTTACTCCAAAGCACACCAGAGTCAGGAAAAGTCTCTTCGAAATGTCAGGTCAGGAACTTGCTGCTGCTGTGTCAGATGTTGCTGCTGTGTGCTTCTAACATAATAGTGATTTTCTTCTAGGGCAACAAATCACTCTGCCCAGGTTGATAGGGAGGAAAATGTGACCAGACAGCAAAATTTCCAAATTTACAGAAATGGTGAAATATCCTGGGTCTACAAAATCTGCTTAAGGCAGGATGTATTTTCCTTTGCACAGGGTTAACAATATTGTTGAACTGTTCAGTTGTTCCTGACAAGAGAGGTGAGAAAGCAGCTCTAAGCTCCACGAAGCCACACATAAAACTTCAGAGAAGGGTTTTCTGCCCAAGTGACTCAGCAGCAGCTGACAGCTCCTGATTCCACCTCCTGCCATGTCTGCCAGTCTGGGCAGATCTGTTCATTTGTAGAGCTTAATCCACTTCCAGCCTAGTGGAAACGTCAGAAATTCAATGGAGATCTGTACCTGCCTGGGATGGCTGTGGCAGGGCTCAAGATGCAACTGATCTCTTTTCATAAAGGTGTCTGTTTCCAGATAAATGCACAGAACAATGTGAGGGCTCTGGGGTCACTGGGAGATGCCAACATTCACCCTGGATCAGCTTCACCCATGGATGTGTACATGCACTGCTGCCAGGGCACAGCTGTGTGCTGGTGTTGGTGGATTGTTGAGATACACAAGACAGATGATGGACTTTGGACCTGGTCAGCATAAGAGATTTGATGGACAAAATGCCTTGGCAACACCAAACAGAACTTTGAGGATTGAATCAAGACTGCAAAAAGATTCAATCAGACTGACTTACCAGAAAAAGAAAATTACATCAGACTTCTGCAAGCAAGAGATGTTTAAAATGTATAAGTTTATGTGATGATTAACCCAACCCTTGTAGTAAAACATTACTAGCCTTACTAGAATAAGTATACAAACAGTTGTACTTCACAATCAATTTGGGTTCTTTGACCATCTCACCGAGTGCCTGTGAGCTCAATGGGGATCCATCTCACCCAAGAGAGCCCAGCTACTCGAAATGGCATAAAAATAGCAGGATGGCTTCTGAGGCAGTGTTGGAAACAGAAAAAATATTTCATAAAAGGCAAAAATAACAAAACTCTTAGAGACAAAACCCGAGCCAGGGGCAAGAGGTTCTTGCTCCTGCTAAAACACCCCACAAAAGCAATCAGTGCCTTTGTTCTCTTCTTTTTCTAGTGGATTGTTTAGGCAGGACTTCTTGGCCTTGGTCCAATCGGCCCGCCTCAGGTCTGAGGTGAAGTCCCAAAGGTCCTATGAGGTGTCTCTGCCCCAAATTTGGGAGAGAAACTTCCGGGCTTTTTGCCTGTTTGAGCAGATAAAGAACAACCTGGTCACCCTGTGAGCAGGGGCACATCCCTACATGCCTGTCTCTGTCTTCACGGCCGATAGTGGATCCCCTCTGCCTCCAGTTACACCCATTGCCCTCATTCCTCATGACCTCCTGTGTCTATCCTTGTAGTCTGGCAGGTTGCAGTTTACATTCCTGAGGCAAAATCTCATTTCCAAGGTACATCCACTAGTTACAGTATCCTGAAAACAGTTGTCACTGGCCTGGTCCATCCCTTGTAGTCTCCAGCTGTTTCATCTCCCCCGTGGCAATCATGTCAGACTGAAAAAAATTGCTTTCACAGAGGAATCTGTCTTTCCAAAAGGGATTTACAGGCAGTGAAAAGTCAAGCTGCCATGAAACTGTGTGCAATCTGCTGATGGGGGCTGTGTCACAAATGAGTGTTTTAGGTCACTTAAAGAATCACTAGCAAAGGTATTGGCAAAAGCAAGTTCAATATAAAAGAGAAAGCATGACAAAGTTCTTGGGCAAGGCTCTCTCTATTGCTTACTAGATGGTTAAACACGNGCCCAGGACCAACCCTGCCCTTCAGCAGGTCTCCAAGCACAGCACACCTGAGATTTCCTGGGCTGGGAGAGGCCCCAGCAGAGGGAGGTCCCTGGTGCAGCCCAGGAGGCCCCAAGGCTCTCCCTGGGGACTGCTGTTTGTGGGTCACGAGAGGTGGGCTCTGTCACTGCCATTTCCCACCCTGGCTGCAGCCCAGGGCCGTCACTGCCTTAGGAATTATGATAACACAATTGTTATTTTCCAGGGAAATGTGAATGAATGAGTTTCCAGGACCTGGTTAAAAAGCAGGAGTTTGTTGGACAGCAGTAGTTCCTGGGAGCTGACAGGGTTCTGATAAGCTCAAGAGGAGCTGAGCCCAAGGGCTGTTCATCCAGAACAAGACCTAATGAGGATTTATGAGGCCATAATACAGCCTGGGGAGGGGGGATGCACCAGCACAGGCTGGCACAGCAGCCAGGTGCCAGGACCTCAGACCATCCAGGTCAATGTAGTGTGGACACAGTTAATGAGATCTGGGTTGCTGCCTCCTATGGCCACTTTCTAATGGCTCTCTTGGAATAGTCCATCTGGTCAAGGGGCATCTCTCCCCAGCCTGTGTTTGGGCTGGCTGCCTGTCCCTGCTCTTTCTACTCACAAAGGATGACCCAGGGGTTGTACCAGGAGTCAGGGCTGTGGAGAAGCCCAGGCTGGTTCTTCCAGCCTCCCTTGCCAAGCCTTGCCTCAGGAGGAGATCAGTGCAGACAGCCATGCCAGCAGGGCAGCTGCAGAGCTCGGGTGGCTCCAGTCTAGCTGTGGCTGTGGACACAGCTGAGGATGGGTCTCCTCATCCCCCAGCCACTTCCCAGCATCTGGGAGGTTCTGTTTCACTGTATTTAGACATGGTTGAAAGGGTACCAGCTGCAAAACAGCAATTTCAGCTGTGAATTTGGATCGTGGGTTTGGAGCTGAGTTTATTTCCCTGTCACTAAATATGTCTGGAGGAGGCTACTTCATCTATTTGAAAGATTTTTATGTGCATATAACACTCAGGTACATAATTAATAATTTTTCTGTCCTTGCTGTACGGTACCAGCTACTTACCTGCTCAAACAAAATTCTTCCAATGGGTCCAGTCACTCTCAGAGGTGTTTGTGAAGCTGGAACAAAATTCTCCCCATAGAGCAGCTTGCAGAAGCACACCAGAAACTATCAGGCCCCATAACGTCACCTTGATAGAGACTATAATTACAAGTAGATTATGTAGAATAAAGTTAACCCATAGTTAACATCAGTGTATAAAAAACACCAGGAGTCTTCATAATCAGTTCATCAGAGAAAAGTAACTTTTGTAAAAAAGCAGGATATATTGCATTTATAACAACCTGGCAACTACAAAATGCCTCCTGCTTAAAAAAAAAAAAAAAAAGCAACCCTGCGTTTTGGTCTAAAAGTTCATTTTTCATAATCTATTTTTGATGAGACATGGTTGTGTTGGCTCTCATGCCTCAGAGGACACCCTCTGAAGTGGTGTGTCTCTGCCTACCCCTGGAATTTGTACTTTGGGAGATTTCCCAGACGCTCAGGAAGGCAGAAGTTATTCTATCAAAGCAGGCCTTTAAGAACAGCCAAAATGTGTGCACCAGGTTTGATCCTGCTGTAGATAGATGACCCAGTTCTACTGGGGGCAACAGACTTGCTTCACTTGTATTTACTCAGAGCTTTCTTTAGTCATTTGTTTTGTAGATGAAGAGTATTATTTCTAGAATATGGTGAAACATCTGAGCTGAAAGTTTATCTAGCTATTTCTGTCTTATCTTAAGCATATTTTGGGATTCTCTGAATGCACTGCAGTTTTACTAGCCAAAATCTATTGTGTTTTAAAAGAAGCATAATTTGGAAAACTTCTGCTTCTATGTCAAAGGCTTCTAGTATTGGCCAGATCATATTCTGATATTATTTAGAAACTCTTCATTTGTGGCTTGGAGCCACAAGAGGAGATCATGTGCACTCCGAAATCCTTTGGTCTGAATGTGGCCAGTGTGTCCTTCAGCCTGTGTGTTTGTCACACTGGAGTCCTCGTGAGTCCTTGTTGCAAAACCAGATCCTCATGTGTATCTTCTCCTGGAAAGGGAGGTTTGGATGGATTTCCATGGAGGAGATGGTGAGGACACCGCATTGTGTGTCACTGTGGAGAGGAAACCACAGCTAGCTCTTTCCTGCCTAAAAGGCAGGAAAATAGGAAAACCCAGTGATATTTCTCACTGCATGTGTGATACACTCAAGAGGCCATCATTTAATATTGAGGTCCTTCTTATTTTGCTCCAACATGCAATAAACATCCCTAGGGCCTCTCTTGGGCAGCAAACTCAGAGGATGCTCAGAGCAGTTGGGTCTGAGCCTGCAGTGCCCTGTGCTGTATTTGACACATCTGTGACAGGTTCACAGGCCACAGCAGGTGTGCAGCCAGCCTGGACTCACCCACCATGGGTTCCCCTGGCCCTGAAGGCTCTCAGTCCCTGTCCACTGCTGCCCTGGGGACCAGGCTGTGCCTGGCCAGGGTGGCTCTGCAGCTCCTGGAACAGTTCTGGGTTTTCTCCCGGCGCCCAGCTCAGCGGCACATACAAGGGTGAGATGGCCCTGGGGAGGGTATCAGGCCAGGACCTCACACATTCAGCAACAGGAGAAGGCTCCTTCCCCCAGGGACAGAGATTTTGTGCAGTGTCATGTTTCTCAGAGCTGTGTTTTCATGTGTACAGCTCAGGCTATTTGTGAGATAACCCCATCTGTCTCCTACACAGCTTCATCTCCCCACCCATGCTTCTGGTCTGTCTGGGGCTTACCTGAGGGCTTAGCTTAAAGGAACAGTATTTGCAAAGAGAAACAAGTTACCTGACATGTTATTTAATCTGTGTCAACTGTTTAACATGAGAGGTTTCATTCATTTATTTATTCATCCATCCACTTATTTTTATACCTTCCTGTGAACACATGGCTATAATCACTGTGAGGTGCTGCAGTTTGAAGCATTGCTCTGGTAAAACATGACAGCTTTTGTCTTTCCTCAAAGCTCCCAGAGCTTCAGAAGAAGATGGAGAATTGGAAAGTGATCTCATTATCCTCTATTGAGCATTAACAAAACCCTGGCACTAACACAGTGAATACATATGGACGTGAAAATAATTGCTTAGTGCAAGTCGGGTTTGGATTTTCCCTCTCACTTTATTATCTGGATGCTGAAGGGAATATTAGTGAATTGTAGCATGGGAAAGTAGGTCAACATCAAACCTGGATGAGAAATGTGGTCAAAAAGTACAAGACTGACCCTCTTATAGTGGGCAATTGAAAGATACCTTGAAATTACAGAATGATCCGACAGCTCTTCCTCTGCTTGCGCTTTTGAAGAGCTTGGCAGTGAAACTGTTGTGTAGGCATGTCCTTAAAAAACAAAAAAAAAAAGGAAAAGAGAAAGAACTCTGTATTGATTTAGACAGAAAAGTCAAATGTTTCTGGTGCTGCAACTGTGATAATAAATTAAAAAATATTTCAGAAACTTCTGGCTCTCAACATGAGATGCCAAGGGGATATGTGTCCTGGAGGAGAAGCCCCTCAGTGTGGCAGGGGGTAGTGGGACAGGATTGATGACTGTGCTGCTGAGCCTTGCACAATGCTCAGCTTTGGGAGGGCTTTGCTCTAATGAAACCTTCAACCCTCCACTGCCTTGCAGCCCCTGAATAGCAGCTGCCAGCACTGAGAAGCTCAGCACAATAGAAGAAGGGTCAGACTGAAAAAGTGGAACTGGACTGGAAAAGTGGTAAAAAAGAGATAAGGGGACAACAAGAGTGTAAGAGAAAAAGTTGTGGGGTTTTGGGGGTTTCTTTGCCTTTGGTAAGAGCTGATTGCAGCATTCCTTGTTGGAAAAGGCATTGCTGTGGGAGGTGAGGTTTGTACCCAGGGGTTTCAGTGCATTCTCCCAGGAATGGCCTGTCTGTAATGGCTCCAGGGAAGGGCCAGAGCTAATCCATCCTCCTGTTTGTCTCACCTTTCTTTCTGGGCCTGCAGTGATGCAGCAGAGCCTCGTTTTGTGAGGTGCCATTACCAGCAGAGACTGAGCACACTCCTCCTGCCCCAGAGTGGGTACAGTTTCCATGCGAGAAAAAAGGCAAAGTTTCTGTAGAGCAAAGGAAAGCAGGTGGAAGAAATGAGGTGAAGTGCTGGTGTACCACCTGTCTTCCTTAATGTCAGGAGGGGAAGGTAGGCTTAAAACACATCAAACTCAACACTTCCTCTAAACTTCACTGTTCTACAATTAAACGGACTAAAAAAGGATAAAAGTGTCATTTCTTCCCACAGGTGGTGTAGGGAGTGTTGACTCAGATGACTGTAATTTGGAAGAGTGTTGATCTGATTTAGCTCTGGGGAGCACAGAAATGCCAGTTTTGGCACAAGGGACGTTATGGATTAAGCTATGAACCACTTAAGCCTAGTCAGCAGACTGGAAAATAATTCTCCCATGGCCAATCTGATAAATGACCTGATGCTCAGGTGGAGCCACAGTCTTCGATCCAAAATCTGTTTTCTTACAGGTACATTGACATGCAAAACACCAAGGTGATGAGGATTTTTTAAACAAAAGAAAATTCAAGAATTTTAATTAAAAGGTGTTGTGTTTCTTCTGTTTGCTAATCACATCTCTTTTTTAACAATTGTCACAAACATCTCCAGCACTGTGGCAAGGACACAGCATAACGTAAAAAATACTGGGGAAAATATTGCACACAGACTTCTCTAAAGAGAGAGGTGGAACAGCCTTTGGTTTCAATGGCCTAATGCAGTCAGGAAACACAAGATTTCCCTGACCTTAAATGCTTCCTTTGGATTGATTTTTTAAAGGAATAGCCATTAATACAACACATCTGCTGCAGTGCCCTGCAGAACCTCTGGGGTTTTTAGACGACTACAGATTTTGCTTTTCAAGAGTCACAGTTTTGTCTGCCTCTTAAATACCTGTTTGCTTTTCCCCTTGAGCAGGCACTGGACACATCTCTCACCTTCTTCATCTCCTTGTGCTTCGGGATGGGAGCACCAGCACACATCCAGAAGCTGTTGGTGTGCTCTGTGATCTGGCTGCACATGGCCTGAGTGAAGCCACCCCAAAAGCAGGAAGCTGATATGTTGCTCATTGTAAAGTTAATGCTCATTTTCCTCACATGGATTCAAGCACTGGTTCAAGCACTAATCTGAAATGAAGTGGTGTAAAACTGGGACAGCTTTCTGGATAGCAGCAGTGGTGCTTCAGGTGCCCCCTTGCACTGCAATCAGGACATGAGCTGTTGTGTACTCCAGAGATGAGTGGGGTCAAGGGGAGAGCAGACTGCAGAGCCTGACTTTGGTTGGGATGGGACTGGGGGCTTTCCTCCCAGCAGTTCTGAACAAAGGCAGCTCCAGACACGGTGCTCAGCATGTTGAAATTTGATTTTATGGATTGACACGGATTTCATTCAACACAGGGATTTGCATAAAATGGCTAATGGTTTATGCTGTGATAATACAAAAGTCAATAACAGCGTCGAGGGGAAAAAAGGACAGATCAGTGTAGAATGAGAATGCCTACCAGGAATCTCATGACCTAGAGAGGAGGCTGGGAGAAAGAGTTCTTGCTGCTGGCAGAGAGCAGAAGCCTCAGATAACACAGCAGAAAGGTGCCGCCTGCAAGGTGAGCAGTGTCTGTGTGCCATCCCAAGGAAAGGGTGCGGCATGTGGGAGAAAAGGGAACCATATTGAAAAAAAAAAGAGATTTTATCTGAATAATAAGGCAGGAAGCTTGGGCTTATTTATCTGCTTTTGAATTTTAATGATCAGTTCGAGTGATAATTACAGAATTTCTATATTTATATAGAACCAGCACATAAAATAGCACAATTTGATATTTATGAAGTGCCAGTTTTCCATAAATACAGAGATTTGTTAATGAGCGCTGGGAACTATTCATTAAAATTCAGAAGTAGATAAATAATGAATAGGAATTGCTGTTTATTCATTAAAATCCTTAAAAAAAAGGCAGAGAAAAAATATCTCCTCACTTATTGTTGATGAATCCAGCCTGTTTTATAAGCGATTTGTTTTAATTAATGCCATTTGACAGTATTAGTGCCAAAATAGCAGAGAGTCACTCACACATTGCAGGCTATAAGTAGGTCTGCATTAAAGCATCTGAGGCCCTGGAATAAACAAATCTGGGCCCAGTTTGAACATTCCTGACTGTCTCAGCCATCAGTTCATCCCCACTTGGGAAGGAAGGGTCAGTCAGTCAATGCCTGTGTGATGTGGGTCCCCTGTGGGCTGTGGCTTCTGCAGGGATTTCTGTGCTGCTTCTGAGGGAGGATTTATCTTTCTTCAAAGGAGAGCCTTGCTGGTGAAATATCAACAGAACAGCAGATTTCAAAGGAAAGGCACAGTTTGAATTTGGTACAGGTCACATGGCTTGTGCCAACCTCTCTGCAAACTCAGCCAAAGGTAAATATTGGTTATATTCAGGTCCTTAGCTTTCAAATCTCACTTAAGAACCTCAGAACTGACAGCTGTTCTTCTCAGGAGATGAGAACTTTGCCCAGATTTGAGGTCTAGGTTGTGGCATTGCTTTTTGGGACCCTCTGCCCTGGTTTGTGAAGGGTGGGGAGCATGTCTGCCATGGATGCCTTGATGTGGAGATGGGCAAGGACACTGTGCTGGGGCCAAGGGGTTCAGTATCAGGTTTGTCACCAAGGCCTTTCTGGTGTGAGCCCTGGGCACTCCAGGTTGTCCAGGGGCATGTCTGGTGGAATGGTGTTGGAAGGGAAATGGACATGTGTGAAACATCCCTTCACAGCACATGGATGCACCCCTGGAAGAGTTACTTGTGAGTGAGGATACCTTGGGTTTTGTGTAGTGCAGGATGAGGAGTGGCTCTGTGTGCTTGGAAACCTGGATGTGTATGTGGTGGAGCTGCCCATCAGCTCAGCATTCAGACCACTGAAAAATCTGGACCAACAAGATGTTGGGGCACCACCAAGGGGGCACAGGCTGCCAGGAAGCAAAGTTCCAGCCAAAGCCCTTTGTTTGTAGCAGTCCTTTTCTTCCTCCACCTGTTTTGTTCCCTTTTATTGCTTTGTTCCATACACAAACTTGTGCTTTTCCACCCTTTGAAGTGTCCTGCACGGTGTGGAGGTGGCAGCTATGGATGCTGATGAGTTTCTGGAAGCCTTGGAAGAGTTTTGTTGGTCTTTGGGAGAGCTCACTCCCTTCCCCACAGCCAGCCCAGGAGGGTGGGGGAAGAGCCAGGGGGGCTTTCCCTGTTGGATTTGGGGCTGCTGGATCAGGCCCTGGGGCACAGGCTACTTTGTTTCTGGCTTTTGCTGTGGAGTATAAGGAGAAAAGTAATGCTGTCAGTGGTGTAACTGTCAAGAACACAAAGTAAAGGGCTGTCAGGGAGAACATGGAATTGGAAATGAGGATACAGGGGCCCCTTTAAAAGAGTTTCTTGTCTCTTTTTGAAACCAAGACAGACAAAATGGGGCTTAGGATATTAAAAAGAGTCTTAACGGCATTTGTGCTGTAAAAGGTCCCCTCTCCACTTTTCATTCCTTCTGTCACTGCTTGACCTCTTGTCTTTTCCCTGAAGTTGGATTTAAAACAATAAAATGGGGGGGTGTTTATGTAAAATACCAAACTGACTCCTGTGGGGAACAGAATTAATTCTACTCAGGAGCAGAAAACGAAACCCAGGAGCATCAAAGCGTAGACATAAATTCAATATCCCACTGAGCCCATCACTTAGGGTACTTCACCCTTTCGTGCATGTCTGTCTTTCAATCAAATGTAGATGTAGGGAAAGGGTTTGTTTTAGTTTATCCTGGTGCTACGAAAGCAGAAAGGAAAGAGCAGCAGCAGTCACTGTCTGTTTGCTGCGTGAGGTTTATAATTTCACAAATGCCAGATGCATTAATCCAAGCTGTCATGTTGCAGCTCTGTTTGTAGATCAAATGGGATTAAAAGATTTAGTTGAAGCTTTCCTAATACATTTAAATAATATGACTAGAAATGTAATATTCGGGAAAATGAATATTTTAGAGGTACAATTTGAGGCACCTGATGTATTAACACCTGCTATAATAAAAAAGAACAGAAAAGACATGGTCAAAATTCTGCAAAACATGCCACTAATTCATTCTGTGTTAGCACCAGGTATGTGGCCTGACCCTGTCTCTGGCAGGGCTGGGTGTGCTCACCTATGGAAATCCAACCAAGACGCTGTAGTGCAATTATTCCTGTGCAGGCCTCAGTGTTAGGGATACACTTACACACTTTGCTGGAAAGGATTTTTAAAAATTCCTACAGTACTATGCCCATTTCTTCCCTTTTTTCCCCTGGCATACCCACTGCTACCTCATAACTGGGAGAACCAGCTTAATCTATTGTCTCTTTTTGCCCAGTGATGTCTGTTTAAAAAAACCCCTCTTTTTAGTGGTGGAATTTCCCAGAAGTAGGACATCCAGTGCACAAGTTTTGTTGAGCAGGAGCAGCATGGACCATGTGACTGAATAAAGAGCTGATATAAAACACCTATTTAGGACTGACTTATTCTGCACCCAGGAGCTGTGGTTGCAGCAGGAGCAGAGGCATCCAGAGCTGCTCTGGTTTTGGTCTGGTGCAGGTGAGTGGGACAGCAGGGAGGAGAGCTCTGCTCTGTGGCTGTGGGCAGCCTGCAGTGCTCACTGCAATGAATTGCACCATCTTGTCAGTTCGACACTGAAGTGGCAGCAAAATAATTTCAAGCATGTTTTCATCAAATCATAGAGTCACAGGGTATCCTGGGATGGAAGGACCCACAGGGATCAATGAGATTAATTCCTGGTCGTGCACAGACCCCCAAACAATCCCACGCTGGGAGTGATGTCCAAACCCTCCTGGAGCCCTGGCAGCCTTGGGGCCATGGGCAGTGCCCAGCAGCCTCTGAGGGAAGAACCTTTCCCCAAAATTCAACCTAACCCTCCCCTGATGAGATGAATAAACCTAAAGACTGGTCCAAAACTGTATGTTTAAATGTGTTATGTTGTTAAGATGGTGTTACTTACCTTATTATGTCTGTACTTTCTTGTTCTGAGTAGTTCTTGAATCTGTACTCCTGGTTCCCAGTTTCATGTTCCCCCAATCCCCAGTATTCCTAGTTCCCCTATCCTTAGTTCCCCTGTGGGAAATGGTAATGGTAGAGATAAAACCTGTTTGCCCTGGGAGGAAGCCTTGGTTTGAATTAGAGAGAAAGTCCAGCCTCATTTCCCAGAGTTCGCTGCTTTTCTATGCAAATGAAAAAGTGCCTGTTGTAGAGCAACACCCCAAGCCTAGAAAGTTCTTTGTGCCTTGTACCCTCCTTGACCTAACACCCCACGTCACTCCCTCAATGTACTCCTCTTGGCTTTTCCCCCATTCTATCATCTGTGCCTCTTCTCCCTGTTGGTTACACAGCACCCTTCCCTCCCACCTTCTCCCCAANCCCCCCGCCCCCTCCTTCCTCAGACTTCATGAGTCAAGTCAATTTCCTTGGAACTCCCGTGAGGAAGGAATCCCGACTCTGCAGCGTAGGCAGCAGATTTGACTCCCATCTCCTGCTCTGTGGTGCCCAGTGGGAGCAGCAGTGGTGTGCACAGCCCCTCGAGTTCCCCTGCCATAGCTGATCCTAATAAAGGCTTTTGAAAAGGAGAAGAAGGTCTCCTAGCCTGTTTTTATCACCTGACACAGCTCCAGCCATTCCCTTGGACATTAGGGCATGTGAAGGGCCTATAGTGATGACATGGAGAGGAGAGAAACGTGAGGTGGCTCTGCCTGTAGTAGGTACACCAGCTTGCAGCAGTGCCCTTTGGCTAGGCAGCTGTACTCCCCACACAGGAACAGCTCTGGAGATGAGCTGTTAAGGGTGAGCAAGAAGTCAAACAAAGAAAGCTTTGGCTGAACAGAGACACGATTGCTCCTTCTAAGCCCACAGGGAGTGAGAGAGTTTATGCTGAGATGGTGAAGAGCCCTTGAAGAGGAGAAATAGGTATAGACTGGCCATCAATAAACCAGAAACCACAGGCTACCGCAGGAAGGAACTTCTGGAGCAGCAGGAGTGTGGGATGTGCACTTACCAGTCTTACAACAAAGCTTCTCTGTCTCAGAAGGGCTTGTCTGGCAACCACAGGAGCCGGGAGCCACAGGCACAGGAGGCTGGAGTTAATGAGCCCCAGCCCGTGCAGCCACCTGGGGGCTGCTCACATTGCCCGGGGCAAGTTTGCCAAACAGTGCCTGGAAGGTTAAATCAAGGCAGACTGTAGGGAGGGGGAGGTTTCTGCAGAGATCAGCACCAAGCTGTGAGAGAAGGAGGTTTGTTTAGTGTTTCTGGATATCGTGGGAGTAGCAATTATATACTGGGCTGAGAAAAGAACTGCTGGCACCTCCATCTTCACGGCTGTGCGTTGTTCTTCAGGGTCCTCAGGATCATCTAAAGGTGGCAGCATGGTCTTCACCAGGGTCTGGGTGCAAGTGTTGTTAATTTAATATCAATACCACTTTCTTTGAAAGAACCTCCTTCTTTTGGCTTGACCCGGCCAGTCTCCCATTTGAGACAGTCCAGCAGAGAATGAAATTAAGGTTAAAAAGCTTGTTGGCTTTCATTTGAAGAAAGAACTTGTGAAGCTTTGGGCAGCAAAGCATTTCCATTTTAACATCTGCTTTTCCCTATGTCAGTATGTGGCGTGGTAATTCATACAAATGTGGCATTTATATTTTCCAAATCAAGAGTCAGCTTAGCAAGGGCCCAGATTCTTGGTCATTTTGAGGTTTGGATGATGCTTTCTCCCTCTTTCCCACACCATACTAACCTATCTTCCCAAGCAGAGGCAGTCACTAGATCATTTTATGTCCCATTGTGCTGTTTAATACTTTATAAACCACCTGTCTCTTAAAGTACATCATACATACAAAATGGAAATTTCCTTCTGACTTTTGTTCTTAATAAAACAGAGAAAATAAATCAGAAACAAACTTATAGACCCTGCATCTTGCATGGCACAAAATGGTTCCATCTTGTATCTTCTGATTTTTTCCCCACCTCTCTGAAATTCTCTTATCTACTGACACAGTGAGAACTACAAGCTGTGAAAAATCAGTATTTGTGTTATATATTTTTGACAAGCCCTGGTATTATCCAGGGAACAATCCATTACTTACATACTGAGAGATGAGAGCATGTGCCTTTAACTCATGTTAACTCACCATGATTTCAAATATAAACACTTCACAGAAGTGGGTGAGGAGAATTGAAGGCATTAGGATTCTGTCATGTCCAGTTACAGTCAACCTTCACACTGTAGTCTGCTTCTGAAAATCAGGAACAGTGGGGTTTTGATCCAGTCAGTTTTGACTGAACTAGACAGCTGCTTTGCTATTGAAATATTTCAAAGAAACAGCTTTTTATTGAAAATATTTTCCAGGAGGGAAATATTCTCCCAAATCTTTTAAGGAATTGCTAGATCCTAAGTTAGGTCCAATTATAATGTGTCTGGTTAGCTGGGACCAGATTTGGGTAAGCCTTTAGGACAGAAGCCTAGATGGATTTCTGGACACACAATTTCTGGATTTCAGGTCAGCCACACACAAAGATAGCCAGGTCTCTGGTGAAATCAGAGCTGGTTTTCTCGAGATGTATTGGTGGGTGATGGAGTGGGATTTCCATGATCAATTTTCAGCCCCAGAATTAGCCAGGCTGGGGTGACAGGGGTGCTGAGGATCATACCTGCCCTTGCCAAGTGTTGCAGTGATGAACAGGCAGAGGCAGGAGCAACCCTGCCTGGAGCCAGAGCTGCAGCTGGGGTCCCCTCCCCTGCCAGAGCCCGCCTGGGGCAGGCTGATGCAAGCATCCCCTCTCCTGTATCCATCACTCACAGCCCTTCAAAGGCCTGAGCACCACTGTGGGGTCAGGGCCATGGCCTGATGGGATCCCCTCTGGCCTCACAGAACAGCCAGGTGTGTTCAGAGTCACCCTGAACTGTTGCCATAAACAGAGAGACTGCAGACTGGAGCACTCAGTGTGAGCAGGTCACTGAGCCCAGCTCTTGGGCTGGGTTTTGAAGCCAAAGGGATGGATCCTCCCTGCTGTTCCCTCTGTGCATATCAGCCTAAGCATCTTTATTTTTATGAAAATCCATCATCTTTACCCTGTCGTCCTCACGCCTCTGATGACAGAGTCCCTGTTTGAGGAGAGAATCACTACTTTGGGGCAGCAAGCCCTGTCCCTGCCTATCTCAGCTCAAAATGCTGCACAGTTTGATGAACTGCTCACACACAGAAAGCTCCTGATGTGTCTGTGTGCTTGCAGGAGTAAGACCCAAAGCAAATCAAGTCATCCATGACATCAAGACACACTTGCAAAAACAATTTTAATCAATTACAACTACAATTGCATGCTGAACAAGCTGCAACTGGGTTGTCTTATGTACCAGCTGATCATATTGGGCATGTAAGATTAAATTAAAGTTTTCTAATTGCGTTTAGGAACATACAAAATACTACAGTCTAAAGTGTATCCAATTAATTCTTCAGGCGTAGCCTAATTGGATGGAAATTGATTTATCATGTTTGGACCAAATGAGCCAGTAAGGCATGACTGGTACAGGAAGGGTAGGGAGAGCAATGTCTGTGTCAGTAATGCTTAGAGAAAAGAGAATGTCTGGAAGAAATGAAGGGTGTTATGGTGAAAAGTCTCTCTGAAGAGGGAAGAAATGATACATTCAGAGTCTCCATTGTTCATACATACAAAGTGACTGAAAAGCCTTTGGTTATTTCTGAATCTCCAGGAGATAGTTAGGTCAGCAAGGGAGGGAGAAAATTACTTTTTTAGGCTTTGTAAATATTATTGTTCTGTAAAAGGAGATTATCTGCTGATCAAGCCATTATACTAATGCTTTGTCAAAATGGGCATAAAATTGCTCCTTTGTAAGGGTTGTGCAGAACCTTTAGACAGCCAGGCACTCGGGCCAGGCTGGAAGGCATCACAGGAAAGGGCAGGTTCTTTGTAGGAAATAGCCTATTTTAGACTAGTTTCCATATCTTTTAAAGTTCTCTATAGACCTGATTAAACTCTGTAGCATTTGCCTGTAGTAATGGCACAGAAAGCTTTTGAATTTCTCTCCCTGATTCACCTTTTGCATAGGGAGAATATTCCCTCATTAACATACATTCAGCCTTATTCCGGCTGCCAGCCTGAGGAATGCACTGGCTGCTGATCTGCAGGTGTGATGGCCAAAAAGCACTTGCCAGGGAAAAATGTGTGCTGGAGGCTGTGGGTAGGTAACAGGGACCATTTGTGGGTTATCTGGGCAGGGCAAAGGTACAGATGTGGTGCTGGTGTTCTGTGCCTGCCTTGCACAGTCCCACGTCTGACTGAACGCTGTGCAGTGTGAGAAAGCACAAAACATTGTGCACCAACACCAAATGCAACCTTTTTTGCAGTTTACTGCTGTGTTGGGAGGACAAGGGTGTGGTGTAAGAGCCTGAAGGAGAGATGCAGGACTTCAGGCTGCTCTTTAAAATGCTGTTTATTGCATCCAAGATGTTACAGCAGTCCAGGGTCGTGGGTGACAGAGCCTGTGCCTACAGCTGTCAGCTCCAGCTGCAGACATGCCTGAAGACCCTTTAATTTTGGCTACAATGCATTATATACTTTTATATCTAAATATAAATTTAATTTTGGTTACAATGCATTATATTCTTTTCTTTGCTGAGCATCTTAATACATAACAGCCAATCTATACCTTTACTATTACCTATAGCCTATCATAACTGCTATAATTACCATATTCATGTCACTATTCTCCCATCACTAAAAGTTAGTATGTTACAGTTTAAGCTAGAAGTTGTTTTTCAGTTTTCTTACAGTGGAAAATTCTGAGACCTTTTTTCTACTTACAACATCGGCAGTCTTGCTTGCCTGTGGAATCTTTCTGCTTGGTAAAAACATCTTTTTGTTTGTGGTCAGCTCATCCTTTCCTCTAAGTCATAAAACCCCCTTCTAACTAACATAGCCTTTGCCTTCTTAGTTATCCGGTAAGACTGGCTCAGCAATTCTCAATTTACACATTGATTATTCTTCTATATCAAAACTTGCTTCCATCTCTATTTCTCTCTCAGATTCTACATTCTGAAATCTTTCTGCCAAGCATACATATCTGTTCAACTTTCTTGTCAAACTTTCATCCTTCCCAACAGTGTGGCAGCCAAAGCCTGCACCTGGGCTGTGGGAATGGGGAGCTGCGGGCTTTGAGGGGGCCCCTGCCTACTCAGACAGGGCAGAAGTGTTTGCAAATAGCATTTAACATTTGTGAATTGAGGACACAGCCTTTTTTATTCAGAAGTTCCCTTTGTGGAGGCAAAGGAAATGTCAGCAATAATATAAATGAGGGGTTCTGCTGTTGTCCCCCTCCTCAGGGTTGGAATTACCTTCTAGGTGTGTCTTCCCTCTGTCTCAACATCCACTTATGAGGGACTGAATATTTTCCATTTACCCAAATATTGTATAAGAAAAGAGGATTTTCATACTGAACAAACTGATTCAGATTGCCTATTGTACATTTTCAAGAGATGCTTAATACTATTAATAATATGAGTAAAATTAAATTTACTTATCACAATGAGAAGAAGAAGAATGAAGTTTATTAAATCTCCCCACCAAAAGTACTGACTTACTGAAAATAACAAGTCTTCATTAAGAAGAAGCTGATTTGCTCTAAGGAATTGCTTTGCTTGTGTAAAGGGCTGATTGCTCTGGCTCTGCAACACACGGAATGTCTCCTGGAGAAGAGCAGAGTTGTGCATTCTTGAATTTTATCCACATAAGTTCTTGTCGTTCTGCTCTTCCCAGAGTGAAATGAAAGCTTTAAGTGATGCCTCAGGTTTTAGCCTTTATAATTTTCAGATTCTGTGCTGCTTTAGTGTGTTGGTCTGGGCTTCATATCAGGGCATGGTGAGCTCTCTGCACAGAGCAGGGAGACAAAACAATTCCTGCTCCAGCTGGGGACCAAGGACAAATGATCCAAATCTCAGCCCAAGAGCACAAGCAACGTGGGCTGGAGAGAGAAAAACAAGCAGGATGGGAGTGCAGAACCTAAAGCTGGAATTGGACAATGAACTCCAAGATGCAAATGGAGCAGAACTGATAAAAGTGAGAGACCCCGTGCCCGAGCTGCATTTTGGGACCATTTTGGTTCATCTTGGGTGCAGCCGTGGCTGGGCTCTTGTGCTGCCCAAGGGGGATCTATTGAGGAAATCCTTTTAATAAGTCCCTACTTTATTCTTTAGCTCTGTTTGGCCTCTGTTCTAGGTCAGCCTTCACAAGGCATCATGAGCATCTGAAAAATTTGGGGTATTGGCACAGAAACTGAGGGGAGACCCTGCTGCCCCTGCCAGGGAGGGTCCAGCACTGACCTCTGTGGTCACACTGGGCAGCCTGTCCAAAGGCCAGTGAGGGGCTGAAGGATTCAATGACTTTCTGTTTGCTCCCTTTCTGCCAAAGAGGACACAACATTTCCTGGGCAGGTTATTCTCAGCACAGCTGTTAAACAGCTGTGGAAAATTCATGTACTCCCAAAGCTGGCCCTGACCTTGCAGTTCATGGTAGGGTACCTTGTGCATCTTGGCAAGCAAACATTGTGCAGTAAAGCAGAAAAAGGGCATGGATTGGTTTTACTTCCATTTCTTGTTGCTTTTCCCCCTATCTGTGGGTTCCCAGAGAAAATTTAGGCACAGCAAGTCCTGTCTGCTGGCTTCTTGGAGCACCAAAGCAGAGTGTAAAGTAGGGTGCAGTAAGGGCTGGTGTGTCTCACGTGCAATGCCTTTACAGCACTTCTGTGTGACTTTAAGCCTTGTTGTCAAGGTCATTGACATCCCAAACCATCCACAGTTGCACAAGGGAAAAAGTGGGATATTCCCCTTTTAACTTTGTAGCCTATGGGCACTCTGTCTCAATGATATTTTTCCATCAGGAGGGAGAACCTGGCTGCTGAGTGCAGCCAAATACAAAGGGGAGCCTGTGGCACACAGCAGTGCTGGCAGCCTAGTGCAACAACATGCTCTGACAAAATTTCAGTGAGTAGATGTACACTTTCACACCCGATTTCTTCTTAGAAAATCATCTTCAATGTTCAAGGTGTTGTTCTCTTTTGCTTGAAGGAGAACAGCCTTTAGCTCTTTGTAAGACATGCATTTAAATTTTTTAGTCAGTGCTGTCAAACACACAATATCAATTGGTAATATGGATTTATGTTCTAGATATATGTGGCCAGAGCTCAAACTGTGCCATGCCATGGGCATGAAAATGGGACATTTCCTGCCCAGCCAAGCTGTGCTTTTTGTTTTTTGCAACTTTGTAAGCTGGAGATGCACCACTGGTATAACAGTGCAAGGCTTCCCCAAAGCCACTGGACCTGCTGTGCTTTGCATCAGTCCTGGATCATCCTCAGAGCCTTAAAATGTTCCTCTGAATGACTCTGAGCCCATCCTCTCCTCAAGTGAAGCCAGCCCAGAATAGAAATTGAAAAGCAGAAGGAAAAGGCCAGAGACAGACACAGATCAGAGCAATCTGGTGCTGTGAAAGGAAATCCCTGTGGAGGCTTCTGGGATTATTTAAAGGAGGTGGTAAATGACTCAGAATAAAAACATAACATAGTTCAGAATCACCAGCTGTGTTTTCCTTCCTACGATCTGACAGTGCTTGTGTGCTGTGTCTGACAATGAAAACAGAGCAAAATTCTGCTGCTGGAGTTCACAGGTTGCCAGATTTCTGGGCAATGAGACACTCTTGAGAGAGAAACTCTCCCTCGGACAAGGGAGAGACCTCCTACCTGACTCCTCCTCAGCAGCCTGTTCTGGGGTCAGTGAGTCCCAGTCTCATGGATTCACTGACTTTGTAAGGAGATCCACGTACATGCTGCTGTTATAAATGCTTAGTAATAGCTGTTACAGAGGTGACTAACACATGTATCAAATGGTTATGTGCATAATGGGAGCTGACACTGGAAGGCATTCATAAGCAGCTGTGCCTCTGCTGGTCTCATAATAATCTGTGCAAATTGATTAGCTACTTATCCAAACACCCTTTACCTAACCCTTTGGAAGCTGCTCATGAATACACCTCTAATACAACCTACTCTCCCTCAGTGCCTTTCTGGCCTTGGACACAGTGCCAGAGGAATCAAGTGTATTAATTCCTTGGAAGTCCAGCTACTGAGAAGCACAATGCTGAGTTTGCACATGGATCCCACGTGGTTCAGTAAGGTTTCTGTGGGACCAGGAGCTGGCTGTATGTGCATTGCTCCTGGTCCACAGGCATCACTGCTCACCAGCACAGGGCTGCTCTGGCACAGGAATAGGGCAGGATGTGCCCACCAGCACAGGATTTCTCCCAGCAGCTTCCCATCACTGCACAGTCTGCAGGGACATGTCTGTGTGCTGGCACTCTGGACCTGTTTCACACAAGCCACTAGGACTGGACACCCAGACATGTGAGAAGGAAAAGCCCGTGAGATGGGGTGCCCTGACACATCTGCCAGCACTCTTTGTGCAGACAGAGCACTGTGTCTGATCTGACAGCTCCCTCTCCCTCTCCTTCCCCTGACTCTATTTCTAGCATGTCCCCTGGTCACCATCAGCCCCTGGAGCAGCTTCAGCCACACTGGCCTCCAGCACATCAGCTCTCCCTGCCCCACTCTGCCCCTGCTGCAGCCCTCAGTCCACACCACCCCACAGAGCCAGGGGTGAGGGCACAGCTGGGATCAGGCAGAGTGGAGCTGCAGTGGCCCATCCTCCCTCCTCAGGTGGCTTCACTTCCCAAGGAGTGTGGAAGAGGTTTTACAGCCTTCTGTGAGCCAGAGAGAAGTTTGAGAAGAGGATCCATGTTTACCCCTGAAAGAATTTTATACCAAGGTCATTGACATAGAAACCAAGAAAGAGAGAAGGATAAATAAGAGAAACCTGCAACTGCCTATTCCAATGAGCACTTCGTCTTTTGTGACCAATGAGTAAAGTGGAAACACCAATGAGTAAAGTGTAAACTTAGGAGCTTTGTAAGAATGTATAAAAAGCATACATGCTGTAATAAAAACAGTTTGAAGCCTTCTGAAAATGGAGTGTGTTCCTCTGTATTGTCTCCATCTCTACCACGACAAAGGAGCTTCTGCAGACATGCTGCCTTTGGCAGTTCCCTGTATTTTCCAGAGGTTTCCCTGCCTGTTTCAGGCTGAGCAGGAATGAGCTTGGAGCACGAGCATTAAGCACTGAAGGGAGGATATGCAGAGCTCAATCTTCTGCTGATGGAAATCAGTCCAGCCCCACTGCTTCCTAGAGCTGTGGGAGCTCCTGTCATTCACATCAGCTGAAAATCTGTTCTAGGAAGCTGCCTTGAAGGCTCTGCAAGGTGTGGTTTCTAGTCACAGTGTGGTTTTCTCTTTGCTGAGACAGCTAAATGTCCCAGTTTTCCATAGGATGATGTTCATGGCTAGTAGGGACTAAATTCTTCTAGTCACCATGAACCATGACTGGAATTTGCCAAAGTGTGCAGCATGAATTTGGTGAGTGTATTGTGAAAAAAGTACAAGGTGGGAGGAAAAGAAAGGGAAAGTATTTTCATTATGAAGGATGCTGTTAAAAAAACCCCCAGCAAATCCACAATTTAATTAAAAGAAAATTATCAACAAATTTTAACCATCTCTAGAAATTGCGCCTTGCGAAGCAGCATGGAGATTTCACTGACAACAAGTGATTTTCATCGATTCAGAGAAATGTTATCATTTGGAGTTTTTAATACCTCTGCTGATGCAGGTGGCTCATGTAAAAACAGGCCATAACAAAGCGGTTTCAAAACCATTTGAAATAACTTCAAGGGCGATCACTGTGAAAAATCCTATCTATTACTCACTGAAACTCTTTTTAAATATCTGTCCACATTTTCTGGTGAGACGTTTCAAACGTGAACAGAGTGGTTTCCATGATGTCAGTGGCAGATCTTGCCCATCAAGGATAATTTTCCTCATTTCTCTTTCCCCTCTTTTGCTGGGTCTCTCAGCAGGCCCTACACAGGTATTGATCCCTTCTTTTTACTCCCAGGACTTAAATAAACAAACCAGGGTTGTCTTGACTCCTTGACATTTGTTTCCCCTCTTGCAGGAATATCTACACAGTGGGAAACCATCTGTGATCAGGCAAGATTTATTGTTCCACTGATTCCTGGAACTGAAAATATTAATGATGTAAAATATTGATTTGAAAAAACAAACCTCTGGGTTGCTCAATGAGCCTCTCATCCAGGCACAATGCTAAGATGTCCATCCATATTCCATTTTCATATTTATTGGTAAGTGAAAAATCAGGCATGTCAAGCTGTTCAATTTCTAAAGTGAAGTACTTCTCTCCCTCAGATGCACATGAATAATTCTCATTAACCTTCAAGGGATTAATGCAGTTTCTTGCAAATGGCTGCAATATACAGTATTTAATATTTATGCTTTCCATATGGCTAGTGCTGTCATACATTCTTGTCAAACATGCTGCACAGTTAATGATATTTTAACTAAACGTGGTCCGGAAGACCTGGATGTTTGAGGGACACTTGTGCCCATCTCCATTTTTATGGATGCTATTTGAGCCTCATAAAAAAATTCCTAAAGAGATTAAATCAGCTGCTCTACCTAAACATAATGTTCAGCTGCCCTTAAAGCAAAGCTAAATGTGATGTTGTCAGATGAGACCCAGAGCCTGTGAGCTCTGTAATACCCACGCAGAGCCCCGAGTGCCTGAGAGACACAGAGTCACAGAATCACCTCAGAATGGTGTGGGTTGGAAAGGAATCTAAAACTCATCTCATTCCAACCCCTGCCATGGGCAGGGACACCTCCCACTAGATCAGCTTGCTCCAAGCCCTGTCCAACCTGACCTTGAACAATTCCAGGCTGGGGGTGTGCAGGCTGCTGGGGCCAGCAGGGAAAGGATCCCCAATCCTCCTCTGGAGGGGAAACCCCTCAAGTGATAACCACCTTGTTAGGGTGAGGAAAAAGGCTTCTCCCAGCATGCCTTGCTGTGACATGCAGATTCCATGGATCCCATTGGCCCTTCCCCCTCGCTCCACCCCTGTGCCCTCATCCCATTGGCCCTGGTGTCCTGCCCTGCCCCTCGGGATCCCTACATAAACCCCTGCTCTGCCTGCCGAGGGCTCTTTGTCCCTGGATCCCTGTGAGGAAGGAGCTCAGTAAAGCTCTCCTTGGAGCCCACACAGACCCCATCTCTCCTTCTGCATTGCCCAGATCCCAGAGGAGCTGAAATCCCCCGGTGTGAGCACAGAGTGCCTGTGCCCCCGAGGTGCCTTTTCCAAGACTCTCCTTCAGGAAGGTCGTGGCACTCTGAACAACTCCTGCCTGACACAGGGGTAGGATGGAAGATGAGCTGAGAACAATTTCCAGGTTGGAAAACAGAACAACAGAGGGTAAAAGTAACCTGGCCAAGGGCCCAGCAAACCAGTGCCAGAGACTGGGAGAAAGCAGTGGTGTGCTCTGTGCTCTGGCTGGGCTCTGCTGCCCACAGGAGCCCTGTGCTGTGTGAGTCTGACTGGGGGCAATTGCCATGGGGCCATGTTCCACCCATGGGATGGTGGAAAGATTGCTTTTCACTCACACTGATCCCATGGGTTAAGGCTCTGTTAGATCAGACTGATGGATGCCCAATACACTGTGTACCTATCCGTGATGAAGCAGTTTTAAACATTTTATTAGCATTTTTCCCCCTTAAATTAAGTTTGATACATTTTAAAAAATACAGATACAGACTTTATCTGAACAAGTTTCCTGGAACTATTCAAAACAAAGTAGGAACTTTATTGCAATCTTTGCATTCCAATTTTCCTGTAATCTACTGCACATTCCCTCATTGAGAGACATACCACTTCATTTTCACTCTCTTCTTTGCACCCCTTACCTCAGAAATGAACATATTCAGAATTTCTGTTCAGTGTCAAGGCAAACATCAAGACTTTTAGTGCTGATTTTGAGTGAAGCTTTTCAGTGAAGAAGCCAGACACAGTGGGGCTGTTTCTCTTATTTATATGTCCACACATTGCTGGGTAAGGAGAGATGGTCACAGACTGCAGGCAGGAAACCTCCTGCTCCTGGGACCTCAGCCCAAACACTCCTGCCTGGCTCCCATGGAACAGCTCTACCCCAGAGCTCAGCCTGGTAAAGCCATCAACAGAGAAAGCAAACAGTTTGCTACAGCTTGCTATTTAATGGATTAAAAATCCTCTATCAATCAGAACCGTAAGTATTTCTTCCAAAACTAAACCCTCGCTTTCGTGCTGAAGGGAAAGGACCTGCAAAACATTGGGGATGCTCGTGGTTTGGGGAGCAGGGTCATGGCTTGTGGTGACAAACGACTGCACAGAGAGAGAGGACAGCCTGCCAAGTGACAAGTGCCAATTGTCACAACAGGGTTGTCATCACAAGTGAGGGTGTGACCTGTTCTAGAGTATCTGAACCATTTGTCTTTCTAGCCCAAAGCAGAAGGGGTTCAACCAAATAGATTTGAGTAGGCAAGAAGGTGAAGCACTGTGGGAAATGGATTTGTAGAGAGTTTTTAGGGTTTGATAGAAGGTTTATGTAGTATATATTTGTATGTAAGTTTTGAGATAAGAAACGTTGATTTAGAAATATTATGGAATAGGAGAGATATTGTTGAGAGAGAAATGGAGTTAGAAAAAAGTTTAAAGGATAGTTTTGTAAATAAAATTAAATATTTTAGAGAAATAGAATTATAAAAAATACTTTGTAGTAAGACCCACAAAAAATAGTTTTAAATAATTAGCTTTAAGGCATATATAACATAGTGTAGCAAAAAACTAATAGACCAAGAAATGCTTATAGTGTTTCATAATTTAAAAATAGTCAGATTGTAATTGTGATAGCGTGAATTATAACATCTGTATTTTCTCACCCTTCTCATAAGACTAAAAATAAAACAAAACTTTTAAAAACACCTCTCAGTTACCCCATCTCTAAATCCAAAAGAAGTATTGTCCAACAAAGCACTGCCCTGAGATGAGATCTACAACAGAGGCTGGAGAGGGAGTGAGGCAGGGCTCTGGACTTCAATTGCTGTTGGGTGCTGATAATTTCTGGCCCACTCACCTCATCTAGAGTGGGATTTTCCCTTGTTATAATTATAGACACACTTACATTTTAGGGTCATCCAGTGCCAAGTGGGGTCATCACAGCTCATTAAAGTAAAATTAGCCTCTGCATCTTTGCCCTTCTTGCACCAAACAAAAAAAGCTGTCTGTAATGGTACAGGATGTGGACTGCGCGTGTGCCTGTAATTAAAAGGTTGAGCTACTCTTGTAAACAAATTACCATGAACAAAGGGGTTTACAAATGCTGGCTAATTAGTTTGGATTCCCTAAAGCTTTTAGCTGTTTTTTAATTCAATAACACAGTGTAAATTCTCTAGCCTGGAAAGTCTAATAGGAATTGGCAGAAAACTAAATAATTGATATTGTCAGCGATTGCAGCCCTCCGATGTTATTGTCTGCCGGTGAGCAGGACTGCTGTTATTTCCTGAGAGGATAAAGAACTGCTTTTAATGAATTAACAATATAAATGGTAGACAGCTGGCTTTCAGCAGCAGCTCAGGAGGCAACGTTTCAAGTTGAGGCTATAGGACCCGTGAGAAAAACCCTTCAGAGAGGGACGCGATGAGAGACGTGCTCATCACAGCTCCTGCTGAGGGCCCAAACCCCTTCAGCTTTACTCCCCACAGACACCCCAGTGAAGTTTTTGGGCTCCCTTCCAGGGCTGGAGGGAACAGGAGCCAGCTGAGCACCTGAGCAGGTGCTGCTGGGGAAGGGGAGGGTGCCCCAACCCACACCAATGCAGCTGCTGGGAGGGTGGGGAGGAGCAGTGAGGGGCAAACAGGCAGCCCAAGGTGTGCAGTGTGCTCTGGCACTCTGAAAGCCACCTGGGTGCTTCCTGAGGAGCTCCTGCAGTCACACAGTGCCTGGTGCCTGCTGGGCAAGCTAGTTTGGGAAAGCAGCCCGGGCTGACCCGCAGTAGTGATGGCCTCAAGGTTTTGACCATGGCTCTGCTGAGCTTCTCCTCGTCCAGGCGGTGTGGGAAATTCAGGACTCCTGGACATCTGACCAATATGACCAAGCAGAAGCCCTTTATTGTTTATATTAAGCACTTATAAAGTTATACATTATATAGAGTTATTATCACTTTTACATATTAGTATATTATATATATTAGATATATTATATGTAGTATTATATATAATATAAAATATAATATCGTAATATATAATATAATAATTATGTAATAATGATATTAATATATATCATTATTATAATGATTATAATAATTGTAATATATTATATCTACTATATTATATATAGTATAGAGTCTATTATATTATTATATATTAGTA